>NTMA01000038.1:91094-353525 GCA_002917075.1 Hawksworthiomyces lignivorus | reverse complement strand
TTTTTTTTTTTTTTTTTTTTTTTTTTTTTCCCCGCTGATTTGCCAATGACAGAAATCATTTGTGCCGCGCTAGCCTTGGAACCAAACTCACAGCTTGGTGAGAGATAATGGTTCACACAACGGTTCACATAATGGTTCACATAATGGTTCACAACAATACCTGATTGAAAAGCGAGCAATGCGGTGAAAAGCACAACATGAGAAGCAGCGTGGTGG
Source organism: Hawksworthiomyces lignivorus (assembly GCA_002917075.1). NCBI lineage: Eukaryota > Fungi > Ascomycota > Sordariomycetes > Ophiostomatales > Ophiostomataceae > Hawksworthiomyces > Hawksworthiomyces lignivorus. The sequence goes on along the minus strand of NTMA01000038.1, from coordinate 353,309 downwards.
CAGCACGCGCCTGTCACCCACACGGGTCGCCTGACTGGACAGGATCTGCGTCCACACCCTCTATCAAGAGCAACGGGCATAGGTCGGACCCAAACTAGGAAGAGGGGCGAATCGGAGGAGCCAACCATAGACCCTGCACGGCGCCGACACCGGCCAGCCTAATCCTGTACCGGCCCAGCACGGGAGCGGATGCCGGCCGCATCGTATCCACCCCCAAGTCTATGTCTATGGTGCTCTATGGCGCACTATGACGGCCACTTGTTTGGCCATGATTGATGTCTAAAATTTTTAACCCCAGTGGAGAAAAGATTTTGTCTCCCGCGGTGTAAGAGAGAGGATGGGCTTTCAAGAGCCAAACGCGGAGGGTCCTCTTTAGTGTCTCCAGTAGTCTCGGCATAATAGGTCTTTTTGCGTGCTGCTTGCGTGCGTTTCTGTAGATTCTTAATCATCTATCTCTGTGACTGTCTCGTGCCTCTGTCAATTAACTTTCTCTTTTCCTTTGTGTTGCTCTTTTTTTCCTTTTTCTTGCTTGCCTTTCCTTCTTCGTCTTCCCCTAGCCGCCCGGACATTTGATCTCCATCCTACTAGAGCCCTTCTCAGCCTACTCACTTGCTGTCTTTCTTTGACCAATCCTGAGATGACCACGCGCTTCCTCAAAAATGTATTCCGCGAATCCGGACTTGCGTCCGTCTACGCCACAGGTTCAGATGCCTGGGTCATCATCTTTGCTCGAAGCTGCCGCATGGTTGCCTATGGCGCTAGCGCTCTCATCTTGGCCCTCTTCTTCGCCGAGCTCAATGTCTCAGACGAGCGCATTGGACTTTTTATGACGCTCACACTCGTTGGTGATGTTTGTCTGTCGCTGCTGCTGACGCTGATTGCCGACCACATCGGTCGGCGCCGCACTCTTCTTTTGGGTTCGGTGCTGATGATCATATCTGGTACCGTGTTCGCATTATTCGAGAATTATTGGCTGTTGCTGGTGGCCGCAGTTGCCGGTGTCATCAGCGCCACTGGCGGCGACTTTGGGCCCTTTCGGGCTGTCGAGGAGTCCATGCTCTCGGAAGTGACCAACCCCGGCACCCGGGCCGACGTGCTCGTCTGGTACGTCACCACGTCCGCGCTGGGCTCGTCCGTCGGTACCGAGATAGCCGGACATGTCGTGCATTATCTTCACAGCGGTCCTTTGGGCTGGCCCCTCCTGCGAGCCTACCACGCTTGCTACTTAGCCTATGCAGCCATGGGCGTCGTCAACCTGATTCTGAGCCTCCTGATCTCGTCCCGGGCGGAGCTCCACCACCCCGACGATGTGAGCGACAACACCAATGAGATTCTCATGTCGTCGCGACCGCACAAGAGAGAGAGAGTCACCCTCGAAAACCATGATGATAACGACGATGATAGCGAAGATGCGTCCCTGACAGACTCTCTATCAATCGGGTCATCCAAGCGCAAGGGCGAAGGCCAAGAAGCAGAAGATGACGACGACGAAGAGGAGTCGCTCTCGCCTCTGCCCCAGGAGCCGTCCAAGAAGAGCCGCTTCAGCCAGATCTCCAAGCAGACGCGCTCCACCATGTACGGGCTCTGGTTCCTCCTCATGGTCGACTCGCTCGCCGACGGCATGGTCAGCATGGCGCTGACCACCTACTACATGGACAACAAATTTCACATGGGCAAGGATTCCCTCGGCAATATTTTGTCCGTCAGCTACCTGCTCGCGGCCTGCTCGTCTGTTTTTGCCGGCCCGCTCTCGCGGCACATCGGGCTGATCAACACCATGGTGTTCACCCACGTCCCCTCGTCGGCCGCGGTGGTCTTGTTCCCCCTCCCCAGCAGCGTCGCCGGCACCTACGCTCTGCTGCTGCTGCGCGTCGGTCTCAACAACCTCGATCAGGCGCCGCGGTCGGCCTTGATTGCCGCAGTCGTGCGGCCGGAGGAGCGCACGGCGGTCATGGGCATCACGAGCATGCTGCGTACGCTAGCGTCCACGACGGGCCCCTCCATAACGGGCCTCCTGGCCGGCAGCGACCGCTTCTGGATAGCCTTTGTCGTCGCGGGCGCCTTGCGCCTCGCGTATGACTTTGGCCTCTTTGCCATGTTTGTCAACATTCGCCTCTACCAGTACGAGCCTGTGCCCAGCAGCAGCGACGCACAGGATGCCAGCGGCAACGACATGAGCGACGTCGTCGGCCACCCCGACTCATTTGTGCTAGACGAAGAAGAGAGCGTTGAGTAAGAGACTCCGCTTGCTTTGTTTATACGCATTTATATATTCTTTCCCCTTTTATTTCCGCAGGTCATTGGCGTACAGCATTATATTTTCATTTCTTTTCATTTTTTTTCCAAATATACGACGGCGAGGAAAATAAAAGGGGAACATGGGACCTATTTTTTATAAGTTTACAAAGGCATTCTTTAACAAGCAGTTACACTGATGGCATCCTGATGTGTCTATAGAAAGAAATTTATGGTAAATGAGAAATGCGATTACAGATTAGAAATGGATTCGTGACATGAATGTGTTTCTTCACAGACCTAGCCGCTCTCTACCTGAGCCGATGCACCTATGCCACCTAAGCCTCTCTGCAGCTTCGGCTTCCCACCACGCCAGCATAATGTTCATCGGCCCATTGCTCAGACCCTTATACGACAGTTCTCTTTTGTTGATGGTTTACAGGTCTGTTCCAGTGTGCTTGTTCAGACTAATAATTTCTTGAGCATGCTGAAGGTTGTTGCTTATATATATGTAAGCATAGAGGAGTCGAGGAGTGCTTTCAGATAATACCAGAAAGTAATTTTCTCTTATTTAGTGAATTAAGCACTTGCAGCTTCTCGAGAATAGACAACACATAAGCTCCCACCGCCAGGAGGGCCTTGCCCTTCTGCGCCTCCACTAACATAGACCTGGCAGTCCCCAGTTAATCCTGCAAGGAGACCACCAACGGCGGCTCTGGCATGCCTGGTGCTTTGGATGTCGCTGTCTGTGTTCATGGTATGCCTAAACCCCCGGACACTCCCGGACGGATCAGCCTCAGCTTTGACAAAAATTTGTTCGACCTTTCCGTTGTCCTGCTTGACTTTCTCCAAGAGCGACAGGACGGCCGCAGAGTCGATAGCGTCTTGCATATAGCCGCTGACGAGATTGAGAGGACCTGGTGTGGGCGCAGCCGCCAGGACAAGGATGTGGTTGTCGTCGAGCTCGGCACCGGAGCTGCAGCTGGCAAATCGGCTCCAGGTGGTCTCTGCCTGCACGGCGTTGTCGATGTCGCTCTCAGCAATCTCGCCAAGAGCTGCGGCAATCCCGACGGCACTCGCGTAGCGCGACAGTGCCATGGAGTGATACGTGTCTAGTGTCGGAGGCGTCTGGCCCGCTGCGCGGATGGCTGCAATTTTGCCAGAAGTGAGCAGCGGGCATTTGATGAGGACCAAACCGACGGCACTGCTCTCCACGCCAAGGCTGCGGATGAGCCCGGTCACGGTGGTGGCAACCTGCCGCGCGTGCTCCGCCGTGCCAACTTCCACCGGTTCCAGCTTCCGTGTCCGCCCGGCCACTGCGAGGAGACCGGTATGAGCTCCGCCCTTTTCTTCGACGAGGAAGTTGACGTGCGGGCTTAGCACGCCTTCCGTGCCTCCGGAAAACACGGTCACAGCATCGGCTGGCAGTAGCGGGTCCCACACGGCAGCACTAAGCGTCCGGGAGAAGTCATTTACGCAACCATTACCTGATTAACCTTGTCAATTTCAGCGACTCTTGTCTCATTGCGTTGTCCCGTTCACTCCGTCGAATTATCAATAGAATTGGGAAGGGCTGGCGGGGGAAAAGTGGGTGTCTGACCTTCTGTTTTGCCTATGAGACCAACAATTTGGGATGCATGATAGCCTGCTGCCTTTAGCTGGTCTAATGGCGTTGTGTCGGAAGGGGAAGTTACGCCAAACTTGAGTATCTTAACTGGTGCCATAAGTGCAAAGCTGGAAATACACAATTCCGATACGGAAATAGAACTGAAGAAAATCCAAGAGAGAAAGGAGGTGAAAGGTGGGTGTTAAACCATATTTTATTTCAAGGTCATTTCACCATATAAAGGAATGAGGGCTGTAATAGTTTGTCGTAATTTAGTTCAAGATAGATGTACGCCAGAAAGCTAGACTTATGTAACTTGTTATCTCCTTGAAGGCGGCACCGGCCGACACCGATTGAACTGTCGGGGAATCGTTACAGCCACGCTATTAGTTTACGCCAGAGAAAGAGCTGCTCGTGTACATCGCTTCTTCTATTTAACCTGGTAGGACGAGAGCCGCTGCTATCTCCGCTATCCTTAAGAACGTAGAACTACACGGAGACACATCTTTACACTAGCCGACGGCTTCTCTGGCCATCCATCAATCAGGTGCCGCGACTTGTGCCAGGAGATGCTGTAGATGAGCTGTTAGCATTGCAAGTCTTCAGACTCAGATTACCATTCCGACCCAATGTCGCTGTGGATGGCTCTGGCCTTGTGCAAAGCTAGACCATTCAAGCGTCTTATATCACTTGGTGTTCCTTTCGTTCTGTACTAACGTCCTTCCGGCGGCATAACAGCTAATTTTCCGGCGGCGTAGTAGCTAGCCTTGTGTTGCTTCAGTGTGTCATTGGGCAATGTACATGGCGTCTGGGCAGCAAACTGAATCCCACCGTCTCATTCCCGTTAGCCGCACATGGCTGGTGGAGGCACCAGTGGATCCTGGCCACCAGGACCAGTCCTATTTCACCTAAGCAAAATCCCACCAACTTAGTATTAATACGGAGGAGACTCAGCCTAATTATTGGCGGCTTTTGCTAGGTAGTGTGAGAAACTCATTCTTGTGGGCTCATTATCAATGTGAATTGCTGAAGATTGTGTTACAAATTAGTGAGGAGATCTGAGATAACAAACATCAGATAGAAAACTTAGTGGATCAATTTCGTTCTGAGCAGTTGATGGAAGTGAAGCTTGCACGCTCCGCGTATCTTACTATTCTACCTAGGTTCTAACAGATTGACTGGGTGAGGAAATGAATTCTTTTATACGGCTCAAATAGAAAAATATCCTTTGGCATTCTATTCCAAATACTGCAATATATCCATGTACCTTTCCTTTAGAACAAATGGCATGTGTGCTGTATTAGAAAGCCTAATTATCTACACGTAATTACACATCTCGGTCTGGCCTTTGTTCACGCTCTTAAACTAATAATTACCTCTTCTCGTCGCATCCAAGACGGTTCGCTTTTCAAATAATTTTAAGCGCTCTAATTGAGAAGCTCTTCCTTCAACATCTTTCTATATCATGAGACTGCTTCGAGCGGTCTTGCGATGATCCCTTTCTTGATGTCTTCTCTGCTCTACGAAGTACCGCTTGGAAAGCCATCAAGCACAAAAGGTGACCTTTTCACTACGCTCCCTGATTCAGTTCAAATATTAGATTTCTTCCACGAGGCTTGGCTTTGCAGGTTGTAGAAGTATTTCTGTGTGAAATGTGAGCTCAGCTATAGCACGCACTTTGCGTGGAGTTGAAATGTGCAATAAATAAGGCTTGAGAGAGAATACGGATACGGGTATATATACGTAAGTCAATTCTGAACGTTGATTGACAGCGTGGTAGGCTCGGTGAACAATGTATTTAAAATGCAATAGCGATATAAACATATATTAAAAAGCGTTGATTTTCATTTGCATGATTTGTCAAACAAGACGTATACCGGAACTGGAGTAAAGAATTAAATTAAATATCTCAAATTATGGGTTGAAGAAGAGTATATCATGAACTGAACAATCGCCAATTATTTGCTTAAGATGAACGAATAAAACTAAAAATCGGATCTGGTGGCTTCCGTCGAACGGATAATCTTGGCGGAAGCGCGGTAAGGGACCGAAGAACCGGTAAGAACAAGAATGAAAAGATTTCAAAGTCCAAGACAGGGACCTATTCCAGCCCTTACTATTAAAAGCCCAGCTTCTGGGATGAGGATAAATTAACGCCAAGACGAACTCCGGTTGATCCAGATGTAGAATGGCTCCGCCAATGGCAATATGCAAAGAGAAGCCTGCGGTCACATTACAGCATTGGGATTAAATCAAAGAGACACCCGTTGGTACTGTTATGTTGTGACTTAGTAGTAAATTGGATAGGAAGTGCATTTATTCAAGACGTCAGATTCAGGGGGCAGGGACCAAACTTACGCTCGCACACTTTATGTGCGCGGCCGGATATTGAAATCTTCTCTAGTAAATTGGAATATTGCCATTGACATATCAATTTGCCCGCAATGTATAATAAAACTGCCCAGAATGCTTTCAGATATTCATTTAAAAAACTCAAATACTTCACAGCCTCAATTACAAACTTGCGCATTATAAGCATGAAATAAACATCATCGTCACTACACCTGGAATAAAAAGTCTGCTGGGCTAGAAGATGACGGGTGATGTACTCACAAGTGCGGCAAAAAATAAACGGAGATGTAGGGCTTTTAGAGGCCATAGCTCCTTTCTGGTCTTCGTGTTATGCTATTGGCCTTGGATGCTTTCCATATTTCTGCTCCTCGTTCCTCTGTTTCCTATATTTGTCACGCCTCTTGCTGTTCCTGTTTCAAGCCAACATACACCTTCGCCTGTTATACCTTGCACCTGAGATTCGTTAAGGTCTTTTATGACACTTAAAAAAAAAAAAACGTGTCAGGGAAAGAATAAACCCCGAAAATGCAGTTGACTGCCATCACCTTCTTGGGCCTCGCCGCCACCCTTGCTCAGGGCCACGGCCTCGTCACCAAGCCGGTCACCCGTGAGCCCGGCGACGCCACCGCCGCCGTCTGTGGCCAGGCCATGGTCGCTTTCTATAAATCAGATAACACCTCGTACCCTGAGGCGCTGAAGCGCTCTCACGGTTGGGACAAGGGTTACGATGCGTCCAAGTGCAACCTGTACTTGTGCAAGGGGTTCCAGTTCGATGACAACAAGAACCAGGTACAGTCATACAAGACTGGTGATGTCGTCGACATGGAAGTGTACATCCGCATCCCACACAAGGGCTACGCCAATGTGTCCGTAGTGGATACGACAACCAATTCGGTCATTGGCAGTCCGCTGATCGACTGGCCGGACAACTACGCCGCCAGCCTGAACCCTCCCAAGAACCAGACACAGTTCAGTGTGACAATCCCAGATCTGGGCGACAAGTGCACGACCGCGGGCAAATGTGTAAGCTGAGCGTCGTCATAATTTTTTTCAGTAGTTTTTATTTTTCTCTCAGACGATTAATTCCAAGCTAACTTTATTTTCTAGGTCCTTCAGTGGTATTGGCTCGGCCAGGGCCAGACATACGAGTCATGCGTTGATTTTACAACACCTACAGCTAAGAAGTTTAAGGCATGAGGTAGTTGCAGAGAGGACAGCCCCCAGAGCAAAAATGGATTTGTGGGCAGTGGTTATCTGAGCAATTGTCCAGAGCTCTAGTAAAAACACTTTCCGTTGTATATCAGCTTCAGATCGCTTGTCAGAGGATCTCGTTAGGACTAGTAGAGAATGCTTAATTCTTTATGGGGTCATTTTTCAACGCACATTGTATTGGAATACAGAGGATTTTGAATGTATAAGTGATACAACATAAACATTATATTTACAACTACTAGAATCTAAATGCAGTATTGTATATGAAGCCAACAAGCCTCTTCATCTAGACTTGTCTACAGAACGAGCTTTCTACCGTGGTACTTTACAGTACCGCCGTAGTTGGACGCAACGCTGGCCTCGAGCGTCCGATTGGGGAATCCATCGAAGGACTTTGCAAACGTGGCCACCGAGTGCGCAACGAGCTATAGGTATTGTTAGTAAAAACAGAAAGGAACTCATGAGTCGGAGCGGGGGAAAGAGATGTCAAAGGACGCAGCATACCTTGGCGTTCACCTCCCAGGCGGTCAAGTTGAGGTTGCTCACATCGTCGCAGAGCTGGTGGTAGCAAGGGTCGTACCAGTCGCCGGCGGTGCCGCCAAAGAGGAGAGCTTCTTCTTCGGTCTTGACGCCCTCTGCGCCGGTGGCAATGCCGCCCGCAGGAATGCCGGCGCGAATAAAGCCGTCGTAGTCGCTGCGGCCGTCGAAAGGAATCAGCGTGTAGTTGAGGCCGTGCTCCGTGTACCAGTCGATGTACAGGTCGCGCAGGGCCTGGGAGCCGACCGGATTGGCGTCGTCCCGCGCGTCGTACACCTGGTAGGCAAAGTTGGGGCTGGCCAGCATGTCGTAGTCCATGAACAGGCGGATTTTCAGGTTCTCCTCGGGGGTCAGCGTCTCGGCGTAGTAGTCCGACCCGAGGAGACCCTCCTCTTCAGCGGCCCACCAGGCAAACCGCACGCAGTTGTTGACCTTGAAGGCCACCAGCTGCGTTGCCACCTCGAGCAGGGTCAAGCTGCCGGAGCCGTCGTCGTTAATGCCGGGGCCCTCGGCCACGCTGTCGCTGTGGCCGCCCAGGACGACGCAGTTGTCCGGGTCGCCGTCGACCGTCTGGGCGAGGATGTTCTTGGTAAAGATGGTGCGGACCTCGGAGTCGATAAAGGCAATGCCATCCAGCGGCTCGCCCTCCGCTAGGGCCGCGGCCAGAGGCGCGCCCTCGGCCCCGGACAGCCCAAATGTTGCCACCTGCTCAGGCGTGGGCGTGCCCAGCGTGCCGCTGAGCGGCCCATCCTCCGTGTTGTACACCACCGCCGCCACAGCCCCGGCACGGCCGGCCTGCGCCGACTTGGTGCCAAACGGGCAAGTACCGCGCCGAATAAGGGCAATGGCACCCTTCACAGCGGCGGGATAGTCGCTGGCCTCGCAGCCGTCGTTCGCCACGAGAGCCAGCTGGCCAAACACGGGCTCCTTCTCGCGCGTCGGAGGCGTCAGTCCCATGGGCTGTCCATGGACGACGGTGTCGTTAAGAACAAGTCGAGATTCAAAGACGTTTCCGGAGACGGCAGGGAAGGTCTGGTTCCAGACGTGGTAGTACCCGTCCTTGCCGGTCTTGGGCTTGCCGCCGCCAAGCGACGAGACGATGGAATAAATGTAGTCGAGCGTGCCGTTGTGGCCGGCGCTGCCGATAACGCGGGTTGGGTGGCCATATTCTTTCGCGCCGCTGCGTGCAATGCCAAAGAGGGAGTAGGCGTGGCCAAGGAGGCGCTTAGCAGAGATGCCAGCCTGGAGGAGCTCGCTGTCGATCAAGGGCTTCACCTTGCCGCCGTCGCTGTCGGCAGTGTTGCTGTTAACCGGCTCGGGCCTGGAGAGGGCAGCGGTGTCCAAATTCTCGTGGATGACCAAGGGTTGCTGCTGTTGCTCACCAGCATGTGCGGGCAGCTTCAGGGCTGAGGCACTGCCGAACAGCAGAGCTGCCGCAAGAGGCGCTTTCCAGCCAGTCATTTGACCGAACAAGAAATACGAGACAAAAGGGAACGCGATATGAGGAAACCCAATATGGGGGGTTATAGGGAAATGAACGACAAAAAGGAGCGTGAGTCTTATATCCTTTAAATTTCCAACCGAAGACAAAAAACCAAAACTATGAAAGTAGGTGGGAGAGAGTACAGTAGAAATAAGGCGAGAAGTAGATCTAGAGCTCTATCTGTTGCTTGAGCAATGCAGATGAGCAATGCAGATGAGCAATGCAGGTGTGTGTGGGAGTCAGGAACAGGACCAGGGCTGAGCTCGGTGGTTGGTCCAACCTCGCAGCCACACAAAAGATAAGACCCAATGACATAATGTGGCAGGCGCCGAGTGGGGCAATCAGCTCTCTTGGCCTTTCACGATAACGTTTAGCGGCCTCGAAATGGCGTCTTGGTGGGGACCTAGTTGGCTGCTCAACTGCGGCTTTTTCGTCGGATAAGCATATCTCGTGCTCTCTGCGTCGAAGGCTCCCACGAAATAAACAAGGGGACTCTTGATAGAATGCACAAAAGTACCAATATCTGCAACCAGCTGTCTGTTTCAAATATCTCATATTGCTTGAGCAGTGTGTAGACACTTATCGCTATATCTGTTCTAACTACATAAGCCTACTCCGTACAGTTATTCAATCTAATAGTCCTAAAAGAAAAGCCTCATCAAACGCGGATACAATATGGACAGGAAATCATAAAAGCATAAAAACGTAAGACTTAACCCCGTTGCTCATAAACATCTTTCCATATGACACCATCAAGCCGTTTCGGTTGGTCTTTCCTTCAGTCTCATATGGAGCGATGTCTTGTCCCAGAACGCAAAAGACTTCTGGCGGGCATCCCAGTCAAGGCTTTCTGGACAGATCTCCAAGTCAAAATTCCAGACGATTCGTGCCAAAATCGTTCGCATCTCTGCGTTTGCAAGGCTGCCCGTCCGTTAGCACACATGAACACAAGCAAGGGCTCAACTAAAACACGAAGACTAGCTCCCTTGACAACGCGGAAGGGCCAATGACAGAACGAAAAATGGAAGGCTTTACTCACTATCTACCGATGCAGTTGCGCGGTCCGTAGGAAAACGGCTGGAAGGCGTCTTTGCGGTCATTCTGGAAGCGCGAGTCGGTGCCGAGCCAGCGCTCGGGGTTGAACTCGTCTGGCGAAGCAAAGTTGCGGGGATTGTGATACATAGCCCAGTGGGATATGCCGAGGACGGTCTGGACGAAAGAGTTAGAGCGGCGCGCCTCTCTGAGGAACTGCCGTGGCAGATAGAAGAGGGGAAGGAAGGGTTTGCAGCAGAACTTACGCCTTCCGGCATGTAGTAGCCGCCGATGACGACACCGCCGGAGCGGGCTTCGCGGGGAAATCCAGTAACCGGTGGAGGGTGCATCCTGAGGGACTCGTCGATGACGGCAGAGAGATACGGCAGGTTACGGACGCTCGCAAAGTTGATGTCGGCGTCCGACTTGAAGGTGCTGCGAAGCTCGTCGGCCAGCCGGCCAAGAACCGTGCCAGGCTGGCCCGCGTTGGGCTGCGACGCCAGGTAGAAGACGGCGGAGCTGAGAGTCGTCGCAGAAGTCTCAGACCCGGCCACGATCAGCGTCGAGGACGTTCCGTGGATGCGCGCCGGAGTCCAGAAGGACGGGTCTTCGAGCATGGGGCTCATAAAGTCGGGCCGGCCAGGCCCAAGCGCGCGTCGGCGGTCCACCTTCTCGGCTGCCATGGTCCGGTGCCACTTCATCTTGCCGCGCACAGCAGACGGTATCAGCAGCAGCATGGCGAACTTGGAGAAGAAGGGACCCAGCAGGCGATGCAGGCTGGTCTGGATGAATGCGCATTGAACGGCCTCGGGAATGAGCGCCACCCAAGCGTGCTCTGCGCCATCGGCGAGGCTGCCAAACGGTTCACCGAATCCCAAATCACCAATTATGTCAAACAGCGCCCAGTTCATGTAGCGGACCATGTCGATGGGCTTTTCGGTCGTCGCTGGCGCGGCCGCTCGCAGTAATTCGATGAGACGGTCGATGTGGCGACGGATGAGAGGCTCTTGATCGGCTACGGCCTGGGCAGAGAAAGCCGCGCCGAGCGATCGCCGTCCCCGCTCATGGTCCTCCTTGTTCATTCGAAGAATGCTTGTCGGGTGAGTCGTATAGCTATAGAAAACCTTTTCTTTGCCGTTTTCAAGATACCCGGCGTGGGAGCTGTTGCCAGTGCCATTGGCTTCCTTGCCCTGGGCCGGGGCGCGTTTCTGGCCGTTGATTTCGCTCCAGGCGCGCGAAGAAGCGAACGAAACCTCATCAGGACCAACACGTACAATGTCGCCGTATTTTTTATGAAGGTCTCGTAGTATGCTGTGGCATGAACCGGAGTACATCATGCGGAATCGAGCGAGTCCCGATGCAGCGTACCACCAAGGCCCTGGCACTTTGTGGAGAGGGTGAAGGAAGACATTGTAAAAAGCGCTGGCCGCCAGGCCACAGAGCAGCTATATAAGAAGGTCATCAGCAAGTGTTGCGCAGGGTCTTGCTTTTTATGATCAAGGGCAACGGACTGTGATCAAAATCAAACCAGACACAGAGAGCACTGAATGGACGGTAATTTGGCTGCCTCCATAGCCTTTGAAGACTTCTAGCGGAGTAGACATGATGGAAGGATGGTATGGATGCGGTTCTTGGACCGTTCTATGTTGCCTTTCTTATTTCGTTGAAAGTGTCTGCCAGTATTTTTCACAGCATTCCTAGATGGACTCTCCTTTAAAGCCAATGCGGCTTTCTCCAGTCCCGGTTTCCTGAGAGCAGTTTTATATTTACATAACGTCCTCCCCTTGACCGGCAGTATGGAACCGGCGATTCTACCCACATTTTTCCTTTGGAAAATAGCAGTCTTATTCCAGGCTTTTCTGGAATGTCACTGCCCAAGTCTTAAACGGTGTGACCGACGTGTCGCTTAACGACTAGAATCCGTCACATACATAGCAGCATCACCTAAGACTACTTCAGGCAGGTCACAACTACCGGTGTAACAATCCAAATGGTGTATTTGGTATGGTTAACCAGAATGATGAACATCGACCGGCGCACAAGTATCAGTAATGATCTCAGCACTACCGACCTTTTATCTGGGTTGGCGCTGCAGTCTATGGTTTCATATAATACTAGAAGCATCGCAAATCAGCCAGTAAGAGATCTAAGAAAAACAATGATCATCTTGGTAGCGTGGGTAAACTGCTCTATTTTTGTTGAACAAGGCACTGATGACTTAGGTAATGAGTTGGTTTCTTTGTAATTTCTCCGTGCAAGACGCCGACACGGGATCAGTTGCAACGACCCGCAAAAGCCAGCCAACACAATATATACTGAAACGATGTGACTCTCTATCGGGGCTGACTTTGTTACGTTGTACACTGTACTCCTACTCTGCGCTTAAATGAAGAGAGTGGAGTAAGGTGTCAGCGAAAATAAAACGGTCTGTCAGCACTAACGGTGATCCCATCGTATGAAAATGCTCCCCGTAGAGAGTGCTTCGATCTAGAGATCTACACGTAGGGCAGGAAAGTGGCGTCACTTTAAGTATCCATATATTACTCTGGTAATAAGTCTTGCCCTACAGAAAGAGGTATCTCGTAATACGATAAGATCTTGTAAGCCACCTCCAAAACAAGTCTAAAAACTCCATCGCTGCACAGTGACCGTTGCTTATGAACAATTTAGACCCAACCAGATGCTCCAAATGACAAAGAAAATTAAACATGACTAAAAACCGCCCTGATGATGTAGAAATTCCCGCTGTTGATATGCTAAGACATAATAAACAAGGCGTCACCGCCTACGATCACCCGAGTGGTGTCAGACTGCCTCGGAATGGTCTTTGTAGCGTCTTGAGCTTGGCCTCGTCCACCCGCCACACGCCCTTGGTCCGATCGTCGTGCAGCTGCCAGCCCGTGCCGGCGGCCAGGCGATGGAACGCGCTGTGGGCGGCTGCGGCAGTGCCGCCGAGGGTGCCGCTGCCGTCGGCTGTGCCGTCGGCGCTGCTGGTGCTGCGGAAGAACAGCGGCTCCCAGGCGTCGCCGGCTGCCGCCTCCTGGGCGCGCATGCGCCGCTGGGCCTGCTCGATCTTGGTCTTCTCCGTGACCGTCTGGCCCAGGTTGCCGTTGGTGATGCCGTCGATGACGCCGCCCCAGGCGCGGCGCGACTCCCATGGGTCCTGCTCCTCGACGGCCGGCAAGACGATGGGCGCGGGGGCGTTGTGCGCGGCCTCGACGTCGTACCGCTCGAGGACCTCGCCGGTGCGGGCGTCGCGCGTGGTCCAACCTTCGCTCCAGACGCCCTCCACCGTGTACAGGACGGTCCTGCCGCTGCCCTTCTGCTTCTTTTCTGGCTGCGAAGCAGCCTCCTCCTCTTCTCGGTCGTAGACCTTGGCCGTAAAGGCGTTCCGCTTGCCCCCCCAGGCGAACCCCTGGCCCGTAAAGGTGATCTCCGCCGTGTACCCGCTGCTGCCGATGACGTGGTACGTGTCGGTGATCTCGGGGTACAGGCGGCCCGACAGAAAGCCGCGGACCTTGATGTCGGGCAGCGGAATTAGGTACTCCTCGTCGTAGGGGTCGACGCGCACGATGGCGTGCCCCACCTGCTGCACCTGCACCGAGCCGGAGAAGGTCATCTCCACTCGAGCATACCCGTCGGCGCGGACGCCGTGCACCTCGTCGGCGATGTGCATGGCCGTGATGGGCGGGTGGTGGCTGACCTGCTCGGCGACGAGGCGGGTGGTGATGCGGTCGCCGCCGCAGGTGCACGAGGAAGACGACGACGATGACACCGACGACGGGGCCGAAGAGGGCGCGGCGGACGCCGCGCTCGTGCTGCGGCTCAGGCTGGTGTCGTTTCGTGCCGCGCTGAGGCTGATACTGCTGCTGTTGGTGCTGCTGCTGCTGCTGCCGCTGCCGTCTGCGCCAGGGCCGTGTGGCCGCTCGTCCGTCCACTCGGCCAGAAACAGCTCGCCCAAAAACGCATTCAGAGGCTTCTTGATGCTCGTCGACGGCGACCCGCCCACATACATCTGGCTGCGGAGCGCAACCAGGACCATCCGCAGCACCAGCAGACACCGACGATCGGCAGCCGGCTCGAGGGCAGGGGCGCTGAAGACTGCCGGCCGCTGGGCCCAGCAGTGGCCAACCTCAACTACAGAAGAGGGGGCCAGCATCGATGGCGGACCAGTCACATTGGCAAGGTCACCCTTTGTCGAGGAGAGGAACTGTAAACGTTAGGCTTCCTGTTAGCACTGAGCCACTAGCTTCACAGTCTTGGTTGTTCCTGAGCTGAAGCCTCTGCCGATGCGCCGCAGATGTAGAACAGAATTGTAATTACCTGGAGAAGCTCCTTGCAGCGAGATGCTATGGACTTATTGCCGTCCATGTTGGCCTCGACGAGTGGTACAAATAAATGAGGGGAGGAAGGGGGAGAGAACGAGATAATATGGAAAACGAAGAAGAGCGGTAGTGCCTCAAAGAAGAAGAATGGAAAAGATTGATCAATTCTTCATGGAATTGAACCAGGAGATGCCAACCAGAGAAGGGAACAAAAACAAAGCCTTCCAGAAGGAAACTGCTTCTTCCATTCTGAATATATACGTAGCCTCCCGTTTTCTAACATGCGGCCCTTCTTGGCCACCAGAGAAGCCATCCATGTCCTGTGTTTCCTCCTGCTTCACGTCCGTTTCACCCACCTACCAATGCCTCCTGCTAACTGTGTTGGACTGCCCCGCCTTTCCCCTTCTATTATTTGGGCCGTTTAAGGCGCTGCCGCGCGTAACCCGCCCGCCAGCTCCACTGTCCTGCTGAAGAAATGCGGCCTTGGCCAATCAGTAGCTCAAAATGAGAGACTGTTCATTGTATTGTAGCGCTACATGCACCTGATAATTCTGTGCCGTGTCTCTATTGCGATGTCGCCTGCACTTGGAACAATACGTAGTTCACCTCCTCTACGATAACTGATTTTCTTTTCTGTCTTGCACTGCCGCTTTTTTTTTTCTTTGTGCTCCGCTCCCGTCTGCTAAATCGCGGGACGAAGATGTCACCGTCGGCGATTGAGTGTCACCGGGAATTAGACGAGCCGGTGACTGCGCCACCCACTTAGCACGTCTTTCGCGTGGCTATCTTTTGCAAACGGGACAACCAAGTGGCCGTTCAGAGGAAGAAATAGCATCAAATGAGACGGACAAGCATCTCGTGCTGAAAAATTATGGCAATGTCTATGATGCCAATAGAAAAAGCCTGATGCGCGTACGCATGCTTTTTGCCATCGTCGCGATGGGTCTCGGACAATAGAGGCTCGTGCATTACTTTTAATAGATGCGACCACACACATCTCTAATCCTCTGTAGCTTCCTCGACAAACTGTAGCAGCGCTTTTGCGCCCTGCGCGTCCTGTGCCATCTCGTCTGCGAGCTGGTTGTGTTCCAGGTGCCGCCGCGCCCACCTTACAGCCGCGCCGCCTCTGCCCGCCCGGAAGGTAAATTCGACGGCCAGTCGGCTGGTGCGCACGTAGTAGTCGGCGAACCCCTGTGCCTCGACGTAGGCAGCTAGATCTTCGGACGCTTTGGCGAGCCGCCTGAGCTCTAATCTGCTCTTCTGCTCTCCGGCCAGCAGCTGTTCGACCGCCGCTTCCAGCTCGGTCAATACGGCGCCCATCCGTACTCGCCCCGCGTCGCCGCCTTGGCCATCTGATCCAGCGCTGTGCTCTTCTCCTGCGCGGCATGCATCGCACCCACACTGGAACCCGTACTGTGCCAGTCGCGCGCGGCGCGTCGCCGTGTCGGCCAGCAGCGGCACGTACGTCGTCAGAACCTCTTCGCCGGCGACAATGTCCCGCGTAGCTACGATAATGCGCCGACCATCTAGGCCGCTGTCCGTGTTGAACACGTTTGGCTGGCAGTCGTGGTTGATGAGTGCCACCTTGGGATAGATGGCGATGCGGCCGTCCTGCATGGTATAGGCGTTGCTGCGGAGGATGCGCATCAGCTGCAGCCCGCTGCCTCGGTCGCTGCTTTTCTCCGCTTCTTCTTCTTCTTCTCCCGGAAAGCGGACCTCGTGACACGTCATAAACTCCTCCTGCTGGTCTGCGCGCAGCGCCGCATAGGCAGCCTCAACGGCCGGCTGCATGTCCGCGAGGGAGAACCCTACGCCGGGGACGAGCTCAGGCGGGGTCACCGCGAAGAGCGGCGGCTCCACCAGCAGGCGCGTGCCCTTTGGGATGTCGACCACGGCAAACACGCCGCGGCCTTTGCCAGGCGAGGGGCGCACCTCCCACAGGCCGTGGGCCTCGGGTGGCTGGTAAGAATTTGGCTTCGTGCGGTTTTCATAGTGCTGACAGGTTGGTGTCTTACGTGATGTAAGCAAGTGTCATGTGGGAACGCTCCTTTTTTGCGGCTGTGGCTCTACTCACAGGATCGAAATGGAATACGGCCGATGCCAAGCATATTGAGGTGTTACCTTTGGAACCGTAGTAATAGCTGTTCTTTTTCAGCTGCTCTTCTAGGGCCCTTGCCGTCACCAGATTCACCCAGAACAGAAATATTGTTAACAGGGACGACAGGCTCAAAAAAAAAGAGCTAAGAGCCATCATTCTTACAAGATAGCATGTTCTGGCCCAAGAGACAACTAGAAAAATTGGCAAGACATTCCTGTAATATCAGAATTTCAAAGATTTATTTCGTCGTTCGTCCCTTGTATTTTTCTCTACTCTCCTTCTACGACCCCGTTCTACGGAGACGATCGACGCGGTAAGGGTTTCAGTCTCAGCAAACTCCCCTTACGGGAGCCTATTTGAAACGAAACGCTTCGACTAACCGCAAGCTGCTCACAGAAGATTACATACTACATGTAGGCTTATTGCTCTCACACATACTCTATCTGGTTTTTTTCAGTTAGTTTTCAGCTGTCTTCTTGTCCCAATTTTTGGCTGCCACCAAATCACATGAGAGGCTGCTCTCACCATAGAAGTCTTCGGGAAATACTCTTTCGGCGACAAAATGTTGCAGCGCATCGCATGGTTTCGTTAATGTAACGCATTGGCGCAATTTCATTCGCACGTAGGAGTCGTTTTCCCAAAATTGGTAGGCTTACGTGACATCATTGTCTTAGTAGCAGCTGTCGGCCAGGCTCTCTATTACCCAGTCACCCAGTGAGGCTGGTCTTCAGCACCAACTGCAGCGCTGTACTTTTTCTAAGCCCAGGCCTCTGGGTATTAGCGCTGCGCCGCAAATTACAAGCTATTGCCCCCCTTGTCTTTCAGAACCAATAAGGTGTGGTAACTTTGCATGTGTTCATATCATTGCGACCGGCCGTGCACGAGATGTTGGCTACCACGAGGCTACTCAGCTTCTACTGCTAGGAATTTAATAAAGGGGGCTTACTGCGCTTTACAGCTCTTTCTCTTTTGCGCCGGATAAAAGATGCCGTCCAGCATGGAGATAAACCGCTACATCAAAACCGCATTTCTTCGCCCTCAACTAACTCTGCCTACTAGCAGCAATGAGCGCTGCTCTTACGGCTTCGATAGGCCATCCGCCAGAGATAAAAATCACCCTCAGTGACAGCATAAAGGGACATGCCAATGGCGCCAGTGCCAAGAAAAGCAGCTCAAGCGACCAGAAGCCCAAAGAAAATGGGACAGAAAAGCCAAAACAATCAAAGAAGCCAAAGCAGCCAGAAGAACCCGAACAACAGGATATAACATGGATGTCCAACATTATTCCACTCAACCTCGATGAGCATCCTGCTTCTGGCCGCGGCCGATACTCATCGGTGAGTGTGCTGCAGCCAATGATGCGCATTGAGCGCACCGGCGAAGTCGAAGCTACTGGCAACCCAATTGATAGCGGTGCCACCACCTCCTACCGAATTGTCGCCAGCTTTATTTTTGAGGTGGCTATCTTCGGCTTTGATCAAGAGTAAGAGCATACAGCATCCCTCCGCTGAGAAAGCCTCTCTCTAACATTGGGCAGCTTCCAGAAATACAACCGATTTTTCGACTCCATTTCTCTGCGATATCTCTTCCAGCGCGGCGATGAGGTCGATCTTCGGCCGCACGCGGATGCCGTCCTTAGCGGCGTAAAAGTCACAAACGAGCGCGACAATACTGATTCCGTCGACCTTGGCGTCTCAGCAAGCACAACCGCAACGGCCACGCCCACGCTTTCGGTTCAAGCCCAGAGAGACTTTAAACTTTCATACCAGCGGAACATGAGCAGCTGGCGCATGGGATTATCATATGAAGAGTGTACGTTTGTTTCTGCGCTGAGGAATATGAGAATGGCGAGTGTGCATGAGTGACTTACGCCCTGCTCTTTCTAGATCCCGCTTCGGCGCAAAGAAGGGCTTCCTTACCCCTCGGCTCGATGCTGGCCACCCGGCTGCTGCCAAAGAGACAACAACAATTACCCGCAAACGAAGAAAATCTCAAAAAGTTCCCTAGGCAGGAATTACAGAGAACGACCTTCCAGGTGAACTCGCCCCACGCGATAGGGTGCCACTGCCGGTCGTATCATTACGATGCTTGCCCCCTCCAGAGCGATTCCGAGAGCGATGTACGCTTCAGCAGACCATACAACCGAGCCGCCCACTGGTTCTGGCAGACCGAAGCCGCACTGCACCTCTGGACGCCCGAAATCTACAGCAGTTTCCGGTGCCCCATCACCGTCATGCGCGAAGTGCCAGTCGCTGTTATCGACTCGCTGCGCCGCCTCGACGATCTCCGGCCATATCTGCACTTTGACTTTGAAGTGGACACGCAACTGCGGGTGCTCGGCTGCGGCTTGAATTTTTTCAAGAGCTCCCGAAAGCCGGCAGAGCTGCGCGCGCAGACCGACTCCGGCCAGCAGCTGCCCCGCGACCACGTCCGCTTCTGCCTGACCTGCTGCGCTGAGAACATCAGCTGGCCTCTGTACCCGACGCGCAACTTGCAGGCAGAGGCCGAGACAGAGGTAACAGGCCCCACTGCTCAACTCCTCTACTTTGTGCTGATCTAACTTTGTGAAATCAGGTCTTAGTACACGGACGAGCCCCTCGTCGGCTGCAGACAAATACCGAGTTTTACTCGCAGATGAAGCGGCAGAACAAGGCAAAAAATAGCTCTTCCAATAAGAAAAATGGAACGTCGCGCCCAGGAACTGCCAACACACCTCCACATTCGCCGACTTTTTCTCCTGTCGGCGTTGGCCGCTTTGCGCATCCAGCATATCCCGACTGGAGAGTCTCGGAGACGATTAACTGCAAGTGTCAAAATCTCCATTTCCGTATGAAGCGGCTTTATCACTGTTCTTGCGACTGTCCGGTAGGCGGTCCAGCAAACCCGCAGCAGAAACTGCAACAAGGTGGCAACCCACATTTGCCCGTGTCATCGTCATCTTCAATGTCCCCCGAGACTCCCCCAACCAATACTCAACCTGTCAAGGGCCCTACAAACGGTGGGCTGGCGCCGGAAAAGGAGAGTGATATGTCAAACTCAGTGCGCTCTAGCATAGATTTGGAGGTCACCCCTATGGGATCGCCACGGCCTTTTGTAGATGGCCGTGGTCTTGCCGAGTCGCGAAATAGCGTCCCTTCTTACAAGAGCAGTCCAGATCCAGAAAAAGCTCATCTTTGGCCAAGTAATTCGCCTACCCAGTCATCTCCCAATCAGAATCGACCACAAAGAACCTCTAGCAGCGCTAGTCGCAGAGACCACACGCCTACCGGGGGCTCTCTCAGGAGGCGGACAAGCCTCGAGAGGCAGCTATTACGAGACCGTCGGAGAAGAAGCTTTGAGATCCAGTATGCGGCAGTGGAACTGGTATCATCAGAGAACCGAGCGAGGAAGCAGCGTGAGCGGTATCGGCAACAGGAAAAGCAATAGATGAATGTATTTAGATATGTAGGAATTGCACAAAATACCCCGAGAGCACAAAATGCTAGCAAGAGTCTCCTCATTTTAAATTATTGTGGCCCCTTACTTTTTACGTAAAGTTACGTAAAATATCGAGGGACGGGCCGCTATGCAGCTACTCGTATTAGATCTGATGGGTTGGGGAGACACGAGGCTGAAGCAGATTCGAGAACATCTCTCGACCAGTCAGCCCGACAACAGATTTACATGTCAAAACTTCATGTATTTTACTATATTTCTCATCACATTTGCTGCATAATGCTAAAATAAAAAAATTCTAACGAATTATATTGGTTGCGGTGGGTATTATTCAAACTTGAAAAAAAAAATAAACCAAAGCGTCCCCTTCTTCGTTCTTAGGTTCTCAATACGAGCCATTTAAGTACGAAAACTAAAGCAAGGAGCTTCTATCAGTGAAAGAAACTAGAGGCTGCCGTCTAAGTGAGCTCTTTGAAGTGGCCAGTCAATTAGATCTCCAGAGCAAGGAAGCAGATGCCTCGCTAGCATTCCCGCCCTGAGATTATTGAGTTGCCCCGCTCCCTTCACCTCCGCTGCCGTTTTTGGCCTTGGGCTCGACTGTTGAGCCACCAATGCCCAGCTCTGCTCCGCCGTTGTTGTCCTCCGGACTAGCCTGCACCATCTCGCCCTGGATGTAGCCGGCATGGCCGAGCTCCTCATGTGCCTCGCAGGGTCCGAATACGTAGGCAGCTTCGCCGTGCACGGCGTCGTCGCCGAGGAAGAGCTCCTCCTCGCTCATGCGCAGGGGGATGCGCAGCACGTACTTGATAAACAGCAGAATCAACGATGTCCACACGAGATTCCAGCCAACGATGAAGCAGGCGCCTGCCATCTGGTAGCCCAGCTGGATGCCGTTGCCTGCAATAGCACCGCCCGGATTTGTGACGCCGAATGCCGCACATCCATCAACCGTCGCCCACAGGCCAGTGCCAAAGCCGCCAACAAACCCGGCCACCATGTGCGTGTGTCCAACGCCTAGTGTGTCGTCAAAATGTCGCTCCAGGATGGGGACTTTCTTGGCAAGGATGTTCATAGTAACCCAGGGAACTGAGCCCGAACCAAGGCCCAGCAGGATGGCTCCCCAACCAGCCACGAAGCCTGCCGCAGGAGTGATAGCGACGAGGCCCGTGATCATGCCTTGGACGGCACCGATGACGGAGGGCTTCTTAAAGAAGATCATGTCGAGGCACGTCCAAGTGAGCAATGACACGGCCGTGCACAAGTTCGTGTTCAGCACAGCGACGCCAGCGTCGGCATTGGCGGCGTACGGGTCACCACCATTGAAACCGTTCCAGCCGATCCACAGAATGCCTGCGCCAATCAACACAACAAGGATGTTATTAGGCCGCGCATCCTCACGATCTTTGGCCAGGCGGGGACCAATCCAGTACGAGCCAATGAAACCTGCCGTGCCAGACGACAAATGAATGACGTATCCGCCCGAGTAATCGAGGACGCCGAGCTTGGTCAAAAAGCCTCCACCCCAGATGGAATATGCTCCGACCGTGTACGATAGTGTAAGCCAGAGGGGCACGAAAATCATCCACGCGTAGAAGTTCATGCGGCCAAGAAAGGCGCCAGCCATAATGACTAAAGTGATGGCCGCAAAGACAAACTGGAAATACACCATTGTGGCCAGTGGAAATTCCTGCGACAAGCCCAGGGAAGGCAGGCTCGACTGGACCAGCATTGTGTCGATTCCGAGGACATTGTTAGGCTTGCCCACAAAAGGCAGCATGTACTCGCCGAAAGATGCCTCGTAGCCCCAGAGGACCCAGCAGATGAGCACAGCGGCAAATGCGTAGAATGCCATGAAGGCACTGTTGATGGCCCATTTCTTTTTCATAATGCCAGCGTACAGGACTACCAGACCAGGGACGGACTGCAGACCGACGAGAGAGGCGGCTGTGAGCTGCCAAGCATTGTCGCCTACACAATTGAAGTAGAGAGAGTAGTGTCAGTTTCTAGAGAGGTTCGCATATATCACTTTTCTGTGCAACTCGCAAATTGAACATCTAACTTACCACTGCCGACAGGTGAGGTTGGCACCCACCAGATGGGCGTCGAGGAATTGGACATGATGGAGACCTTCGGACAGATACCGGGAACAAAACTATAGAGGGGAACAAAATGAAAGTATGTACGAGCCCCTCAACCTCACGTTGGGGCAGGGAAAGTAAAACACAGGGGGATGTGAAAGAGGTGTTTGCGAAGGTGGCCAAAGGAGGGAAATCAGAATTTGTCCATAAAAGAAAAAAAAAAAAGCAAATCTAAGGATTGAAAGTTGGATACCATGTACTATTTAAATGAGTTCTTGATGGGAGTTCAGCTCCGGACAAAGGAGCAGAGCTGGTGTGGAAGATGAGGAGGGGGGGGGGCCAATGCATACAGAGCAATGAACAAAAGTATCAAAAAGCACAAGATTGGTTTTCCTACGTGGGTCAAGAAAGATTGAAAGAAAAAAGGAGAGCTCTGAGTGGGCGAGGGCCTGAGTTTGGGGGGAGTACGGAATAAGGTAGGTAAGAGAGAAACGTCATGGTACCTATTATGCGCAGGGCAGAAAAGATTAGAGACTTCGCCATCCATTTCCCAATCTAGCTACGACAACAAGAACAAATGCATAGCAATGTGGAGCTGGTTAGTAGCCTAGACGAAAGAAGAAGAAAGGATTGGAAGGGTGGAGGGAGAAGGGAATAAAAGAAGCTCTCTGGATGATGGGGGCGTGGGCAGAATGTGAAAATGAAATAAAATTGGACGACTTGATATTAGTCTAATCCGCTGCCAAGACTTGATATCAATCTATCAAAGGCAGGTGAACACCGGAAGGGAGCAAGCTAAGCAGCTCCTAGCTCTGGGGACGTGGTCAAGGGGTTGGGTAGAATGCAGCTTAATAGAGGATGTTGCAGAAGTGATATCGATACATGAAACTCTATCCGCCCGCGAATGGTCTTTGAAGGCCCCAACACCCGGAAGAGGTGTAGCCAGTGAAGCTGCAAGTCACAAAATATCTGTAGCGGAAAGAGAGAAATAAAAATATGTAAAGATATTCTACGGGCCTTTAAATTCTGAGGCGCGTATTGTTGTCGTTTCTATATGTCATTCCTGTTTGTTGCCGCGATTGTCTACAATATAGTATTTCCAGGAATAGTGGTATCTTTGCTAGTGTCTCTTTAGGGAAAGCTGTGGATAAAACCGAATCATTCTTCTTCTGCCAATATTCGTTGTGGCGTGTGTTTTGGCCCAGCTTATCGCCAGTGCCTGGTTGGTCAGGGCAGGTAAGCAAAATACTGTAGAAACAGAAAAGAGATCTGTGTGCACTGAGTAATAGCCAGTTCAATACATCAGACCCTATCTATAATCACCAATTAGTATTTGGGGGCTTGCTAGTGAGCAAAGAGAGAAAGGAAGGGAGGAAAGTAGATATCAAAGCCACAGAGAATGCCAGTGAGGGAAGGGCAGCCAAGCGAGGCAGAAGCACGGCTGAAAACGGAGCGCAATCCGCTGCCCGATCTAGTCCAGGATGTATAGAAACATGGGATATTTAGTACCGTCCCAGTTCTGTTACGGCAAGGTGGTAAGAGCAAGGGGCGAGAGCACATATTCGTGCATGTCCCTCTGCACTGTTTGCTACATTAAAGATAGCCAAGTGGTGCGATGAATGACGAGTACCCTACCTTAGCAATGTACAAATGCACGGCACCTCCAATACGAATCACATACGATAGCGATATCTAGTCAGTCAATCCTTCTTAAGGGACGTTACCGATTAGGGAGCTAGATATTAAGATATTAGAAGATGCAATGGTAATTCATTGTGGTCATTAAATCCATATCTGTGTGTCAAACTATTCTTTTGTCACTATACTTGTCTCTTTCCTGGCACGCTGATAGCCTCGTTGTTCAGCTGAAACCCACGATTTTTCTTTCTTACAGCCTGGTGCATTATATAGAAAAAATTTTACTTGGTTTACTTTTTCTTTTATTTTATTTTATTTTATTTTATTTTATTTTATTTTATTTTTTTTTGTTATATTCGGTTATGTCTAGTAATTGACTCCTAGCACATTGCCATCTCTTGGCATTTTGTTTCTACCGTCTTGGCTCTGGGGTAAAGCGGGAACCAGTCAGTTTCAGTGGCAAAGGAAGAGCAAGGGGAAGCTTGTTATTGCGCCTCCAGCCTGTGAAATCGCGCATTTACCAGCAAAAGTCTTGGCTGACTTCCCTAATTTCTTTCCATTAAGGAAAAGATCACAGGCCGCAGGAAGGCCAAGCTTTTCGCTAGCACGAACAGTGGGTCTGACAGAACATAAATTTAACGGTTTTGCGGAGGATAAGCAGTGACATCAGAATGAGAAAATAGAAGAGATAGCACAAGAAAATGCATTTTCCTCCCTTTCAGCTGTGATTTTATTTTGCTCGATACTTAGGCAGATTCTATTTCAAATTTAAAATAATAAGTGTGAAATCAGGGGCAGGACAACAGAAACCAGAGCTGGCAGAGAGATACAGCATGTGCTACATATGTATCACCCTTCAATGTAAAAGCAACATCGACCTTTGGCTGTCCCTTCGATCAACTTATCTTTTCCACAGTATTGCTTCCAATCAGAGCCAATCACACCATGCATGCTTATCTTCCCTCTTTGAAGAACTCCTTGCTAGCCATTCTTGCAAGTCTTGCTCCGCTGCCTCGGTAGGGGCCGTTGTGCTTCGCGCCTGTCTATTGGCTGTCTCTCTCTCTATCTGCCCACGGTGGTCTTAGCAGGTATTGCGGGGTGGGGGGGTGTACACGTACGACGCGAACACCTTCCATGTCACGTGTCCGCCTGGCGGCGTATCATTCCTATATTCACGGCCGACCTCGATTTTACAAAAAGAGTTTTCAGATCAGCTACCTCAAATAATAAGACATCAATTATGTTCCGCTGCCAATACCTTTAGCAGAGAATTTACCAGCATACCGTATGTCGTTTTAGACTTTATAGGCTAGCATATACTCTGAAAACTTGACGTCCTCTCAGTAGAACGATGGTAGATATTGTTGTATACCACTATGAATTCTTGTATTTAAACCGGAAGGCATTTGATTATGCACCATCTGAGGAGACGTATCGGTTTGCTGCGCAATCAATCTTTCCGATGGTGATAGGAACATTGCAGATATTCTGCAATGGCAATCACACTACCATTGATTGTTTCCCAGGTTCTTGGGTTTGATTATACACACTTAGATATGTCCCCTACCTCCCTTTCTAATTTTAACTTTTACCGCAATTGCAGATGGAAATCCTACCTCCACCTTTCTTCAGGCTTACAAAACCTTTGCGGAATGCAACTATATTTCTCGGGTAAGTTAGATGACTTAGTGCTCCTGTATGGAATATAACAACCACCTAGCGTGCTATCTGTAAAACATACGTCGAAAATCTCTGGTTATTGTGGACGGAGGTTTAACTGTCATCACTATTTACTGGTACCTAAGTTACTAGTACACAGAAAATAAAACCTCTTCTGACTGTAACTTAAAAAAGAATGCAAAGGCAGATGACGAATTAGTATTATGGCGCTGTAATATCAAACAGTGATTCTGCATGCAAACAATTTCATGAGTTGCTGATTTTAAGTTTAATCACTTTAATTTGCTCTGCAATCTCAGATACTGTCTATTCCAGTATATTTATCGCAGTGATAATTTCATAAGAAGTTGCTTCTCGCTTGCTACGAAATTCACGAAAACTATACAAGTATGAGGCAGCAAGTTTGCAAATTGGATGGAGGACGAGGTTTTCATATATTCTAGTGTCATGTATTTGCGGCTGCATGAGAAATTTAACCTAAAACAGTAAGGAGATGATTCGATAGCGAAGAGCATCAAATGTCCGTACTGCTTTAGTTTGCACATGACTCGGTCATTCTCCATCCAGAACTGTTGAACACAGGCCATTGGATCGGATTAAAATTAAATATCTGTCGACAAATATAACCAATGATCAAATATGTTCCTGTCCGCGTCTGTTTGGACCTATAACTAGAATCTATGGTTCTATTGGCTCTCCGAAATCTGCATTCACAGAATTAGAGTGGCTAGTTCCGGAAGCCAATGATAAAATGTAGGACCTAAGCACAAATTGAGTTGCACTATTGCATATTTGACGTGTTCCTCAATAGAGTTTGGGGGACAGACTCGGATAAGTAAGTGCACGTAATCCAACAAGCAAGGCACAGCAATACATCTCGCGTTTGCCATGAGCGGAGACCGCTAATATGTACATATAATCTGAAACCCAACTTGAATAGAGATTGACGTCCTAGCAGCTCTTCATTTACTTCCCGTTTATATATATAAATCAGTTCTTCCTTTCACCAGCTAGATGGTCTTCATCCTGACCTTGGTGTAGCGTCACATGCACACGCGTCGTCAGGTACTTGTCGACATCATTAGGGAGCAGGACGGCTGCAATAAATGCAAGACCTGTAAAAGCAATAGAGGTCAAGAACACGGCCCGATAG
Source organism: Hawksworthiomyces lignivorus (assembly GCA_002917075.1). Classification (NCBI taxonomy): domain Eukaryota; kingdom Fungi; phylum Ascomycota; class Sordariomycetes; order Ophiostomatales; family Ophiostomataceae; genus Hawksworthiomyces; species Hawksworthiomyces lignivorus. Next base: position 326,445 of record NTMA01000038.1, on the reverse strand, counting down.
GCTGAGAAAGTGCCCTCGTAGTAGGCTTTTGTTCCAATTGCCTGGATCTGGTCTGTGAGGCCAGTGATATTGGCGAAAGAGCCAGTAGTGAAGCCGTCGAGGAATGCTCCAACACTCGACGCAGGCAGTCCCGCCTGTTCTACTGCTGGGATCACAGCAGCGGGCACAGTGACTAGGCTGCGCTGACGCAGGACGACAGTGTAGATAGTGCTGGCAATAGAGCAGATGAAGAACCGAATTGATCCCGCGAGGCCGCCAGACGATCCCAAGTTTCCTTGGTCCTTGGCTGTCAGGGTAATGAGCGAAATAGAGAGGGACTCAGCCCAACCGAGGGCAAAAACACCAATGGAGACGAGAACGCAAGCCCGTACTTTGGTATCTGGACTGCATGTCGCAACCACGGCAAAAAATAGACCACCAGTCAGAGCTGCGAACAGTACTTGCCACTTTAGGTAGCGGATCTTGCTTGCAACAGCGCCGCCGACAATCTCGCCCACCACAATAAACATACCGACAAACGTCGATAACCAGGGCGCATACATCGGGTCGTCCTGTTCCGACCACATCAGGCTGCACATAGTCGGCCAGACAATAGCGAACGCGTAGTACATACTAGCCCCGACTCCGGAAAGGATAGTAGCGCAGTTCCAGCCACGGTTCTTGAAATGCTTTACGTTCACCAACGGCTCCTTGAGTGGCATGAAAATCTCCCACAGCATAAAGATGATCAATGCTACGCCACCAATAGTGATTGAACAGATAACGGCGGCCGACTTCCAAGGATAGAGCTGACCTCCCCAATTGAGACCCATCATAATAATCAGAAGACCGCCGGTGTACAGAATAGTGCCGACATAGTCGAACTCCTTGAGGTAGCTGATAATCTGTTCGTTCTTGTGTTTCATATTGAAGGTCGGGGGGTGATAGAATAAAAACCAGCAGAGAAACGAGGCACCATTGACAGCAATGAGCACATAAAAAGGGCCGCGCCATCCGACTTTCGTGTATTGGATGAATGAGTTGGCCACGGCCGGAGCGAATGCCGAGCTTGGCAGCTGCCACAGGTAAACGTACGCATTTCCGATGAAGCGATACTTCATAGGAACAAGCTCTCCCATCACGTAATAATATGAAAGCTGTGTAGCTGCAGCGATGCCGACGATTGTCATGCCGCCAATAAGAGTATTGACATTCTTGGCTGTAGCACACACGATAGAGCCTATGATACCCAGGAATGTACCACCGGTAAATACCCAGCGCCGGCCAAAGATGTCGGTGATACGGCCGATAATCGTCAACGTAACGGAACTGGTCAGCGTGTACACCAGTGCCACCCAGTTGATATTTGGGGACTGTAGAAATACGCCATTAGATTATGCGAACGCTTTCATCGTTGTCACCTCATATTTCCCTCTTATATTGGAGCAAGAAAACTCACCGGTCCAATGTCATCATTTATAAGGCCAAGAATAGGGGCAGCAAAAGAAAAACCGGCCACGCCGCCGGTCAACCCTAGACCAATGCCAAGCATTGTACCGAGGAAAAAGCGACTCTTAAAGTAGCCCACAGGCAGCTCTTCTTCGTCCACAGCAAAGGTTGCACCACCGATGGCTTCGTGCTCATCACTGTCGCTATTTAATACAGGCTTTTCATGTTCTAAATGAGTTGGCTCGCCGGCCTGTATGGTTTTCTCCAGGTCAGACATGATGATAATCTGGGCTTATATTTGTATGCAAAGACTGCTTGTCGACGCCGTTCTTTCTGCAGTTACTGTCCACAGCTTCGCCGGGAGAAAAAGAAAACAAACATGCACGCCAGTAAGCGAATGGGTAAGTCACGCCTCTTATATGAAAAGAGCTAAGATGCTATAGAATTTTTGCTTCTAATAATACCTTTCTTCCCCAGTACTTCTCCTCCTCCTGTTCGGTCCCGGAAAGGCCAAGATCACCCTGTTAACTCCATTCATACACCATGGTTTTGCATGCCGGTGTTTAAGGCCAAAGGGAATGAAGCTTCAAAATAATGTGGCCATTGTGAGTATACGGTATTCATTTTCCGCTAGAAAACTCTCAGCAGTCTATCAAGGCGTAATGCTACACGAGTACCTTCAAACAACGTACCCAACTCCACATTTCCCCCGCAAAAAGCTAAGAGGCTCTGTCTCCGGAGCACTACTTTCGCTCCCGTTTACTGTGTCCTGGATATGTGGTACGCGCATTGGATTATTGGTTTATTTTAACTACTTATTCATTACTGATTCATTACGTTGGATGACTAAGTTTTCAGACCAATTTTGACTCATACAACAGGGTCAGAAGAAGGCTTTGCCTCTTGGCATTTTTGATTTGATTCGCTAGTCTAAACAAATCCCTGATTCAAGAAGTGTGCTCCATGCTCATCGCAAATTATAAAAAATGGAGTAAGGAAACCAGAAGATACTCTACGTCAAAAAGAACTTGAGAGCAGCATCCTTTGAAACCTGACTCGGATCTTTCCCCCACAATTACCCCGGAATGCCTTACCCGATAATGTCAAGTAAACATAAGATCTAGAACGCCAAATTTGGTCACAGTATACGCTCACCTGTACGCGTACGAGAAGACATGGTCGAATTTGGAGTAGCATGAAAGTAATAACCTCATTATAGCATATACAATGTCCAAAGTGAGCCCATAAGTACGGGACAGTTTGCTACAAAGTGTGATGTTTCCATTTGTTGGCACTCGATTTGATCTTTCACAATAAAATACAGGTGCCCTCGTAAGAGTAGATGAGCCAGGAGGCATTTGCACCCCCATATTCCGCCTGCCAACTTAGGCCATCTTGACTTGCAGAACCAATTTTGTTGGCCATCCCTTGCCATCATTCCAAACTTCAAAACACTAGACGGCGAGAGTCTAATCAGTCAAATGCATTTCAAGTCGGCGTTTCATTCATCTATTAATAAAGTGGCTGGTTTTGTTTTTTTACGGGATCCTACGCACTTCTTAGCTGCACCAGAACGGCTAATATTACAGAAGAATAATAATAAATGGAAAGGAAAAGATCTCCCTTCGTTTCCAAATCAGCGAAAGAATTTTGTCTTAGGCTGCAGCTGGTGCAGATATCCAAGCTCGTGGGTCGGCCAAGCCTGCCCTATCCCATGTCTTTGGTACTAGTTCCTCCCTCTTCGCCGTTCGCGGCTGTGTCTTGCTACTGGATATAGAAATCCTGAAGTTCAAAGCGTCCGAGTGATGCTTCATGCCAAATTCTAGATGGGTTTATATTGGCTATGTGAATTGGTTGATTCATTTCCGAATAAGACCGAAAATAGAGACACTATTCCTAGAGGATTATTGACAAGAAGAATAAAAGGCACCTATCTTAGTTCGGGCTCTAATACATTTCTCTGTCGAGACACTTATACTTGCTACCAACACCGGTGATGTAGTCTGCGCCGAAGTTGTCACTCTGGTCGTCAATATCAGTCCGGGTCGTGCATCTTTGCAGCACGTCCTCCACTGCCAGCCCAATCCTTTCTGCTCCAAATTTCACACCACCTATGTTAGGGGATGCAGGACCAATGCGCAACATGGCTAATTTTCCTATGCAGAACAATGGCACGCTGTCTCGCCACATCAAATCTTCCGTGAGGCAGGGAAACCCACCAACCGTGTCGATAGGGAAGCGACGTAGCATCGTCTGCAAGTATGGTAGGTGCTCTACATTTGTCTCTATACCTGTCGCAAAGTAGATGTAATCAATCGGTGGCATGTTTGGAACAGGTGGGTTCGTTGTAACCCGCCACCGACCTTCTCTTCTTGGTTTCCGGTTCCCAGAACAAGGAACATCTTGAGAGAAAGACTCGGTTGTCGGATCAGACTCAATAAACTCTAGTTTAGTCACCACAGTCTTTGTCTGCAGCTTCAGTCGACCTGCCGCCGCATGCTTCTTGAGGATTTTGTGATAGTTTGGAGTGATGCTCCCTCCACCTCGGGCCTCACGAATAATCTCAAGCCGCTCCATATCCGTGTCGGCCGACCAGAACCGTGCTTGTTCGCGATTGCGATACTTTCCCATCCAACTAAGGTCAACATCAAAATACTTGACAACGACATCGCCTCGCATGAGGTGCCAAACACGAGTGACCCCCCGACGAAGTGCTAAATCGGCAATTTGCGCTGACGTGAGGCCACCACCAATGACGAGAACATTTGTGGGCTGCTGCGCTTGTATGCGCGCTTTCACGATTGGATCGGGCACTTGTTGTAAGTGGAATGTATGGCAGGCTTGCGGATAGACCGGTTCTCCCATTCCTGCTTTAGTACCATTTGAGTCTGTTGGTTCTTTGTTCAGGTCGGTCCACGTATCACGAGGAAATCTCATAGACTCAGCTAGTCCGAAAATATCTGGGATGCTTGCTGTATTGGCCGGTCCTACAGCTAATATCACGACACGCGCATACCGCCGAGCTTTATCAGTAGTTACAGTAAACAACTGTTCGTCACTGATTGAGACACTGCGGACGACTCCGTAGTCTATGTCACAAAGCGTCTCCTGTTGCAATATCCCACTTGCTAACCCGTAGCGGTCTCTAACAGAGCTGCAATGATTATAAAAAAGCTGCCGAGAGGGTGTGAAGTAGTCATTCCGGTCGCGTTCGTTGATGTCCACATTGGGCTGGGAATCCTGCCTTCACCCAGTTACCCTCTGTCAGCACAGGAATCTCCATATTGTATTCGTTCCTGAGATGAGAGAACTCACAATCCACCTCGGCGCGCGGACCGTTTCTTCTTCAAGTGCTTGCTAATTTCCTTGCCAACACAGGCGCCAATGTCAAACAAGTCATCCGGTGTACCCTGCTCGTGAGCTTTCGCCAACAAAGAATCACGATCTTTTGGATCAACGTGCCATAGCAGCGGACTACGTAGATGAGAAATATTATATACGCCGAACAAGTGGTCCCATCGGTCCAGCCACTTGTCGCCATAAGCATCAAGGACAACCATCCGCTTTCCGAACGATGATGATTCACTGTGGTCTTCACCGTTTTCAGGAGTCTTTTTCGGTTGTATTTCTTTGTTCGTCTTGACTTGTTTGAGGGACACATGTCTCCCGTATTTCCGCAACCATTGGTATCGGCGATGTTCCTCGTCTGTAAAGATGGCCGCCGGTGTGTCTTCCCGAAGTCGGGCCGCAACAGCAAGTCCTGCCGGACCGCCCCCAATGATTATTATGTCATATATGTCAGTATCTTCGACCAAAGGCTGAAAGTTATTACCTGAAGGTTGCATTTTTATGTTACTCTTCTAGCTTGATGAAGAACAAAGCGAAATTTATGGCCTTCTTTTTAATTATGAAAATGCACTCTCGACATAGAATACTCTATATACGAAATACACATACTTCTGTAAATGACACAATAATTGCCTTTCACTGAACAACTCTATACTCTACTGTTTATTTTGCTTGCTAGCTTGTCCATCCGGGTTACCATCAAGGTGCTGCGGATTTACACGTCGTTTTCATATCAATGGCTTCCAGATGGACTACTTCAAGAATCCAAAAGGAATCAGAGACATATTAAAATAACAAATTACATTTAGAATTATTTCCCATTAGGTTGAGCAAGAGTATGTCGCGGTTTTCGTGCAATACAATAACTATAACTAAAGACGCTGATTGCCTGTGTGAAACGCTATTTCATCAGTTAATAATCAAGCTAAGCAGATTTTATATATATATATATAAGCGGACCCCTGCACATCACACGACTACTAAACTGTTGCTTGATTTTTCTTGAACTGTTCACCTCTCGGAATTAAGTGAAGAGGCGCTTTTTCAGAGAGAGGGCTTGACTTGAAGTCTCTAAAACCACATACCAAGACATCAGTGGCATTGACACTAGGGTCATGCCAGGCTCCAATTCATGCTTGTGTCCTGCCCGGTAATCATCATCTCTTGAATGTATGTGCCAAAAAATTATGATACGTGAACGATTATTGACTGTCTGGCTCTCCAGGCAGCAGTTGTGGGTCTTCTAATTCAATTCATGCAATTGGTGGCTGACAAGCTCTTGTGTCTGGGCCTTGGTACGGCTATTAACCAGTGCTCCGCTTTGATATTCCACATCGCTAATAGACATGCTCTGTATCTAGATTTCGCTTCAATACCACAAGTACAATGTGCACGCACACAACATCCAACCTATTATCACCGTAATCTTCGTAAACTACACCACATAGCAAAATACCCCTAATGTAACGCAAAGGGGATGCTTGAATAATTATTTGGACGGATATGGCATGCTTTTTCTAATTGTTGATCTGTTTCAGGAGAACCCATATCCCATCCCGGTCTCCCAGGCTGGAGTAGAGAAGCTGAAGGATCTAACCAGGCAGAATACACGGGTTGAACAGAGGAAGTTGAGAAAAAGGGATGAAAGCAGCACAGAGACAACATACAAACTAAAGCTGAAGATATATAATTTGATACCTTTCCTATGTATTCTGTCTTTGATAGACCTGAGGAGATCAGGAACAAATATCTGAATTACTCTTCACGTTCATCAACGCTTCGACATTTATAACTCAAGTTTGCTAAAGTTCTTTGGAAACAAAGCATATCATGGCTGTCAATATCAATGAAGAGGGCTTCCACCGACGCCTAGATACTGTGAAGAAGATCTTGCAAGGCTTTGGCCTTGAGGTAGGTTGATATCCTGCCATACACTGGATGTTGTAAAGAAATCAGCATCCCTGACTCTCTTCTTTATCAGTCCTCTAGCGTCACTCCGCTTGCCTACGTGGATCATTGTCCGTTCCCCTTCAACAATTTTATTTACAAGGTTAATCTGAGCGAGCCTATGCTTCCCGCCCACTTCCCCGAGCCGGCACAGCCCTGCACCTGCCCACCACCTGCTGCAGGCATTTCGACGCTGGTTGTGCGCCTCAGCAACCCGCACGCTGAGGGCCTGAACAATGCCAACCGTGTCGAGAACGACGTCGCTGCGCAGCACTTGGCGCGCCATGCTCTGGCAGCCGCTGCAGCTGCCGGGCGCGTCCCGGCAGCACTGGCATCAGTCGTGCCCGACGTCTACGCCTGGGCACCCTGTCGGTACCCTGCAGTGCCGGACGAGACCGGCTTTGGCTGGACGCTGTGCGAGTTCAAGCCCGGTGCCGATCTGGATGCGCAGCTGCCGGCGATGAGCTTGGAGGACGTACGGTCGCTCTGCGGCCAGCTAGCGCCAGTCTTCGCGGCGCTGCAGGGCGCGGACATTCCAACTAGCGCGGCGAAATTCGGTGCGTTGACCGTGGGCGGCGCCGACGGGCGCACGCTGGTAAATGGGCAGATACCACTTCTTCCCGGCGGGCCCTGGAATTCGTATGCTGAAGTGTGGGAGGCCAAGTTGCGTCTGCAGCTAGCTGAAGCGACCGGTTCACCCCTTTTGCAAGGATGGGCGCCTGGCGGCTTGCGTGCGCGCCTCGACGCATTTCTGGCAGCTGGAGGAGTGCACCAGACACTCGAGGGGGTGGACACCCATCAAATAAGGCTCGTGCATGGGGACCTCAGTAAGTTCGCACAAAAAAGCCGTATGATACAAGCGTCCGCATGTTGACAGAATAGCCACCAACAACATTCTCTACGATGGTACCACAAAGCAAGTCACTGGCCTCATTGATTTCGACTGGGCTTGCATATCGCACCCCTGTGATGAGTTTCTGTCTGGCCTGTGGGACCTCGGGGGTGGTATTCATACGCGTATGGGCACGCTGCAACCGCTGGTTTTATCTGGTATATTCGGCACTCCACCTGAAGCGGAGGAGGACAGGCGCAAGTGGGAAATTGCCCGAATCTGGGACGATGCGTTGCGCCGAGCTGGCGCCATCCGACCAAGCGACATTTCTGGAGTCGGCCAGATCCGGGAACTCAAGGAGTTGGAAGATCTTCTTTGTCCATTTGAACTTTTAAGCAGCGTTATGCTGTCTCGTATCTCGGATGATGTGAAGAATATAAAGCGGGTTGAGACAGAGAGCAAGATCGTGCAGTGGTTGCAGATGCACGCGAAAGAGGCGGCAGTCCAGAAAGATTTTTAAAGTCGTTCATAGATAAATACAACTTTCTCAGATGTTCCGCGCAGAATCGGTTGTATGATCCCATTTGTTGTTTCATTTATGCGAGCTGCCAACTGCGAGATATCTCAGGTCTAGAGTGATTTGCAAGCTCGCTAGGGTCCTAAGGAACTTTTTTTGCCTATCGCTAGAAATTTATGTCAATGCAACAACTAATGCTGCTCAAACTCAGTCGCACATAAAGATAGTAAGAATACGTGAGAGCTGATCGACAAATGAACGCAAAGATGCTTGAGATTAAACACTGTGGAAGTATATTGCGATTCCGCATAAAGTACGTTACAGATAAGAAGCCGCACTTCTCCTCTTTCCACCAGAAAATCCCTTAGCAAGTAAACACCGGTGGTCCCGCGGGTGTATAAGGCTTGCCGGCGTTGGAGTAGATATTGAGCATGATGCCTGGGTCCGTTGGCTTGTAGGCTCCAGGGAACGAGACGAGGTTGGTCGGTTTCTTCGAGCCGCCGCCAGTCACGCTGAGCTGAGCACATGAAATGTAGAACTGAGCGCCATTCACCTTAGAGGCGCTGTGCAGTGCAACATGTTCGATACGGAAGAGGTAGTCACCGCTCTCGATGCACGAAGGAACCTGGAAATTAACGCTTGCTTTGTCTTGGCAAGGTTAGCACACAGCAGCCGGCAACAGGCTCACAAGCAGGACGGTGAAAAATAAACATACTTTGTGACGGCCAGGACATCTGACTACCTGCGATGGTTGGCATGTCTTGGTAGACCTTGAACCACACAGCGCCAGAACCATCCCAGGAGGCAAGTGTCTGGCCCTCAGGAACCTTGGCCATGTAGGCCGACAATGCACCAGGGTGATAGATGTTTGGATTAGCGGACCATGTCACAGTGCCGCCAGCCCGTACAGTAGATATTCCTGTTGTACCACCACCTCCGGGAGTGAGCTGATAGCACCGGATGGCCTCGGACGTAACATCAGTCACTGGGCCGTTGCTGTAGTGGTTGGCTGCCATGCGAACAGTCGCCCAGTCGGCAGTCCCCTGTATATGTGGAAAGGTATCTTTCGAGAAGAAATCAATTAGAAAACATGAGGAAGACTCAGAAGATGCTCAATAAAATATTTGTGAAACCTACAGTGCGGTGCTGCATTGGCCGCAGCCACCAACAAAAGACCAGTAAACTTCATAGTAAAGATCTATCAAGCGGTTGTCGCGCAGAATGATAGAATCTATAGCCACTGCGGAATAATTCACAATGAAAAAGCTTTCTAAGATATCAGAGAAAAGGAATTGGCCAAGGCTCTCTATTTAAGAATAAAATAAGATAAACAGCTGGGCAGCACTTTGTTTTCTCCTTTGCCCACACACGAGGGTGGACCGGCATGCTCAAACCCAAGTTGAGATAAAACCCACTTCTATTAAATAATGATCAGAAGCCCCAGACTCAAACATAGAGTGGCATCATATAAGACAATATTCAAATGTGGGAAGGCCGTAAATAGAAGAAGGCCAATCTTAGAAAGAAGTTCACCGGATAAAACGCCAGCTACCCCAGTTGGATGCGGCCGGGAAACAGCCGTAAATTAAATAAAATATATACATAAGATCGATATCGGTAGTGCGTAAAGAAATAAAAAAAGAACGCAGGATAGTGTTGTTTTGCCCAGTTGCCAAACTTATCGAAAAATGCTTACTGGGAGCAGTTAGGGCAAAAGTGCCGCGCAAAAGTGCCGCGTAAAATCTCCTCCTCCGTTAACTCAAATATGAAGACTCATGTTGCCGAGATCCGTGCAATGTTCTGGGAATATGACTTTTTGGTTCTAAAATGTGTTCTTTAATTTGTGGTTCTGATGCCATATGCTCAGTAAACATGCAAGTCATAATGATGCGCCATTCAGACACCTCGCATCCGAAATCATCTTCAAGCTTAATGGCGTTTAAGCAGTGCGTCGATTTGGGCAGTTATGTCTGGCATAGGAAACAAAGTCCGGTTTCCCGCCACCTCACCCGGCAGCCATGGATCCGCCAGCCAATCGTCGATAATATATACCGCATTTGATCCAACCTGTACAGCCGCTGTCACCGCAGAGCCATTTGTTGCTGCTGCTACAGATTTTGGGGTTCCCGTTGGAGGATTTGGGATGGTGCCGAGATGTTCTGCTGTGACCCAAGTGGCATCTCGAGAGCGGAGCACTTGAATCCCAGAAGCGTGGCTAGCAACCAACAAGACTGCGCCGCCATATACAGGTGGCGCGTAGATGGCATCGGTGTCGTTGTAGCGGACATCTGGATGGATAGGGACTTGAGTGAGGACACGCGGCGCCAGGGGTTGGCTGGTATCTAAGCGGTAGATGCTGCCATTTCCAGCATCATTTGCTAGCAAGAGATTCCCTTGTGGTCCCAGCGCAACTAGGCCGCCAAGTCCAGGAATAGTTGTATTGACTGTTTGCAGCGGTGCGTACCACGGAATCACCTCAGAGCCATCGGCACTAACACGAAGGATGGAACCGGGATAGGTGCCAACAACATACGTGTAGCCGCGGATATCAGTTTCGATGTCCTGGAATGCTCCATACTTTCCCTGAGTTGTCTCTGTCAAGTTTACTGTCCAGAGCGCACTCTGGGAAATTGGATCCCACTTGATGATAAGATTAGTGCCGGATACATCAGCTCCAGCGGTGGCCCAAGGGGCGGCAGCATCGACAAGAATAGTAATAAGTCCTGTGAAGCGGTCCCAGGCTACGCCACCAATGTGCTGCGTACCTGTGCGCGTAATATTAGGAAACTCGAGAACATCCACTATCTCGTCTTTATAAGGATCATAGACAGCGACCGATGCATTCCATAGAACACTGGGGAAAAAGTCAGATGAGTGCCTTTAAAATAGGTCTTTCTTAGAGATGAAATGTACCCAAAATAGACAAGACACGAATCCTCGTCCCAGTCGGCATTTTCTGGGTACAACTGAAATTGGTCAATATTGAAGCTACCACGATTGAAAGGGGGGCAGTTCCCATGATAGTGGTGGTGCAAATGACCACTAGAGGAGCTGTGAGACGATGAGCCAACGGGCGTCGCCGCAACCGAGCCGGGCGTCCACACAGAGGTGAAGCCAAGAAAGAGAGCAGCAAATCGTGAAAAGAACATGGTGGTAGTCAGACTGACCAGCGGTACAGACGTCTAAGAGAAGTTGATTGAATCAGTCAAGGAGAACCACAAAGAGCAGCTCTCCAAGACGGTCCGGGTTCTGTGATTTATACGCTGGCCAGATCCTGCGCAGTGCAAACTCTCAGATGCAATTTCTTTGGGCCGTGTTGGTAAGCTTAAAGTTGAAGCTAGCCGGAGTACGCAAAGAGCCGCGTAAGGTCACATCGTCTACTATAGAACCATTGTTTTCATTGTAGAATGACGCTGCAAAGATCTTGTGCTGAGTATTCTACAGGCAGAATGCATGGCAGGAAGGGACTGTCAGCAGGGATTTGTTCCAGTAAGAAGGCGTAGGATTTTCACGGGAAACGGGACAGGAAGCTTGGTTACCCCGATGAGCCAGGAATTTGTTCTTGTCGAAGGGCTTTGAGCTGCGGCAGATGGTCTAGACGGGCACAAAAAGCAAGCGCCAGTACAAGGACATCGCCGAGTGGCTGGGCAGACGGCTGAAGGTGGAGGCTATTATTCAAATATCAGCTTGTTTCTTACCGCTTTTGGTTTTCTTGGGAGCAACACGGCACAGCGTTACAGCACGTTGCCTTCTTTTGCAGCTTGTTACATCTGCTGCTGTCGCGTTGAGGAAAGTCAAAGCGGCCTATCTGCTTCCTCTTCACCTCGAAGGATTCTCCAGCCTTTCTTATTTCGTTGCGCTTGCCACTAATTTATTGCGAGTTTTAATTCCACAGGATAAGTGTGGATCTGTATAGTATCGTGCGAATATTTTGTTTTGTCTTGTTGTACTCCCCAATAGAGTATGGTATATCAAATACCACAACTACTATCTTGCAGGAGACTCTCCAGGTAAGAAATTACGTATGGGATTATTTAACAAGGCTCTCATCTGCCTCCGTCTCTCGGGTCCATCGAGTGCAAATCGCCAATTCACCGCGCTTCTCGTTCTTGCTGCCAGTATTTCTACTGCCTAGCTCATTTGTCTCATGTTTGCGCTTGTCTTTGTCTTCTTTCTTTTCATATTGATTCGACAGTGGCACCTTACCACTTCGCTTCCTTGCTGCTCAAGAACGCCTTGAGAATGTCGACAATCCTTCCAAGAGCCGCCAGGTATTCCTTGAGCCTGGAGACCAGCTGCGAATGGTCTGATGACAGCTTAGAGTAGAAATCCTTGCGGTACGGGCAAGCGCTCATGGCCGCACTGAAGATGGGCTTGATCAAAAAGCTATGGTGCGGCTTCAGGGTAGAACCGTAGGCATTGCGGAACGATTCGCTGAGCTCCTCTGCTTCCTTTTCGACGTTCTGGCTAAGGGCGAGGTATGTAAATTCGAGGCCACTATAACAAGACAAGATTTAAGTTAGCCTATGGATCTGCTTCCACGGCATATAGCAGGACTTTAAATGCGAAGAGACTCACCGAACCAGCCATAACAGGCCCTCAGTCGCCGTGTGCTTCTTGGTCTTGAGTTCATTGACCACTAGGGCCTGCAGGGTCTCGGACTCGGCGGGGGCAGCAAGCTGGCGGTCACGAATTTTCTAAGAGCAATTAGTATATACTTTGCACAATATCCTGGCGCCGTTGGTGAGAGCACCAACCTTCACGTTGCCCAGCATGTCGCTCTTGACGGGGGAGAAGGCCACAGAACCGAGGACATCTACATGGATTAGCCACGGTTTTGATTCGAACATCGGGGATTTCCTGAGCTTAGGCTACCCACCGAACATGGTTGTCAGCGACTCAGCTGCCTCGAGGAAAGATGTCGTATCAACAGCATTGTTGTTGGCGGCGTCCACAGGCACATCGACGAAAGACTTGTTAAACGTATCAATGAAAGTGCCGCCCACCGGGACCTCTGCAATGGCGGCCATGTTGTTTCGGAGCTAGAGAAGAGTATGAAGAGAGGAAATAACTATGAAAAATCAGAGAATTGAAGCTCCCAGGAAGTGAAGAAGGTGAGCAAGAGAGGAGGATGGCAAAGAGAGAGGATTAGAAAAGAGGGAACATTTACAAGAAAAAGGCGTTGACGATTAGAGCGGTCAAGACAACGGGGCAGCATCCACTAAAGCAAGTACGAAGAAGACGAAAGCCGAAAAGGGAAGATGGAGACGGAGGGAGGGGCACAGCTTCCCAGTCTCCAAAAACAGTGGGGTTCCAGTTTCAGGGGTAATTCGGCGTACCAGTACACTTTACACGTGACGTACGCCGATCGTCACTTCACCAAGATACTGATTTAGTGGTTAACATGCCTACAGCGCAGTAAATTTTATGCAATATAGCCCTCGGCACACGCTAGATAGTTCAATAAAAACACGACGTATCTTACAGTGCAATAACTACCAATGTATGATTAGTTTCGAGATGAAGACCATCAAACAGCATGACGATAGAGCCAATGATAGGGATAATACAAACAAGACTAACGGAGTCAAATTCTCATTCAGAAACAAAGAAAGAAAGAAACCTTCATGCTACATGTGTCCAAGAAAACCACGGCATTTGACTTTTTAGCCATCTGAAGATGTAAGGCAGATGTTTCTACGCAGCCCAACCTGTTTTTTTTACCCTCTCCTTTTCGTTATGCATACACGCTCTCAGTCCATTGGTTCACTTGGAGACCCATTTCAGCCATCGGACTATCTTTCAAGAAATCAAGGGGCATCCACACAAGGTGGCCCCGAATCTTATCGAGCTTTGTGCGGATGTCTTCTGGTGGCAGGAACTGATCGAAGATGTGGCCTGGTGAAATGCCCTTAGACGGCATATAGCGATCATAATCCTTGAATGTTTTGACTAAAATCCACAACGTTAGCAAGATATGAAAGATGCAATGATAAAGGGCGAGCTTAGAGCATTGGAAGGAGAAGAAAACATACCATGATCGTCTGGGTCTGCATGAAATAGATGCCGGAACGTCTCCGTGTTCGTCGTCGCCTGCTCGGTCCACGTCTCCCACAACTCGTCACTCAAGGGGTCTTCGACAAACTTCCAGGTAGGATCGTCTTCCCGGTCGCGGACGTCGTTGGGTGAGTCTACGCTGGGTGGCTGCGAGTTGGGATCGTTTGTGCCATCCAGGTCTTGCGCTGGTAGAAGGCCGAGGTGCTCGCGCCACAGATAGCGCCGCAGCGTAGCGGCGTGGTAGCCCGCATCGAAGGGCTCACCGTCCATGTGCGACGGCAGCTTCCGAGCATCGTCGAGCACGATGCTCAGCTCGCTGTCGTGCGTTCCCACTTGGCTGCGGTCGTTGAGGTTGCTGCTGCCGCACACGACATAACGGTCGTCGACAATCAGCAGCTTAGAGTGGATATACAGCTCTTCTTGGATCCAATTCTCGACCTCGTCTTTTGGGTCGCCATCCCAGGGCTCATTTACCAGCGAGTCCTCACTAGCCATAGCATGCTTGGCCACACTTGGACTGACGTCTATCTCTCCACTCATGTGCTCGGGCATTTTGCCTTTGGCACGGTCTGAGCCGGATAACGTCGCCAGGCCATTCTCTCCCTGTCGCTCTCCAGTCGCTCCGGTTGACAGCTCGTCTGCACGCTGGCGTTGTGCCTCGAATCTCCGCTTGATATCAGTGGCATGTTCGAGGTAGTCTGGTTTCTGGCTGTCCTTCCTGAAGTCGTCCGCCTCTTCGGCCCTCTTTTGGTTTTTTGCCCGTCCCATATGCACGTCACGGCCACCCTCCACATCAATCGCGCCGTGGATGCCTTCGCCCATGATCTCCTCCGCCTCCGCCCGCTGCACTTCTTGGTACGAGACACCTGACTCCACTTCCATGCGCTTGATAGCTGGCGTCTTGCACAGGCGATCATAGTTTCGCAGGTTGAAGAAAAAGATATGCTTCATCGGATCTACACCGCGGGCGCGTATCTGCTCAAAGATAGATTGTGGGCCACGGCAGATACTCTTGTATTGGTAGTCCATGATGGCACGCGTGCCCGTCGCGGCATCTTCCCGCAGGTCTCCCGCAAAGCCAGGTACCGCAGGGATCAAGACGATGATACGGAAGTTCTTCTTTCCACGCTCGGAGTTGCGGACAACTGTGTCGACGATGGCAGCACCGATGGTGTTATGGATGGGGGACTGTTCATTGCCTGTGGCCGTGATGAAAAATTGATTTTCGATATAAACGTAGTGCTCGGCGTTGCGTATGAGCTCGCTGTATGCGTTTTGGATCGAGTGCTCGATCAGAGTGCCGCTGGACCAGTCCGCAGCCGAACGAACGACCTGGCCTCGGATGGTGCCTTGATCGGGATGGAGCTCGGGGATGTCTTCGAGCGGCTTGATGGGGTGCAACACGTAGTCACCAACGGGGTGGTCCGGCCGCTGCACGCCGACCAAGTCTTCGTCGTTGCCCTCGCGACCACGCAGCATGAGCCAATCGAAGCGCGCATCGCGTTTGTACTTGTCCCGCTTGATAAAGTTCCACCGCAGGACAAAGTGCTCCGCGATGTCGTAGACACAGGGGCCCACGAGACCCATGGAGACGTCGTGCCACGGCATGCGGCCGTTCTCGGTCTTGCTGAGCTCATTTTGCTTCCAGTCTCGCACGTTTTGAAAGTCTTTAACGCGGTTGTTGTTGAAATCCTGGCCAGGCCAGACCTCATTCACGATGCCCTCAGGGTGCACGTCAGCCAGCGCATGTGTGTGGCTATCCCAGCGGCCGAAACACATATCCAGCCCGCCGATAAATGCCGTCTCGTAGTCGATGACAATAAACTTTTCATGGTGCGCCCAATAAAATGTCATATCGGCGGCATTCTCGAGGACATTGTGGTCAGGGTGCCGCATGACACGGATGTTGCCATAGCCGGGCGTGCCCTCAGGGCAGAGAGCTTGCAGAGCGTGCTTGGTGTGCTCGGAATTACAAGTCAGGGCAGCTTCAACCTCGCGATAGACGATGACGTAAATCTTTACGCCGGCCTCGGCGCGGCGTTTAAGCACCTGATCCAGACGCCATTCTTGGTTGAAGTACGGGGGCCGGCGCAGAAACAGCTCCGGCGACAGCCACCAATCAGCAATGTAGATCGTCTCGCGAGCTTTGTCGAGAGCGACGGATACGGCCCAAAAATAGTCACGGCCGTCGACGTACCACTTGACCAGATTGCCATCACGCTCGGGGAAATAGGACTGGAAGCGGTGAGACTCGCATATCTTGGTACGCTTTTCGTCGCACTGTTTTTCGTGTTCCTCGTCGTGGCGATGTTGGGGGTTGAACTGGCAGGTTAGATGAGGATAAAAGACGTGACCAACAGTGATATGAAAATACCTAACAAGCTTACCAGATTCCCTAGCTTCCCAATTTGGTGTCTATAATTACATGAGGCAGTCAGTCCTGAGGTTCAAAAGCGAGTATACAAATTCCAAGGGGTCCTATAACAGAGTCCAAGTCGCACTTCTTGTGAATGAGATGGATTTTGGCGTCGCGCAGATGCGTGCTATCCAGCCTCTCTTCGATGGAACGAAATGGGTGCTTAAACTTGTCGGCTAGCGTGCCGTGGCTCTTTCCTTCACTGCCAGCCATAATCAGGCACAACAAGAGGGTGCAGAGTAAACAACTGGATGGAGGAATGGCACGATGTTGTCCGACTTCACACGAATTCGCTTGAGATTATTCCATATGTCAGGCAGCTTTGCTACCTCTGCACCAAAATCGCATCAACTTCACGTATAATACCACACTGTAGCTTTGCAATTGGCAAAAAAAAAAAAAACATAAAAAAATATGAGTGCCTCCAACCAAAAAAGGAAACAAGGGTATACGGAGCATTATATAACACTTTTACAGACATCAAGGCAAACATCCCACTGTCGGCCGATGGATGCAGCCAAGCAAAGGGATGCGTGCTCACCTCATGGGGGCTGTTGGCAGGGGAGAGCTGGCAACACCGGTGACGTCAGTTTTGCTTCAACAAGGAATAAGACCCCCCTTGGTGCGTCCTAGGCTCTCCATCCCTCGCCGCAAAGGTAATGTAAAACCGACCAAAATACGCAAAAGTCAACCATTAGTCGGTCTGGGCATCCAGCAATGCCACCTGAAAACATAGACTTGTCTCTGGCTTGCGGCGTGCCAAGAGCCTCCAAAGCTCGCCAAGACATGCTGTCCTCACCCAAGCCAGAATTTGTTCCACATTGAGCTGAGCCAATATCCAAGAGAGCTGAAAGTACAGCGCACAATACATGTTCCGATATCTACATCAAGAAACGGTTGAAGATCGGTGATCACATAAGGATGGAATATCTCACTCATATCGCGAAGGTAAGTAAAAAGGCGAGATAAACAGGGAATATCACTCTTTCGCCCTATATTCACACTATTGTTAGCGCTGTGTTGCTCGAGGTACTAGCATGTCAGGAATAAAAGTGGGGTGTTCTAATCCACCAAAACTCTCCCGTAGAAGCATTCAAAGTAGGCATGAGAACAGATTCTCTGCTCCTCGCTGTGGTGATGTCTACTAGCTCTCAATAGTATCAACTGTTTGAGTTCCAAACTTATGTAAGGCTGAAAACGGTATACCTCCAACAGTTTCGTAAAACCTAGTAAGCCAAGGTTCTTAACTACGTTTCCTTCTAATAAGAGCCGTTCTGTTGGATGTGCCTACGCCTCTGCCAAACGAATTGCGCTAGACACTTTGTGCTGCACATGAAGTTCTCTTATATTTCACACGATGCAATCTTTGAATTTAGAGTTGACTGACAAGGGGCCAGAGAAATCGGCATGGTTGGCTGTATTTTAGAGGTAGGAGATCTTGCCGAAGACGGCGTCTTTGTCGGCGCCACGCCATGATGAGGGCGAAGCCTATCTCGATAGTAAAGGCCGCTAGGACATTGGTAAGCGATGCATTTCCTCTGTTTACCTTCTCCCAGCTCTATACATGAGGTTTCCACATAGCCTTCCAAGCAATGCCCACTGCCCGGTGGAATTTAATTTTAATAGAGCTATGTGCGTATTTGTTACCTTTAGAAAAATTCCAGGGGAATAAGAAATCAGCTAGGCTTTCCTTAACAGTTTATGGCGTACAGGAAGGAAATAAGACCAATACCAATACCAAGACACTTCGGTGATCTATTAGAAGGGCAAAAAGAAAGGGGCCTGTCGGATTCGAACCAACGACCTTGAGATATAATGGAAAAGGGATTTCCAAGCACTGCAATCTCACGCTACTACCGCTGAGCTAAAGCCCCTTTTAGGTACCTTCAGGTTATTTGATGATTGCCGGGCTGCCGCTTTACATTAGCGAGTAGCAATGGGCAGACCTTCCGCAAGGGCTAATTAAGAGAGCTTAATCTCTTATCCACAAGACCGAAGCAAGACGGATCACTGGCTACGAGTGAAAAGCCAATACTATCTTTTCGCCTCTCTATACCATGTGCAGTAAAAAGACCTCTCCTCGAACGATCAATCATCGGGGTCATAAGCATAGAAAATAAAAAATAAATTCAAGGAACCAGAAACCAAACAAAAGACGCCGTGCACTTATCCCTCGCCTTCAAACATCGAAAACGCAAGTCCAGAATAAAATTACAAGACTGAGTGTAAAGGAGACAGAAACATCGATTAAAGTATGGCCAATTGTGTTGGTACAGCCATATGCTAATTATCTCTTGCCATCTCGCCCTTAATCCAAGCCAGTGCTTCCCTGTATACCATTTTTCAATTCTCGTCATCATTCCAGATATCTTTACCATCACATCACCTCACTCCGGTAGACAAATGAAATTAAAAGGAGCGAATATGCTAGTTGTGCCTGCCTCTACGACAGAGCGTGTAAGTGCGTGGCTGGTTGCCACATATAAGCAGTCATTGTAGAAGGCGTGTTTTTTCGGTCTATGCCTTCGCACCAGGAGCACCAGCAACAGGAACACTAACAACCTTACGCCGCACGAGGAATGGACTTGGCATGTCATCCTGCTCTGGGTCCCATACTGCCGGCGGCTCGAAGCTGCCACGATTGGCCGCCAAGGCGTGTTCCCGGAACGGCCGCTTCGGACTGACGTTCCCACCGTTGTTATTGTCCATAACAGCACTAAGAGGCCGGCCACCAGCACGGGCCTGTTGCAATTCAACCAGAGTTCGGCCCCGAATTCCCGGCTTTTGCTTACTAACCAAGCCTGTAACACTTGGCTGTTGTGGCTGTTGCTGCTGTGATGGCAGTGTCTCGCCACTCTCCTTTCGGCTGAAGGATGCTTTCCGCGTCAAACCGCGACCGCCATCAACGGCATCGCTGTTGTTACCAGAACCCAGGTTGGCCGCCGATGGAATTTTACTCAGCCTCCGGCTCGGCGATACACAGCGTTCTCGAAGTGCTCCACCACTCACTGCTGTTCGAAGACCACCATCAGCGGATCCAAGAACCTTAGTGGTGGTGCCTTCTGTGCCCTTGGGTCGAGTAGCCCGGTTAAGTGCTAGTGCGGACTTCTGAGTTGGAATACCGGGGCGTTGTTGCAGTGGTGCTGGTGCTTGGGTCTGTTGTGGTTGTTGCAGCTTCTTGTTTGCGGCGAATGGATTCTTCCTAGATTTGATCATCCGAGTAGGCGAAGGAACGGTCACTTCGTCATCTGAATCCCAATCCGATGTGTTGCCCGATGGCTCCCGCGCGCCGTTCCATCTCAGATCATCCGAGCCTACAGCTTCCTGGCCAGCAGGTGCAGTAAAGATATTCACAGGATTCGCGGCTGGTGCCTTTGTCGCAGCATTCCGGCGCGGCGACAGAGAGAGTGACGCAATGGCCATGGGAGACGGGGATGCCATTTCAACATCCATTGGCGTGCCAGCAAACATAGTCTGTGCCCGTGCAAATGGCGTACGGGTTTGTGGATGAGGGCCTTGCTTTTTATTTAAAGCAGCCGAAGCCATGAGCCCCGTTGCGGCACCAACGTTTCCGTTAGAGCAAGCGGCTGTCACTGCTGCAGCTGAGGTTGGCTGGATTAGGGATTCGTCGATAGATAGCTCAGTGATATCAGTTGTTGAGGGGAAGTCGCCGTCACCAATCGATGAGTGCAGGTAATCTGATTTGCAGATAGACGAAGATAGTTCTGCACCCGAAGAGGACGCTAGTGAGGTGGGTGGAGGAAGGTGAGGTGGTGGCATCTGCAGCAGTGCGGCTTCATCAACCCCGGAAGTAGGAGCCGCAGAAACCATGTTCTTTTGAGCCTCAGCCAACTCCTTCTCAACACGAGCGCGAACTTCTTCCTCGAATTTTTTCTGCAGCTGATCCAACTCAGCATTAACCAAGCGGTCAATCTCAAGACGGGCTTTGACCTCCCACTCGCGGCGCACGATTGCATCAATCTCTTGGCGCATAAGAACTCTGTCCGACTCGGACTTGCGCTCCAAATCTCGTATCCGCTTATTTAGCTGCTCTTCCTTGGCCTTGAGCATCTTGCTCAGCTCCACGACCTCTTTCTCCTTTCGCATTAAGCGCACAACAGGCAGGTTCAGCAACGTCGCTGTGTCAGGTCGGCGGTCCGGGTTCACTTTCAAGCAGTCACGCACGACAGCACATAATTCGGGTGAATAGACGACGGGAAGCGGCGCTAGTTTGCCTTCCTTGATTTTCTGGACAAGCTGGTAATGAGACTTGGCGTTGAATGGTGGTTCGCGTGCACAGAGTTCATAAATGATGCAGCCGAGTGACCATATGTCAGACTTCAGCGTGTACTTTTCAGCCGCGCAGATTTCAGGAGACATGTAAAACGGAGTGCCGACGTAGGTTGAGGCAAAATCATGTGACTGAATCATCTTGGCCAGACCAAAATCACCCAGCTTAACAGAATTGTCTTCGCCGAGGAACACTGCGAATATTGTCAGCTTCTTTTTCTTGGAGCGCTCCTGATATGTCTTTCCATCTGGTAATCTCTGCATACCGTTTTCTGGTTTGAGATCTCTGTGGAGAATAGTCACGCCTCCGGTTGGCACTTTTGGCTTAGCTGTAACACCGAGACCCAAGACGTTCTTGCCGACTTCTGGCGGATCGACTCCATAATGGCATCGATACAGGGCCGTCACTAGCTGGGCGAAGATGCTCCACACGAACGATTCCTCAGCATATTGATTTTTCTGGCCAAGATCGCGAATGACTCGGCCGAGATCGCCGTTGCCGCAGTACTCCATATACAAATGCAAATCTTGTGTCGCCTTGAGGTGCTCGCGATGGTAGTAGCCGACGATGTTGATATGCCGTAAAGTGGACAAAATCTGGAATTCAGCGTGGAGCTGTTCTCTCTCCTTCTGGGACATTTTCAGGTAGCTGATCTCTTTCCGGCAGAGGATCATGCCATCCGCCTTTCGGCGAACTTTCCTGATCACACCAAAAGAGCCATGACCTGAGTTTGTTTTCCAGTTAGTTGTCAGTTATCTCAAAGATAAAAGAAAAAGTAAATCTGTCATGGGAAAGGAGTGTGTTCTTACCGATCTTCTCCAACACTTCATACTTCTGGTCACTTTCCGCCATTTTGGCATAGAGCAAAGTCAATTGTCCAGGGCGGGCAACCGGAATATAAAAAGTGTTGGCAAAGAGGAAAGAACGGCAAAAGGAAAAAAACAAAAATTCAAAGCAAGAACAAATGAGTGTGGACTGTAGATCTACAGTATTCTTGTCGGCTGTTGCTGAATGATGTCGAGGTCGGAGACGGTGTCGGGATTCTGTCGCTGTCGGTGAGGTCGTCGTGCTGTATCAAAGGTTAGTACAGACAATATCACGTTTATTGCTGTCTTGCAACAAACCCGAATATTGGGATTGAGTTTGAGGCAAAAGTAATAAAACGGAAATGACGATAATAAAAAATAGGCTTGAGCCTCTTTGTGTCTAGTGAGCCCACCGAGAACTAGAAGGCAGGTGACATGTTTACGGAGTGAATCGACGTTACCATAGCAACCAACACGTGACATGTTTTGGTTACGCCTTTTTTGTCACGTGGATTGGCTCCCGGCTCTCGGAATTAATGATGAGCATTCTCCAGTGGCTAACTGGCGGGGTTAGTGGGGTGGCTTTCCCATCACGAAGGCTCTCATAGATGGTCCATTCGAACTCCAGCGGTCCATTGGGAGGCGACTCCCGTAGGACCCTTTCCGTTTTCTCATATCTACAGAGTCTGGTTCAATTTACTTGGAGCATCCGTAGATTTCCTTGTGTTTTTGTATAATATTTTATTTTATTTTCATTTTGGACAGTTTAGAATTCTTTCGTTCATTTTCTTTCTTTTTTGGACCCCTTTCACTTCTCATCTTCAGCAATTTTCAGCGATCTCGTCCTGCTTTCAGATACCACTGGCTACATTCGCCTTTGGATTTGTCATCTGCGTTTCGGCAAAGAACGATAGAACAGCAAACTCAGCAACGAGAGGGAAAAAGGAACACAACTCATAGCGGGGAATGAAAATATCTTATTGACAAGATGGCTATGGCAAAGGGTCAGCTCGAGATGAAACTGAAGGAGGAGCATGAAATGATCAACAGTGGTGTATTGCGGGAAGAAAATCCACTAGATCTGTCAGAAGACTTCAACAATTTTCTAGAAGCCTGTCGCCGAGGTGACCTGAAACAATGTCAGAACTACATTTCGGCTGGTGTTAACATCAACGGCAAAGATGAGTTCGACTACACGCCACTGATTATTGTGAGTTTGATTCAGCGCGAGGCGAAGAAAATCACAGCAAGAGAGCTACGGTCGTGTCCTTTTTCTAATGTAACATGTAGGCAAGTTTATGCGGCCATTATGAAGTAGCCCGGTTATTATTGGAATCAGGTTTGTTTCTCTATAAATACTCACGCCAATCTGCATACCCATTGACCTTCTTGGCTTTCATAGGTGCTTTAGCTGAGAGGAACACCTTCCAGGGTGAACGCTGTCTCTACAATGCGCTCAATGACCGCATTCGCAACCTGCTCTTGGCATATGACTATTCTAAGTCTTCTGATCCGCTGCAGCCATGGTCATCTCACATTACATCGCTTTTATCACGCAAGACGCCCAAGACGTCTGACATTACGTTGACGGCAAGTGCCGGTCCAGGTCTCATGGGCGAGGAGTTCCAGCTGCACAAATTTCTACTAGCAGCAAGGACACCTTACTTCCAACGCAAATTAAGAGAGGCGCCGGAAATGGAGACATGGAAGCTGTCTAACCTGGTTCCGGCTGCAGCATTCCGATTTGTGCTGCACTACATCTACCTAGACGACTTGACTACCCATACAGCCACTTTGTCCGACGATGAGGAAGTCTTTAGAGGCATTGATAGAATCACAAAGCATCTAGAAGTCGAACAGTTGTGGGAAGCGCTGTTATCAGGAAACGACAGGCGCCTAGCGCGGCAACGATACCAGGACGAAATCGAGCGAGCGCAGCGGCAGGTGGGTGTTTTCTTCCGACAACATGTTATCGGAAACAAGATGGTCGTCGAGAAAAGCAAAGTGAACGAAGTCAAGTGGCCACGCGACAATTTCATTTTTGCCGACTGCTTGTTGTGTGCAGATGAGCTGCTGTATGAAGAGTTGGAGGAGGAAGAGATGGCACAAACAACATCTCCACGGACAAACAGCATACCTATAGGACCAACAGCGGAAACCAACAGTGCAGCATCTTCATTCAGACTGCCCACTGCAGACGATTCAAGCCCAAATGGCATCGATTCAAAAGAAAAAGTGACACAAAATCCAATAGCCAAGAAGCCGCGCCGCTCAGTTCTTTATCCAGCACACAGGGCGCTGTTAGTCCGTTCCGATTATTTTCAGACAATGTTCTCGAGTGCATTCCTTGAAGCCCAAGCCTCCAGCCATTTGCGTATCATTTCAGTTGACTGTGCGCCAGAAGTTCTAGAAATCGTCCTGTCGTTTTTATACACTGAACAGGCAGATATTCCGTTGGATCTAGCACTCGATGTGCTCTACATGGCAGACATGCTATTTTTGGAGAAGCTTAAATCCAAAGCGGCAGTCATAATTAGTACATTGGGAAGTGGCAACCGCAATGTTCTGAATGACCCGACTCGAGAAGAGGCGGGATCTGAAGAGAAAAGCACCAGAGCAGACGACAAAGGGAGTTATGAAATCAACATTTATGAAGTTATGCGCGCTGCATGGGATCTGCGGGTGCAGCGTTTAGAAGAGTTCGCCGCGAGATTTTTAGCAGAACGACTTGAGCACTACATAGATCAAGAGGCCTTTGCTGATCTGGTCTTGGAGAGTGCGAATCGAATCAAGGGCCGGCAAGAGACAGACTCTATCGAGTTAGTGGATGACATCCGGTATTTTCTCTCAGAGAGATTTCGGCTAAGGTTCGAGGACATGGCACTTTCTGACATTGAAGAGAACGATAATGGCGAAAATGAAGTCCCAGAGGGGCTGGAGAGTGATCAAAGAGCGCGGGAGCAGAAAAATGGCTCTCCCGCCGACGGAATAGTAGCAGAAGGCATTAGGGACAATGAAAATGCCAGTGGTATACCATCCAGTGCTACTACTCCCTCTAGTGTTATCACCACTAGCGCTACTACTCCCGAGAATAAAACTCTGGAAGGCCTTCCTGCAGGTGTCATACGCACTTTAGACGGCGAGGTGGTCGAGGATGAATTCGATTCAGACTCTCAAAACTTTCAGATACTGCTAGCCAAGATTGACAGCTTGCTAGCGAGACTGGGGCTGGATGGTTAGGCATTCTTTCCGCTATTAGCTTTGTCATGTCTGACATTATCTGTTGTTTAAGGAAACTCGTTGATTTGTCTTCCGAATTTCAGCCTTGTATATACACCTATGAAAAGAGCTATACCTGTTGTTGCAGGGTTTCTTCTTATGTTTCTTACTCTAATGAAGGCGCTTGGTCAGCTGCTAGAAGTTAGTAAGAAGAGTACTGCTTTTGTGAAATGCTAAGAGATATTATAGACATATTGAAGTGGTTCTTTCTGCACCGGCTCTTCGCTTAACCACTGGCATTTGTTTGCTGTTAACAACTATGCATCTTATATATTGCCAAAAATGGCACGCCCTTTTTAGTAGATTAGATACTTTACAGAAAGTAACCCATTGTCATTATTAACTATTTCTGCCGTCATTACCACAGCTGTATTAGAACAACTATATAAATTCTAGATTTGACACGACTCATTTCTTGATCTTCGAATGTTTCGTATATATAAATACTTATTCGGAAATTAACGTAAGAGGAGGACCGGATTCGGGACATGCACTTTCATGAAAACAATGAGCATAAGCCAACAGTCAAAATCCTCAGACGCCGAACTCTAAGACTCGTTCCTCTTGTTCTATGGCCATGAGGTAGGACCGAAGGTGCTACCAGCCAGTAGGGGGCTCTGGATAGCCTTGCTCTTAGCATCCATTGTCTCTGACGCCCCAACGTTGCCAAACCACTGCGGCGCCTCAACATTCGTTAGATACAAAGCAAAAAATATGATTAGTGTCGCAACGATTAAGCCACTGTCCAGTGCCGCAGATGTGATATAATTGTACTGTAGCCACCAGCCAGTCCAGCGCCGCTTAATGAAAAAGTTGAAGAATGATCCCACTGCAGCCCAGCAGAAGTATATCAATACGGTTGCTGGTGGTAACCAACCAGAGCCGCCGAAGATTAGCGGCATACTGACGTAACGCCAAATCGATTTCGGATAGCGGCGGGCCAGGAACCAGGTGATTACCGGTGTCACAGCACCAACAATCCAGAAGTACTGTAGACTTGAGTAGAGGGCATGTCCACTGAAAATTCGAGCGGGACCGATGGCACCCCAGATGACCGATGCCGTGTAGAACACCTTAGCACTGGCACAGGTATAATTGTTCACTTGGCTATCTGTGCATACACCAGGGATAGCACCCAGCGCCCAATTCATGACGGCCACCTGCACAATTGCAGACCAAATAGAGGCCACAAGCTGGGACCAGAACATGGTACGCGGCGGGACTTTCATATAATGCCCCAACTTTAGGTCCTGTGCAAAGAAAAGCGCTTGTGACATGCAAAGATAGCCGTAGTTCTTGAACATCATCATCGCCAGAGGTCGGCCTGGCAACATGTAACCGACGATAAATTCGGAGAGGACATTGAGGCCTAGCTGGATGTTGGTGATGGCCTGTATAATACCAATGGGAATGGTCCAGACCAGGGGCAAAACTATACACACGATATATCCCCACCAAGGGAATCCTGTAGGCCAGCCGCAGACGACGCCGAAGGAGATACCAATCATAATGGCAAATAGAGCAGCATACCACCAATCTTCAGCGTCACGGTATTTCTTCATCAAGCGCATATGAACATCAGCCTCCTGTTGGCGGGCTTCGCGAAATTGAGTCAAGATGTCAGAGCCATGGTACAAAGCCACGTGGACGATAACGGCAGCAACGGCGGCAAAGGCTAGGCCATAGGACAAAGCGAACTGCGTTGATAGATAAAGTGGCGAGTAGTTGAAGTATTTCTCCGAGTCAAACTCTAAGTTTTCGTTTAGGATGCGCGTTACGTTGTACACTTTGCCCATGTTGTCAAAGGCGCTAGAGCTCTGCACGGGCAGGTGGGCGCCGTACCAGGTGTTTGTAAAGTGAAGGCCCGCTGAAACAATCACGAAAAAGAAGACAATTCCGAGAATTGAGTTTGCAATGGCGTGGAAGGGGGGGATAAGAGGCGACCCTAGGAAACCTGAAATGATGGTCCAATCGAAAGAAAATGATAAAAGTCCATATCCAGATTGACCACCAAAAATCTGGTTGACAATCTTGCTGTGCGGCCAAATCCAAGTAAGCCAGCAAAACCAGCTGAGGCCCTGAAATATCCATCCTGGAAACCAGTACCATATAAATGCACCACCGAAGACGATAAGGAACCACCTGTAGCGACCAACTGACCAGCCATTGGTCTTGCTTGGATCAGACGGCGAGTGGTCGTGCAGTGTGTAAAATAGCGCGGCATTCACTAAATCGCTCGGCCAGATCATAGCAGCCGGCCAAACGAGAAACCGACGAGAGAGACCAGCAATGCCGTAGCCCGTACAAAGCGTTGTGATGCCGAACAAGATCTGCCAGCCCCAGCCAAAATATTGCTTATACCATACTTGCTGAGCAATAATGACATCGGTGGCATATAGGGCACCGCCTCCATATGCAGCCTAGGAAGGTGAGAATCTTCGTCAAAATATAAATATTAGAAGCATGAGAAAATGAGAAGACGTACATTAGACATCACAACAATAATCACATGCTCTTTGAAGTTGAATGGGCCAGGCTTGAGGTTGAACTTGAGTCCGAACACGTTCCATTCGCGATCCGGGAAGATTAAATCCCAACCCAGTCCGATTGGATAGGCTATCAGCTGAATAACGTAGGTAGAGACGCTGACACTGGGGTTTCGTAGCGAGAACAACATATTCACGCCTGAGCCGACAGTGCAGAGAATCAGACCGATAACCCAAGCACGGATAGTATTTGCGGGCAAATCAACGTCATAATTGCGGACGGAGGCGCGTACTTCCGGGTATGGAGAGTCATCCTCCAGAATAGCCTGCTCAACAGCAAGGCCCTTCTCAACGTTGCCCGAGTTGATAGCATTGTCAACGTCATTGAGTTCCTCAATAGGTAGATTTGGGTCGAGGTGGTGTGTGTGCTCAAACTGCTTCAAGTTGCTCAGAATATCTGCACCTGTGCCTGCGGCACCACTGGTGGCATCCACTGAGGCTGCCACCGTGACATCTTGTATGATATCTTCCGGCTCGTGCCGCTTGCGAAAGTTGAAAACCATGGCTCTGCGATAGGGGCTGTGATTTAAAAAATATGAATGAACCGAGAGAGAAGTATGTCTCTGGGGGGTTTTCTTCTTTTCTCTATCTGTCTGTATATGACTATTTCTCTTTTCCAAAGAAAAAGAATGTCACACTTGAATTCATACCTGGGATGGTAGAAAAAATAGAATAAGAAATGGGAATACAAAAACTACTAAGACCAGGTCGAAAACAATTTAATCAAAGAAGATGGAATGCAGAAGGCTATATGACGTGGAGAATTGGAAAGAAGGGAGACAGAGAAGATGGTGCTGGGTAGCACAGCGGCAAAGTGATGAGGGTAAGGGAGGGACAATATATACTTTTACATATTGACATATACATCAATGGAACTCATTATACAGTGGGGGAGGTGACTATATAAAAAGGGAAGGAGATTATTGTGCCATGCACACTTAATAAACGACAAAAAAGTAAAGTGCTACTGAATATATCCGCATGCATAGTATGACGCTGTTATTCTTATCCCATTCCCTGTTGTTCACGCACACGATCACATTTGGACCGCGGTACAGTACAAACAATGCAAATAAGAATGGTCCAAAAACCCTCGTTTCTACTATCTTCTTTTTGTAGACCCCACAGGTTATCTGTTTAGAAATTAAGACAAAGTATCCTTATTAAAGCAAAAGCAAAGACCAGGTCAATAAATCAGCCCTTATAAGGCTCGGTTCTCATAGTGACTCTACAACCCTTAGTTTCTCATCCCTGCAAGCTCTTCATCGACTGCCACAGCTTTCACGGGACCAGTTATGTTGTGTGACAATTACGAGTGGATGCCAGCGACTCTTAGTTTGCATAGGATAGGATCCTTTTCGACGCCTTCCTTCGGCTTGTGATGCTCGCCTTATCCACCCTTTCCTTCTTGGTTACCGATCATAGCAATCAGGCGATATGGGCAAAGACCTTTGAGTATATTGTTTCTTAGCTTGTGAAACGCTAGAGTTACATGTATAGAAACAAAGTCACGAGGAGAACTTATCAGCCTGTGTCATAAAACTAGAATAGGAAATAATTAACCCTTCTCTCTCCAAATAAATATTTGGTAAGGATGAATGCCCTTCAGCTACTGATTATACAAATTTTGGCAGAGCTTTGTTTACAGTAAACAGCAAGGAAAGATTCTATTTGATAGCCAAGGGCGAATCTTTCGGTCTAGGAGGAGATGAAAAGACGGTCTGCTTAAGGGGAAGCTGAAGCACGAAAGTTGCTTATTGCTACTCTACTGTCGCGATGTCGGATGCACGCCTTGGGCTTTTGGTCTCTATTTACTTTTATTTTCTTATCTTTTGTGTCCTGTATTGTCGTACGAGTGATAAACAAAACAATTCAAAATTTCGCATAATACCTTTTTCTTCTCCTCAAGCTCCATGCTGGGATCAACAGCCAAATACTAGAAGCCGTTGAAAATCCAACAGGCGAAATGAACACATGCATAATACAGACAAGCACCAATAAAAAGATGGAAGGTTTCATATGCAGTATCTTCAAAACTATGTTGTAAGAGGCATCGCCTTCCTAAAGAGGGAATTCAGGTTAGAAACTACACGAGATGGTGGCCGAGAGGCTGTACGGTGTGCTGAGGTGCTGTGCAGATGACAACAAGGTGGCTGATTGGACCATGCCCACAGGCGCTGGTACCTACAGATTTCGACAAGCCGGAGGTGTTCCAATTTAGGAGGAGTAAAGGATGAAGATGTTGGTTGGCTACGTCGCTTATCCTTAGACAGTTTAGCTTGGTACCAGTAAGTAGAAAGATTAATCCAAGCGTTCAGCTTGCAGGCAGATGTGAGAGTAACATCGGCACAAGGCAACGGATCCTGCCTGGAGCCGATGCACTGCAGCTAGCTGGGTAACCTAAGATCAACCTCTGCTACCCATTGAGAGCGGCACAAAAATGCAGTTTCGACGGCAATAATGGTAGCGCCTTATTCGCACATCACTTTGTCCAAAAATAGCAGGTGAATTACAGCGTACAATGACAGAGACTGAGAAAACAAAGGCAGAAACTTATAGAGAAGACAAAAGAAGCTTAAAACGATATTTCTAGCTAGGAAAAAGAAGAAAATGGGCGCAAGAAGATGTATTTCCAGTTTATTGCAGCTTCTAAAGAGCGTTGTGAAAGCCCGTCTAATGTCCATGGGCTCGTAGCATTAAATAGCACGCTCCGTCTGAAGGTATTCTGTGGCTACTTGCAACACAGAACGCTAAAACCAATAAGAAACACTAAATATTCCGAGATGGAACCAAGGCGCTATAAAAGGGGAAGTGGCGGCAAAGCAATGTTGCTAATAACTACACTCTAGTGGAAAAGCTTAATACGAAAATGGGCTATTGGGGGATATTTGTCGAGAATCTGACCTAAAGATCAGCGTGTTTCAGTCCATTAGCACCATACATCGTATATAAATTAGTCTCTCGACGGGGATTGGCTACTATTGGGCTGTAAGACTAGGCCTTTTATTTCTTTTGGAATAATATTCTCTCTTTTAATAAGAGACTAAATGGATTAGAGCTCTGGTTTGTCTGTAATTTTTCCTTGTTGATTAATAGCTCGAAAGTCAATTTTTAGACGAGCTGCCTACTCAAGAGGCCCTTTGTACTTGTGCCTGCATGACGGCGAAGATCTGTCGGCGAAGAACACGTTACTTCTTGTGGGAACCGTCACATTGTGCATCTACCCGCAGTGCAAGGAGAAATATATTTTTGGTAGTCTCACAATTCTAAACTTTCCTATGAATTCCGATGACTAGAAAATTAAATAAAGATAAAACTGAAGATAAGAAGAGATAACAGCACTGGGCATATACAGAACCATATAGGGCGAAGATGGCAAAGTCTCTCTTTCAACAAGGAATAAAATTAAAGAGTGCACAAACTTCGTATGTCTGTCTCAATAACCAGCATGCTAAATCCCACCTCCCTATAAAGCCTATAGGCTCCGTAGTGGGGCAATATCAGAAGGCAATCCGCTGAGGTATTGGTGGTTTCACGCCTCTCATCTTCTCTTACGTCTTCCAGGGCGGATACTCACCGTATACTCCGTAGGCTTGCTGGGAGTATGTTTTAGAAAAGCGCTAGGTAAGTCTCTTGAAGGTACCTTCTAGAAAGACCATACGTGATATTCGCTTCATTGTCCCGTTCCAACAGAGCTTTTTCAA
Source organism: Hawksworthiomyces lignivorus (assembly GCA_002917075.1). Taxonomy (NCBI): domain Eukaryota; kingdom Fungi; phylum Ascomycota; class Sordariomycetes; order Ophiostomatales; family Ophiostomataceae; genus Hawksworthiomyces; species Hawksworthiomyces lignivorus. The sequence continues at coordinate 295,274 of NTMA01000038.1, read as the reverse complement.
AACCTCGTTGGTTCAGTCGGTCCGAGTGGCGCCTGCCCAATTAGGAAGGGCGATGGCGGCCAGCAGAGGCCAGTAGCCGCCAGCGATACCAAACAGCCTCGGTTTTCTGCAAACGAGACTGGATGGCATTGAATGAAAATTTCCGGGAAGAATGAAGGTCGTCTGCACAAGGAACAATCGAAAAGAAGCATACACCGAGGCAACAGCAAGATAAGGCAATTCGCTACTATCCATATTTGTCTCCTTCCAACATCAAAATTGAGACGCATGGCTCAAGGCCATGGACGGCTTAAGTGATGGCGATGCAGCTCTCTTCTGATGGTCGTTGTCCCCACAAGTACATCTTATCCGTGCGGGACGCCTGCATCGACCGGCTGATCATAGACATGCACAGCCGTTCCCAATTGATGTACACAAATCATTAACTTTAATTAAAATTCCGCCCTTTTGTAAAGTGCGGAGGAGTCTATCTACAATCGAGATAAATATCTTACATTTTGTTCGTCACTCTTTTACATAAATATGCTGTAAAGGTGCGTGGAAAACATGCCGCCAAAAATAAGATAACAAAAACCAAAATATACAGCAACAAGTGAGCTGGGGTTAATGTATTCATATCTTGAAATACGGAGTCCATTCTGAGTGTGAGAAAGGAGCTACGTCTTGGTGGATGTCAGCTCTGCTCCTTGCTATTCTTCCATATCTAGCTTTCCCTGCCCATGTTCGAATGTAATTTGGCGACTTGTTTTCAAGCGAGCCCAACATGATGGGTCCAGTCAGCAGTAAAACAGATCACTTGACTTCCTACCTTGAACCTGCATGGTGCTATTCAATGGACGAATGGGAACGCTGGGAGAATGAAATGCTACGGCGGCCTTTTTTTGGGGAAAGATGCGGCTCGCCACGGATAGCCGTAACCCCATTCTCTGCTGCCTGGGGCGGGGAAACAGATGAGAAGAAAGGCTGCATCGTTGAGGTGGGATAAGCATCCTGCGCCAGCTTTGTGTGCTTGATGAAAAAAGGTAGAGCACACTTGTGTCATAAGTGCTTCTACAGCAGGTTTGAAGCATTTTGTCGTATTTTTCATTCGATGGGTTGTACTCCGAGCGACAATTAAGCAGAAACTGGAAAGAGGCCTCTTCCACTCGCGAGAAATGCACACGTTCACCACCACCATGCCCCGCCTATTCAGCAGGACGCCAACCCCACGAGCGAAGCTTACTCGGCGTACTGGGCCGGTCGGTGTTGTTTCTGAAGGTCCTGTGGTCGGTTCACCCAGTGCTTCTACTTACCAAGAGCCGCGTGAAGGCAGCCTGGCGTCCGCTTCTGCCTCTGCATACGAAGTGCTACTTGGAGGAACGGAAAGAAGCAGCATGAAAGGTGGCACGAAGAGAGATCAGCAGCAGCATTATCCTGCCTTTGCTTCCCAGAATAACCTCCAGCGTGCCTGGCTCGCCGCCGTCGATACACGCCGGCCGTCGTGGGCTGGCGAGCGACCACAGCCAAGAAAATTAGTCAAGGAGCCGAGTGGATCTGCGCGGCCTTCAACATCTCAGGTGCTTTTGGACACCGATGACAGCAAGTATAGGTCTGCCCGCGAGGCAGCCAGACACGAAGTCTCTAGGACCTACAAGAACAGCTTTGCCACCGGTGAGCCAAAGACTGAAGCGCATCTTGAAAAAGGAATCCGGCGGAAGATGGCGCGCTGGCGGGAGTTTCACTGGTGATCGGTCGGCCTCGACGTTTGTCTTCTTTGTTGTTTTCATACTCTCCACCGCGGAAGCATGAGCAATATGCAGAGCGACTGGCTCGCTCAACGGCGTTCCATTTTGGTGCGTTGCACTTTTGGCATTTGGGTATATTTTGGCGTTGCGTTTACGTATCTGCATTCGATCATGGGGATAGAGGAAAATGCATGGTTCTTGCACTTAGACTTTGAAGATACATGTACAAGCAGTCAGAGGCTCTCGTATCATTTTCATACAAATATATTTCACAACAGAACGCAAGGAGGGTTGCAGTGATTTTGCCTAGCGAGCTTTCAGAGGCCTAGCTCAGCAAATATAGGCGCCAATGGTGATGTTGTATCCCTGTTATCAGTAGGCTTATCAGGTTTGCCGCTACTTGGTCCAATCGCGCGTCCAATCACTAAGAATCTGAAAGCAAGCCGTCTTCTTAGCACCAAAAAAAAAGTTTGTCTTAAATTTCAACAGCAACATCGTCGTGCCCTGAGCCTGAGACGTGAGCCGTCTTCTATACAGTCCTCTCTCGCTTGCACTCTTCCATTCATCCACCATGTCAAGACAAAAGGGCCAGTTGGCCAGGCCAATATTTGCCAAAATCGCCCCTCACGAGTTTCTCGTGGCCAATCTTGTCCGGCCTTCTAATAGAGACGACAATGCGCCTCAGGACGCAAACGCCCCTCTAGGTACTCGCCCAAACGGCCGTACGCCGGACGCATCTCGCCCTTTTGAGATCCACACGGGGTCGCTGTCGCAGGCCCATGGCAGCGCCGCAGTGCGGCTTGGCAATACCCGTGTTATCTGTGGCGTGCGCGGTGAAGTTCTGCCCGTGACGAACATTCCCCACTACCGGCCGTCTGCCATTACGCCCATCAATTCCACCGCCGCCGAAATCGATGCCGACAACCGCCTCCAGCTACAGAACTACGACTTGCTAGTACCCAATCTAGAATTAGCCACGGGTAGTGCGCCCGAATTCCTGCCGGGCGGCCCGCCTTCCGTGCTAGCCCAGGTCCTAAGCACACGCCTGTATGCGCTGCTCCATAGTAGCGGTCTGGTCGATGCCGAGGCGCTCAAGATTTGGTACCGGCCAGAAAAGCAAGAGGACGGCGGAACCATGGAAGTCGATGAAGAGGAGGGAGACGACGACGACGACGACCAGCAGCCAGAGCTCAAGGCGTACTGGACGCTCTACATCGACCTGCTCTTCCTGTCATTCGACGGCAATCCCTTTGACGCGGCCTGGGCAGCAATTATTGCCGCCCTGCGCGACACGCGCCTGCCGCAAGCCCGCTGGGATACCGACCGCGACCGAGTCGTGTGCATCTCCTCTCCTTCCTCCTCATCGCCGAACCTGATCCTCCGCGGCCTTCCCGTGGCCACGACATTTGTCGTGTGTGTAGAAAACAAGAAGAAGCAGCAGCAACGTCAGAGCAGGGAAGCTGCCGGTGCACACTGGATCCTGCAAGATCCTGACCGGCTAGAGGAGAGCCAGTGCCGCGAGACTGTGACAGTGGTAGTGGACTGCTCCTTCAGAAAAAACGGTGGTAAAACTATCGTCCGAGCGTTGTCTAAGAGCGGCGGTGTGCTGGTCGACCCTGGTGAGATGCACGCTCTGGTTGCCTCAGCTGAGATGAGATGGGTGGCGTTATCAAAGGCACTTGGAAATGAACCCTGAAGGAGGTGGAGGAGAAAAAGACATAATATCGCCTACAATAATGGAGAGGGCCTGACTCGAAGCTTCGCCCATTTTTACATTCAGATTCTACTTCAGCGAGTCGAATTTTTTCTCACTTTGGACGGGCAGGCAAACAAGCTCCAGATAATGACAGCAAAAAGGGCAGGTAAAAGGAATTCCAGCGACCTAAAGAGAAGCCGCAATAGGACACACCTTCAGCATTAGGTAGTGAAAGCTCACCTTGAAGCCAAGCCCAAGAGAGCAGCATGCAGGGTGATCTAGAAAAACGCCATGCACGCCATTTCAGATCCCTGATAGATAGAGGCCGGCGACGACGGAAGCATGGCAGGGTTATCTCATTCGCGATTGCTCAAATCAGCGCTGCAGAATAATAGGCTGCCTTACTTAAAGTCATATAAGAAAACAATATAATCAAACATTTGAGTAGATATGCCAAAGCAATGTCCCGACCTTTCGAACCACCCTTTCCTGCTTACGTGAAGTTGTAAAATCAAGGGCAGTAGATACAGGAGGAGTCTTCAATCTCCCGCTCTGCTAAAGAGGTGCGCTCCAGTGAAGGCTCGCGATCCCAAGACACATTACGAGCTGCAATTGGAGCCAAAAATGCTGTGAACAGTCGTTGTATTTGGAGCAGAGTGGTTGTTGTGAGAAAAGAAATGGAAGAGACATTTGAAACCTTCACTTGACGCTGAAAAAGAATTTTTGCGAGTTGAACGAGCTGCCCGGAGAAACATCAGACCGAGCTAAGCTCGCCCCACATGACCTATAAACGTCCCTCGCGTAATTTTCTTTCGGCCTTTTTCTATAGACTACTCGATTTCTCATCCTTCATGTTTTTCTATCCTTGCTAATCTCAGCAGCCTGAGACTCCAAAACAAAGATGGAATCTATTTCAGATACTATATGGGACGTCGTGATCTGCGGCACTGGGCTGCAGCAGTCTCTTCTAGCGCTGTACGTTTACTACCTCTATTTTATTTCTCACCTATTCTCTGATCCTACTTAGCTTTCAAGCGACGCCCAGTTTATTTTTCTGACTGACTTTAGCCCTTGCGATGTGATATGATATATCATGATCGTCGACACAATATTGCCCCAATATATAGAGCTCTTTCACGCTCTAACAAGAAGATATTACATATCGACCCCAACGAGTATTATGGCGGCACAGAAGCTTCCTTGAGCTTGGATGAAGCTGACGCATGGGCGGCTTCATACGAAGGCGCCTCTGTGTCGCGACCGCAGGCATCCACAGGCGATAATAACAACAATGCAATTAGCAATGAGCCGCAGCCCAAGCTTGCTGCATCAAGGCTATATTCGCTTGCTCTGGCGCCACAGTTTTTGCATGCGCGTTCTGCGTTGGTGGACCAACTCGTTGCCTCTCGCGCCTATAGGCAGCTTGAATTTTTGGCAGTGTCGTCCTTTTTCGTCCTTCAAGCTTCTTCACCCACGACCTCTAGCCCTTCGTCTTCTACGCCCTCAGTTGTTCGTATACCCGCCACGCGAGAAGATGTCTTCGCTGCCACAGCTATGCCGGCCCGAGCAAAGCGTCAATTGATGAAGTTTCTCAAGTTTGTGCTTGCTTATGATGGTAATGGAGATGATGACGATGCGAATGATACTGCTAGCACCACTTTGTGGCAGGCTCACGCGGCAGAACCACTAGGTGAATTCTTGCTAACGGAGTTCGGCCTTGATGAGTACTCGCGCGATTACATACTTGCTCTGACATTATCTCTGGACGGTGCAAATGTGACAGTCTCTGAGGGACTGGCGAGATTGCATCGTCACGTCACCTCGATGGGCTTGTTCGGCCCTGGATTCGCTGCTGTCTATCCCAAGTGGGGTGGCTGCAGCGAAATAGCCCAAGTCGCATGCCGTGCCAGTGCAGTTGGCGGCGCTGTTTACATGCTTGGAACGGGCATACGTGCAGTAAAAAGGATACGTGAGGAAAATCCGGAAAGAAGCAGGGAAGAACCGGATCAAGAATTTGTTCAAGCCGAACTGACAACAGGCGTGCATGTGAAGACAAAGCTGATTGTATCTTCTCACGAAGAGTGTTCGGCAACAACGTCTATCATACCGGCAAACAGAGTTGTGCAGCAACGCCTGAGCCGACTGATTGCTGTCATTGGTGATCCGCTTTCATTCCTCTTTGCACCCACTGTAGAGGGCGCACCTATAGCTGGTGGTGCTGTGATCGCCATACCAGCTGGGCGTCCAGTTTTCACTGATGGGTCGGTTTCAGAGTATCCGATTTTTGCCATTGCTCACTCCAGTGACACAGGAGAGTGTCCTCCAGGACAGTGTAAGTTTTTTTCTTACCTTCATTGTTTAGTTCTATCCGTTCTATTTGGTTTCTCCACACGACTTCCTCCTAAAAGCAATATGATGATCCTTTACTTTGAATACTTATCTACATTGTCTGAGTATATCTTTGACGAACACAACACTTCTGACATTCTGATTTGCTTTCTTCGTTACTATTCGATTCTATGCTGCTTCTGAAAACGAGTCTTTTGAGCTAATCGACTTATAGGTGTCTTGTATTTGACCACCGTTCAAGTGAGGAACGCTAAGGCGTTACTGGACAACGCTCTGACCTCACTACTTTCCGCATTCGGAAATAAGACTAAAAGCGAAAACAAGTGCAGTGGTGAAAGCTATGAGCCCGAAGACTCTGCTATAAACACTGCTCAAGTCTCTTCCACGCCATCAATTTCGTGCTTGTACAAGCTGTATTTTGAACAGCCTCGAGATGCGATGACAGTAGAGGGGTCAAAGGACAGCCCAGCCGAGCCAACTCCCACGTCTTCCAGCGCTAATCTCACGTCTTTCTGCTTCCCTGCTATACCAGTCGAGTTGACTGTAGCTGACGCTTCATTGGAGCCTATCCATAATGCGTGGAAGCAAATAATGGGCAGCGAGGCAGGTGACGAGTCTTACATGGTGTTTGCAGACCGGGAAGGAAATTTATCGGAAGACGAGTACGATTAATTCTGTAAGCAGGAGAGGAAAAGAGGGGGCCGCACCAAGTAACACAAGAGATGAACACATGAAATGAGTAACGACATCTCAAGTGGCAATAATATATTTTGTTCGCGTTGTGCAAGTCAAGGACACTCCGTAGACGGTTGAAGATTAACCAAAACGTGGCACCAAGGCATTATCTTCGGCTTTCTCGCTTTTTAGCCAATTGTCTATCAAGGTCTACTAAGGGAACAAGCACATCAAGCATCTGAGCACAAAGAGGAGTGATAGGCAGACAGCTGAATGAGTGGTCACATCATGAATTCTACAGCGCATCTTACAGGGCCTACCTCTGTCCATTTGCAGCAATGAGAGCATATCCCCTGTGCTGCAAATCCTGGTTGGTCACGACATGTGATAGAAAGGTTATCTCGAGAGCCAAGAGACTCAGAATTACACCAATGCAGAAGAAAAAAGCAACCCACAGCGAGAGCGCCAAAGATGAGAAACTTCCGACCTGCATAATTAGCACTACGGTCCGGTTTTGGCCACGATCTGTGGTCTCTTCATCGCACCTACTGGGTATCCAGCTTACCAGTCTTGCCAATAGGCGTCGCTCTACTACCTTGGCTCTCATCAGTGAAGATAAGGAGGCATGACGGACTTAGCTCTGGTGCAGTAGTGTACAAATTCGAAAGTTTTTCTTATTTTGCCAGAAGCAAGATGAATTTGTTGCCTTTCCTGACCGCATCTTTTGTATTTCTTTTGCTTCGAATTCTTCCCGAGCGTGTTCGTATATTTCTTTCCTTAAACACCGTCTACATATCTTATGTGCCTTGAATCTAGAACGCAACATGCGAGACTATTTATTATGAATATTGTTCAATGACGGCTTAAGTAGCAATAAGGCACAATCTCAGCTAGGGGAAGCCAGAGACTTCTTCAAGATTCGTACAATCGATTAGAAAGAAAGAAAAACACGTTTTCTTTACAGGCTAGACTTTTTAAAAGCATAAAATCAAAATAAATAAACATGCATAGGAAGTAGAAAATCCTCGCTCAAATCCCTCTTTCAGTGTCATATGATATGTGCATCATGCGGGCCGTCTCCTCAAGTGTCGGGTCGTCGGCGAGCTCTTAGAAATAACCAAGGCAGGAGGAGTGGAGAATAGAATATGGAAAACAGGGAAGAAGTAAAACAATAACGTAGCGAAACGGTCTTTGAGGTCGTGGTCCAAGGAGAAAGAGAAAGTAAACATAGATGTCGCATTAAAGGGGGGCTTTTGGAATTGAGACTCGGCACGGAATCGTAGAGATGTGTATTAAGTGCTTCTCAATAATGTTTCTTTAAGGCAGATCTTACCGTGAGTCAGGCATGGTTTCTATGATATTTTTATTTATTTATTTATTCTCCTCTCGGCCATTCCTCTTATTGTTCCGAAGAACGATCTCTTTGGTTATTTGTACTTGTCATCACCGTGGTTTTGTCTCGTATTTTCCAGAGGTGTGCCTTGGTTAACATGGCTCACGACATCACAAGGCATATTCCACTTTGTTTGACAAAAAAAGAGAAAGAAATAGCAATCCTAGTTACTTTCATAGTCTTTCTAATGCTTCGTTGGCTACAATATAAAATCTTCTGCGTGACATCTCTTGTTTGAAACTGTGGGGCGGTACAACATTGCAAAAGCAAAGAGAAAGAGTCACATGAGTGCAGGCATATGTACGCCTAGGCGGTAATCGCAACGTAAATAAAGCATCGAACCGAAGGAAACAGATTTCCGAAAATTGTCCAGGGCACTCTTCAATCCCTAGAGATTCTAAGGGTCTGGATCATCTATTGCATACTGAGAGAATTTACGATTCAAACAGAGAAGTTACTCATTACGTCTTGCTTGTTCTCGACCTTCTCCGGCGTCGGATGTATAAACATCGAATCACTTATATACGGAGTTTTCTCGTAGTTTTCTTAGCCCTGTTCTATCTGTTCCTACTTTGGCGTATCACATCTCACAAGAGAGGACCAGCAAAAAGGAGGTGGCGAGGATGGTAGTCTTCCTTTTCTTTGGGTTTTTGTTCATCAGATCGCAATAGAGCCTAACGACCCACGGTCAGCACAGCAGCACAAACAATGCAAGCGGTGCTCCTCAAGAATTTTTTTCCTCTTTCTCTCCTGAATAACTGGGTGCCGGGTTTTGTACATCAAAAGTGGAGCATCATACCGTCGATTGCTCTCTGGATATACGTCTCTTCCATTTTGCGGTGAGAGCGAGTGTCAGAGCGGTAAAAGACGGAAGACGGGCAAAGCGCTGATAAGCAAGGGTGATTACTTTTGGCTCATTACTCAAGGCTTGACTTGAAAGTGCGGCTAGGAAAACATACAACCAAGGGTTTCTCAGCTGTTGAATATATCGCTCTCTGCTTTGTCTCATCTCTCTTCTCATCCCCATGCTTTTGTTCTCATATTCGGTAAGGCATATGTACATGTGCGGCGTACTTCCGTGTCTTGAGTAGGGTCCTACGTTGGTTGCGATATGAGAAAACCCAGTCGTTTTGACGGTTTATCCGCCTTTGCCATCTACACACCGCATCTATTCAGAGGAGTATACTCCGCCAGAATTTGTATGCTTTACGAAATCTTCCCACGTCAGTCTTTTCCAGGCTCTTCCCTTTGTCGGAGCCCCTCCCCGCTCCAGCGCCGCGTAGTTCATGTTTAGCACTCCGCGACAGGGGGGAGGGGAGGGGGCGTAGCGCGTGAACTTAAGCTTACAGCCCAGATGAGTTGTTTTGTAAAGAAAGAAAAAAAGAAAAAAAAAATCAAATGTAACAAATATGTGAACAAGCGAAAACCCACGGCAACAAGCGGGACTAGGAGGCAACGGCATCTGTCAGTAAGTGAAGAAACTATGAACATTTCTGCTCCCCTCACGACTATCACGGAGTAACAACTGCTACTTTTTCTTGTGTTATTTGACTTTCGCAACATAATTTTGAGGTGGTATGCAGCATTTCACATGAGAGAGCCGGCTTTTTTTTTATTGTAGTAGCCGGACTATGTACTGCTCATGCCCATTTATGTCTTCATGTTTCTCAACGTCGACAAGATGCTCTGGTTTCTCATCATACTTGTTGACACAGGCACACTTTCGCTCGCTTCCGCCTTTCCCCATTATATTTCCCTTTCTCGGTTCCTTTGCTCACCGTTACTGGCCGTTGCCCTTTCCTGTCACCCATACCGGATCCACCGGACAAATCAGTAGAGGCTGTACGAGATGACCTAAGGGAATCACGAGAGGCAGCTTCAAAAAAAAAAAAATAATAAATAAATAAAGGGCAGTTTGGCTCGAAATGATGTAAATTGTGCCGACTACTTAACGGATACGAGTTAAGAATAACATTACGCACCATAGAACGAGACCATGTGGTGTGCATCTTTTTGGTTGATGTTATTTTTTTTTTGTTTTGGCTCGTAGGACGGTATGTCGGGTTTTGGGCTGGAAGCAGGGTTGGGTGTTGTCAGATACGAATAGCTGATCGGCATAAGTGATTCGTCGTAAAGGCGGAATGTTCCAATTCTTTTCTCCTTTTTCTTGGACCCGGTAATTGGGGACAGCTCGATGCATGATCTCTCCTACTACTTTTCAGCCCCCCAACTAGGTTCCTCTCTATTAGGAGTATTTTTCGTCCGCGTACGGGGTACATTTGCCACAAACAATACGGAGTACCGGCATCTGAACACTCTGTACAGCGTACTTCTTAGATCTGATAGTACCTTGATGTTCTCTACTCCGTAATATCATTATCATTTGCTTTGCTACCTAACCACACTGCTTGCTGGATTCATTTTTAGGCGTGTGTCCCATGAAACACCCCCGATGTACCTACTACAATGCTATGGCAAGAGTAGGAGCGATAGATGCCGACCAATACTGGAGACTAAATAGCAGTACGACGTAGTTACTCCTTTCCTGACTGTCATTTTTTTTGTTTCATTCTGAATGAGCGGAAGTGGGGGCCAAGACCAGAAAAAAATCCCGGTACCAGGGAGGACAGTCCTTGCATTTGCTGGTTTATTTATATGCACACGCAGATTGCTAACGATGTAAGGCTTAGATACATTCCAGGACTGAGTGAAGCGAAAATGACGAGAAAAATAGAATAGTCAACGAAAAGGATACCAGTTGCGGCGTACCGCTAGATAAGGGGTGCCGGAACAAAGAGGAATTTGAAAGCCGCGAACAATCAAGCAAACGGAAGTCATTGTCGGTTCCTCCACACAAGAAACGCGAAAGGCCTCTTGCCCGCCATTGACATATGACCCCCTGCTCGGCAACCCCCTCCATATTGCTACTATCATTTGACCAAACCAAATAATTCTAGCAAAGACTTTCGTGAATTACCAAGGGGCTTCTCAGGCTAGTACAACTACGGAATAAAAATGGGTAGCACGCGAAGGGAAAAGAAGTGCAACTCGGAGAGGTGGTGTGGTTTGTTATTTTATCACAAATAATTCAACACAGCAGGCGTGGGGAGGTGGCCGGCTTATATATAAGTTGCAATACGCAGGACCTGTTTGAAGCTTATTCTGGACTGCATTAAAGTTTAGTTTCCTACGCAACATATAGCAACACTCCGTACAGAGGACGAAGTACTTGTCGTTAGGTAGATGGGCTGGAAAGAGACGAGCTTCCCGCTCTCTGCCATTCTCCGATCTACGTTACAAGGAAGGTGGGAGAAGATTTTGGGGGGTTCTCAGGCCTTGGATTTGGGTCGCGGTTTTTATCTTTGATGTGGATCGCTGGGACAAGACTAGGTCAGGACCAGGTCAAGACCTGGGAAGGTCGCCACGTGTAATTGGTCTGTAATGCTCTCTCTTCACCTGTACACGTACTCGTACTCTTGCTTCCTTTTTTTTTTTTTTTTTTTTTTTCTTTCTTTCCGTCTCCCCAATTTCGCCATCTTCTCCTCTTCCCAGCGTGCTTGTCTCCCTACATGGAGGGTTGTGTTGTGGCTTGCTTCTTCGTAACTTGAGCTGAGTATTGTCGCTTCATATTTGGGGCTGACCTTGCCTTATATCTTAAACGAGTAAAAACTTCTTACCTCTGTGAGCCATTCTAGTCTAGATCATCATCCAAAAGCGGGTCTATGCTCGGTCATCCTCGCTCCCGTTCGCTTCGTCTTCGTCCCACCTGCCCTTGACGCTGCGTGCTATTTCTATTGATCTTCCCCCGTTGATTTCTACGTACAAATGAACCCCCCCCCCCTTCTGGCTTTCCACAGAATCTTGTGTTATGAGTGGTTGCCAGCAGGTTGCTCTACTTTTTATTTGCCTCTTGTTGTCCATCAACCTAGAGTACCTATTTGCTCTTCGCTCGAACAAAGTATTCAAGGAGCTGCGGTGAAATACTCTACCTAGTACGGGCGATCTCTTGTGGCCGTAGTCTCCGGTCTCTAACGCTACCGCCACCACCTCAAATCCTCTCTTGGCACTTTACTGGTGTTTCGCTGTTCGGTTGGTTCCTTCTTCCTTCTTCCATACAAGGAACCCTGTTGTATCGTTTCCTTCCGTCTCTCGGTTGATCTCCCAACGGTATTGACTGATCAACTGCTCTACTATTTTCAAATAGCCAGATTGATGGAGTATGAGTGTGAAAGGGGCAAGGGAGCATCGACATAAAATAATTCTGTATATAAATTACTGAGCTTTTGTTCTAATTTTTCTCCAATTTGTCGTTGTTCTACCTTTATTTCTTCCTTCTGCTTCTCACCATCCTGCATGCAGTGTCTGGACTGCGTCAAGACAAAAAGTCCGCTGTCACCAGCACAAAAAAGGTACGTACTGTCACGTACCGTGAAGGAAGCAGACGAAGTATGTAAAACGAAATAGATACACCGGCACTGCGATTCTTCCACACCATCTTCTCAACTCCCGGTCCGAACCTTCTGGTCTTCGAATCGGCGTCTGGAACTTGGGTAGCTGTCGGTTGTACATATCGACCAAGCCACAAGCTTTGTCTTATGCTGTGCTATTTTATTGTATCACATTCGCTACCTTGTGGCACGTTTTTGTCTTCCATCTTGTCTTTGTGGCTGTCCTGCATTGGCAGACCTAGAGCTCGCTGAGGCTGTCATCTGAGAATCCCTCAGCCTGGACTTGCTTTTGTACACAATCCACACTACACTGGCACATACACTGGCACATACACTGACATATTCACCAGCACCAAGTACAAACTCCGCTTTGCCTTGCAGTGTTGTACCTCTCCATCATATACGACGCTCATTTTCTCCTCTTATTTCTGTCGTCGACTCAAAGTTGGAACACTAGGTCTCGTTCTTTGTCGTCGGACTACTTCGTAACCCTCCCCCACTCCTGTCAACAGCCTTTTTTTGCTGCTCTGCCGTTGATTGGTTTCCTATCATCTACATCTACTTCATCTTTGCCTTGGAGCGTCGCAGCTCGCTGTTTCCGGTTGTATTGACTTTGAGGTCTAGTCCCGCTCCGTACAAGCCATTGCAAGAAGGACGACGAAGGATACAAGGGCATAAGATATGAGAGAAATAACAAAACAGCTTTGCTTGGCACTTCGCACTATCTATCAAGTGGTAGCCTCGTTTTTTTCCTCGCTGTTTAAGGCTGTTATTCACGTTCGTCTTCTTTTACATATCTCCTTCCATACGCGAGGTGAAACTTCGGCTTTGCCGGTGTTATTGATTTCATTTCGATGCAGTTGGCTCTGATTTTTCTCTGATACAGATACACGTGGAACGCTAATATGAACGGCTTATGAATCAGATCTTAGACATGGCACTGCCATCAGCGTCACAAGTCTCGGCTGAAGCCGCTGCGTCTGCCGGACCCACTGCAACACGCCGGTCAGCCATCGACGACCTCATCCTTGCCAGCCCCCCGCCACTAGACCCCGTTTGGCTTCAGCACGAGCGCGACCAGAATTTGCCTACGCCACGGCCTGTCATGCCACCTCTTCAGAGGCAGCCGATCTATGTCATCGAGTGCCGCGAGTTGAATGCGCGCATGGTGGCGCCCGGGGCCCGCGATCACCATCTATCACAGGGCATTGCTATACGGCCTCTCACCTTCCCATCCTCTCTGGATGGGTTCGCTGTCCCAGTATTAGAGTATACCCTCGAAGATGGGATGAGCATGGATATGACGGAACCAGCTCCGCCAGATGAGAGGCCCCCACCTGGTCCGCCCCTCCCCCCGGAATTTATCATCGTCTACATCCACGGCGGCGGTCTTCATATCGGAGAAGCGGACAGCGAAGACTTGTCTTGCCGGCGCATCCTCAAGGAGGTGGAGCTGCCTGGCGGCGTGAGTGCTCGCGGGGACAGGCGCCTCGCCGTCTACTCCATCGGCTACCGCCTCATGCCCCAGAACCCTGCCAGCACATGCGTGGCCGACTGCGTCGACGCGTTCCTGCACCTCGGCGCCGCCCACCCTACCGCGCGGCTGCTGCTGGTGGGCAGCTCCAGCGGCGGCGAGCTTGCCGCGTTTGTGGCCCAGGAGGTCTGCAAGGAGGGAAAGGAAGGAAAGGCGGGGCAGCAGCTGCAGGGCGTCGTCCTCCGCTGTCCCGTCACCAGCGATGCTTTCAACGGCGAGGACTACATTCCCCCAAAGCTGCGCTGGCTGCACACCAGCGCGTCCAACGCCAGGTTCCAGACGACCCTGCTAGGTCCCATGCGCCGCCTGCGCCCGCGCGACGGGCTCGAACGCATGCCCCTCGAGGCACCGGACGAAGTCTTGCAAAATCTGCCGCGGCACTGGATCCAGGTGTGCACAAACGACATGCTCTACTCGGACGGCGTATGTTACGCCAAGGCTCTCGAGGATGCAGGCGCGGAAGTCCAAGTCGACGTCGTGGTCGGCTGGCCGCACACATTCTGGCTCAAGGCGCCTTGGATGGATCGGGCGCTTGAAGCAGACAAGGCAATGCTGCGCGGTCTTGCCTGGGCGGCCGATGGTCGACGGTGATCGATGGGAAGAAAAGAGACATGGACAAAGGGGGGGAGAAGAAAGACAGAGGAGCCGGCTCGAAGAAGGGAAGCGGCATGCTTGTTAAGGGTACACGAATAGGGCGTCTATGCCTCATGACCACTTTATGTTCTTCCTGTAGTTTATTTCCGTTAGTTGTTTCTTTTATTGTTGCATCAGGAGTTTTTCTTGATACTATTCGAGCTATGCAGTCAGCCACACTATTTCACTTGATGCTCTTGCTCTTCTGAGAGGAGTCTAGGAACAAAATCAAGTCTGTTAGTTTAATGGACAAAATACTTGCGTCCGGATTTGTGAATCCGTGACCTAGCAGCCGGTTACATGAACTGACAGGAGATATTGAAGTTCCAAAAGCGACGGAATCCAACATTTCATCTCCAGAACATAACATGACGCGAGGAAATTAAATAGACCAGGAGGTACAAGGAGAAGGGTCTACGCAACGTTTTGCAATTGCTTTATGGCTCGCCGCTCAAATTCTTCTTCGCATATCTACACTTCTACCTTTTCTAAAGTACAACAAGTGGGAAAGGAAAATGATGCAAAGGTATGCCGCTTATACCAGGGCCAGGTCGCCGAACTTCTCCTATAAGATTGTTAGATGCAATTGCGGGAATGAAGTGATGAGTGGGCGGAAGGAGTAGAGCACGGATGCAGTGCAGAAAACTTGACGCACCTTGTAGCCAGGAACGGACCAGCGGCCCTTGGACACTAGCTTGGCAGTCTTCTCGTCAATGGAAGGCTCGGCCGCTGCCACCTCGTCGACGGTCAAGTCCTCGAACGGCCGGGCCTCTTCGATGTTCTTGAGCGTCTTCTCGAGGTCCTGGAGCTCCAGATCAACCTTCTCCTTGGTGGCCTCGGCGTTGCGCAGGGCCTCCACCTCAAAGGCCTCGATGGCCTTGAGCTGCCGGCTCACATCGTACGTCGCAGGCTGGAAGGCCGCGAACCGCTTCTCGATCTCGTCCACCACGGCCGTGTTCTTCAGGACGCTGCGGTAGTGCGTAAAGTCGACCGTCGTAGGCAGCTCGGACAGCGCCTGCACCTTGCGCCGGACATCGTCGTTGCGCTTCTTGAACGCCTGGAGGGAGGCCACCGTCTGGCCGCGCAGGCCCAGCGACGTCGTCACCTTGGCCCAGTCAAGCTTGAGAGCTGCGGATCTCTGCGGTTGAAGAAAAACACGGAAATTAGCTCATAGTTCGCAAAACGCGACCAATTGGTGCAGGAAGCCCCAGTAAAAAAAGAAAAAAAAAGAAAACCAGCGATCGGATTCTTGCGTACAGCAGCCATGATGAAATTCTCGAACTCGGAGTATTGCTGGATGGGCGGAAGGGAGATAATTTCGAAGAGGGATTGCGGTCTTGCTGAGGAGAGGAGAAAGTTGACGAAACAACCAATGCCGGAGTTTAGTTTTCTCAGATTCTCTGCTGCTGCTGGGGACTGTTCGGAAAAGCTAGGGCGACAAGGAATTAAAATAAAAGCACTTTCCGGTTAGTTTGTCTTCCTGCTGAATCACGTGATCCGAACCAAAGCAACTTGAAAACAAGCAATCACAGGAGACAACGAGGTCAAAAAGGTATCTCAAAGATATTTCTCAATTGAATGGCGATGGTGCTTTAACTGTCAAATAGACGTTTTAGCCAATTAGCTCCAGAATGAAGGCATAGGGCTTTTTCAACGACGGCCATCAGCTACTGTTCCCCTACCTCGGACCGCCGGAAGCGACATACACATGGCGGACAAAAGTAGCAGAAGACGAGCCTGTAGAGAAGCATGGCTTAATGATACAAAACGCAAGAGAATTAACTATCGGTTCCATATTTAGGTCTGCTCACTACATAGCTGTGCAGACTAGGCTTTACATCTACGACTTTGGCAAAGCAACAGCGTGTAGACAGAATAATGACTTCTTTTTGTACCTGAATACAACTATAGAAAGGAAGAAACCAACTCTTCCCATGGGCTCTCAGGGGGTGATTTTTGGAAACGGAGAGGATGGCCCTGTTTTAAGAAGTCCTTCTCCCCGCTATCCTCCTCGCCGGCGACACTAGACGCTCAATGACATGATCGAATTGACAATATCATTGTCGTTTTCTTTCAGCGCTTTAATAGCTCTCTTTCGGGACACACCAGCCTGTGTCTGGACGAGCTCGATGTCCTTGTCTTCGATGCCGGTGGCATCGACCTCTTCGTCATCGTCGTCTTCTTCCTCCTTCTTAGCCTCGTCGCCCTCATGGTCGTGGTCGTGGTCGTGGTCGTGGTCGTGGCTGTGGCCGGCGTGGTCGTGGTCGCCGTGACCAGCCGCAAGCTGCTGGGCGGCAGCAGCCTGAGCAGTGGCATTGAGATCCTCTACCTTGGCCTCGCCGAAGACGCTGTTTCGTGTGGTCAATATTGGCACTATTTCGGTATGGCATTTTCAAGCAACTCACATGTAAGTGCCGCTGTTAGGGGACTTGTAGACCTCGGGGTTGTTGATCACAAAGAGGACCTGCTTCACATCAGCATTATGTCATGATTGCATCCCCCCACTTTGAGACAAATGAAGTGTTGACGCACATTCTTCGGCCGGCGCAGAGTCACGCGGGTGATGCCCTCGACGCGGACAAGGTTGAGCTTCTCCAGAGCTTTCCGGGCCTTCTTCTCGTTGCGGGAGTGGATGACTGTGGTTGAGCCTGCAGGTGCGGCAACCTCGATCTCGGACTCGGCATCGCTGCTGTCATCCTCCTCCTGCTCTTCGACCTTGACGTTCTTGGTCTCGTCGTCCGGGAGCTCCTCGATACGGGGGTTGGCCATTATGCAAGATATGTCTTTTGCTTTCGCTTAACTATAGCACTGCTTCGTTAGCCAGATGTATATGGCAAGATACAAAGGTAGGTTGGAGTTGTGGAGCGGACGAGAACACCCCAGAAAAGGTTGTCGGGCTGGGGCTTTGTTTTCCAATGCCTGCAAGAGGTCGGCAGCGGGAAGCCAAACAGCAGCCCAGGCTACAAGACACCTTAAAAACAACAACAAAATTAGGTAAAACTCACCAAAAGGATTTTTTTTAGTTAGAGAGAGGTCGCAAAACGAGTTAACGAGGCTCTGTTGTTCTTTGGGTTGGAATAGGCTCTGAAGCTTCCTTCTTTTGTCCAAGACAGGCACTCAACGCTCGAAAAGTGAAAAGGTAGGGTTTTTCTTAAAATTCTGACTAAGCTTGATTGTGGCCGTTGCGCCAACTTTTGGATGCGAATTTGGAAGATACTGTGGCAGAAATAGAGGGGTCTGCGACCAAATTTGGCCCTGTTCACCCTCCGAAAGCTGCACAGTATTAGAGCTACTCGTTGAGACAGTGCTAATTCTGGGACGAACTTTCCGCATAAATAAATTTCCGTGCGAGCGAAATTTTCGGTGGGGCCGGCTTTAGGGCAGACCAGCAATTTTTCCCAAGCGCACCAAATAACCCTCATACCGCGAAAGAAGTATGCCTATAGCCCTTTTTTTCTTAGTTTTGCTACAACCTCCAATCTTCACAACCAAACATCCGCGATAATCGACTTGGGGACAATAGAACAGTGAGTTGCCTTCTGATTTCGTCGACCACTCGAGATTCCTGCATCAGCATCTCGTTCTGGATTTCATCTAGCTACTCTAGCTGTTCAGTCGGCAAAACTAACGCGATTTGATTTCTCAACGCAGTTCACCTCTCTCCAACCACTACAACAAAATGGGTGACGCAACCATCGTCGGTTCGAAGTGGCGCCTCGTCGAGGTCGGCCGTGTTGTCCTAATCCAGGGCAGCGGCGCGAACTCCGGTCGTCTGGCCACCATTGTCGAGATCATCGATCACAAGCGGGTGCGTTTTGGTCTGAGAAGCACAGCATGATATAAATTTTGGTCGGAAAAGCGAGAGAAGGAGTGCTGTGCTAACTGCGGGTTTCTAATCTAGGTTCTGGTTGACGGCCCTGCCACCGACGCCAACCCTGGCGGTGTCTTCCGGCAACCCATCGCCCTGGCCGATGTGCTCCTGACCGGTATTGTCGTCTCGAAGCTGCCTCGTGGCGCACGGTCAGGTGCCGTCAAAGCTGCCTGGGAGAAGGCCGACGTTGATGGCCAGTGGAAGGCGAGCAACTGGTACAAGAAGCGGGTGCAGAACGAGCGGCGGAAGGCGTTGACCGACTTCGACCGCTTCAAGGTCCTGCGGTTGAAGAAGCAACGGCGGTTCGAGGAGCGCAAGGCTCTGGCCAAGGTCAAGGCCAGCGCATAGAAGCGCTCCCCTTCCAAAGTTTTTCTCTTCTGACACGACTTTGACACCAAAAAGCAATATAATTACCAAAAAAAGCGACCTCCAACTCCAATAACGACTACAAAAAAGAATGAACTCGCCATTACCGCCCATCTACAAGAGAATGAGTGCGTAAGGGAGTTCTGTAGAAGCGATGGTGTGTCGCCAAGACACAAAATTGGGGAGAAGGAGGACTGCAGAGGGAAATTGGCGCGTGGCGGGCTGGTTATTTCTTCCTCGGAAATGGAAAACTGCATTGTTCTTTTTTATTCTCTTGTTTCTACAACACCCATCCTACAATACAAGAAGAAAAAAAATTTAAATCGTCCCAAAGGCGCCTTTACGGCAGACCTATCAATTAACAGCTAAGACGGATATCATTTGTCCGTATTGAGTTTCTCTGAATCCTGAGTGAATTGGCTGTATCGTTTGTTTGTTTCCCTGTCTAAACTATACCAAAGGATGACTCTCTGACGCCCACTCTACTCATAACTTTGATGTCTGAAAACTATCGCTATAACATTATGCATTCTACAGTTACCCACTAATCTAATCTGTCTCAGGCACCAGCTCGACATTGAATAATATATGTATGTATATCTGCTTAAAATCATATTGCTGCGGCATGTATCATAACATTCGTCATCGCTGTTCATCATTACCCATAACAATAGCAAATCCGCTATACCAAATATTGCAAAATCATGGAGAGATCCAAGCTCGTTTTGAGGAACAAGTGTATGCTGTTTTAGGGTACGGAGACTACTTATGCAAATAAAAGCTGAGATTGTCAGTCTGCCTCAGCGGTAATATCCCGGATGCAAGTGGTCGACGACAACTTCATGCTCGTACACACGTTCGTCCTCGCGGCGGGGACGATGGTGACTATGACTACGGCGGCGGCGGTGCCCAAAGTCAACATCAATGTCTATTTCCTCGCGAGAATGCCGTGCATCTTTTCGGCGGTGCCGGCGAATTCGTTCCGACAACTGAACCAATTCAAGCACGTCCTCCTATTCAATGTTAGACACCAAGAAATTAAAGAGAATTTTTGAATGTGAAAGAGAGGAGGGAGACTCACGTATCGTAGATACTGCAAAACATAAAAGAAGTACTCGGTTTCGGTGTATTCATAACCAATGTGCTCAATGGCATCGCGCACAACAAGATCCTTTGTTATTTCCGTCCACATATCATTGCGGGTCGCTGGCACTAGTTCGCGAGGAGTTGGTTCATACGGCATCAAGCGGTGATCGGAAATTTTTTCAACTTCAATCTCACGATCGCTTCTGCGGTTATCATCGATGATCTGGACATTGATGTGCTCTCGCACGCCTCGCTCCCGTTCTCGGGCTGGTGCCCGATGTTTCCTAGGAGGCGCCACGACGACCTCTCCGTCACGCTCGGGAATGAACTTGGTGCGGCGCACGCCGTTGTAGCGCTGCCAGGTGACGTCTGCAGAACCGCCACCGACGCCGTCCATGCGGACGCGCTCCGTCCCCGGCGGCACGTCAATAATTGTCCAGTCTCTTGTGGCGCCGTTGTATGCTTCGCCAATGCGTCCCCGCTCATCGATGCGCGACTCTATGTAGCTCGCCTCTTCTGCGACCGCATCATATCGACGCTCGATGCGAGGCGGCTGAGCCGAACGAGAGCGGCGGTGGTGACGGTCGTCGATATCCACTTCCAGCCGATTGCGGTCAGACCGCACGATCACTTCCTTTTCCGAAGCTCTAGCCGGCGGCGCTAACCGCAAGCGCTCGCGCGAAGGCGAGCGGCGTCGCGAGCGCGACGACGACTCTGAGATATCCACTTCCGTGCGGCGACGCGAGGAGTATATGTCAATCTCGGTGTCACGTTCGCGCTCTGGTGCGGGACGAGGTGGGGGAGGCTGTGGAGCGTAGATGACGCCTACGAGAAGAGTCAGCGAGAAGATCAAATATTTCATTTCGTTGCGAACGCATCACAAAGCGACTCACCATGGTCAACATCTGTGTAGTGAGTGATAACTTCCCGCTCTACGACCGGACCACGGATATGAGGTCGCGGCTGGGGGGGCGGCGGAGATGGCGATGAGCTCGAAGAGGAAATGCGAGACCGCGAGTGTTCCACAATGCGAATCCGCTCGCGATCTCTCTCCGGTGAGGGCGTCGGCGAGCGCTCCCGCCCTCGCTCTCTCTCCACAACGCGAGTTACGATCCGCTCGGAAGGAGCACGAGATGGCTCGCGGTACCGGGGACGATCACGCTCGTGTTCAACAACTCGGTCACGGATTTCCAGACGGTCAACCTCCCGTTCGCGCGGAGGAGGCATGGGAGAAACAGAACGCTCCCGGATGACTTCACGAATGCGGACCGGGCTAGGAGACCGCGGGCGAGGACGTGGTCGCTCAACGGTCTCGACATCTCGCTGACGGAGCACTAAAGCCCCCGTCTCACCACGGCGGTCTTCTTGGAAATAGCGAGCCAGAGGGTCCCGAGAGCGAGAACGTTCACGCTCGCGAACACGCACATCGACGTAATCACGCTCATCGATCACGTCTCGGCTTCGACGGGCAGACATTCTGATAAAAGGAATAGCACCTGGAAGTGACCAGAAATGTGAGTGCTTGCCGTCAAGTTCGTATTAGATGTCCTCTTGAAAGACTCAATGTACTATGAATACGAAAATGTAGGACAACACAGTGGAAGGAGATGGCCAGGAGAAGAAATATTAGGAGCGTTTCAGTCGGCGCAACGCTAAGGTAGGAAGACAAATTTTTTTTTAGAAAATCCAAGGATAAAAGGCAATAATCACGATCGAACAGGACAAACGCAAGAATAAAAGAAGATGGCAACGAAGATAAAAGGTTAGAATTAGCCTTCGTCCTTGGCAGCCGACCCGGTGTGTCTTGTACAGAGAAACAGAGAGAAGCAGGTTCGAAACGGCGGGAATGGTAAGGAGGGGGAGGGGTTGAAGAAGTGGGCAGAGTGAGAATGCGTGAGACAAACGAGGCCAGGTCGTTGGCAGCCGGTCCTGGTTGCTGGATGCTGGCTAACGATGTCATCCTACAGCAAGAAGTTCTTCAGAGGTTCTTGAATGCAACGAACGGCAGGCCAGCCAGGCAAAGAGGCAGAGGGCTGGCCGCTGCGGCTCGTGGTTGGGCTATGACGAAAGCCTGTGAAGGAGGTGAGGGGCAATCAGAGGAGACTGTATTATAGAGTGCCTGTCTTCAGCGAACTGAGCTCCCGCCATGACGAATAGTTATTACCTACTGCCCTAAATAGCGGCCCGCCGACACTACTACTAAAATGGGTTTCTTCTTTTCCAGGCCATGTGCGGGGATGTCTACCACGTCTCCAAAGACTTGAACGAAAAAGAAAATAAACTTGACCACAAGCCGGAACGGTGGTCATGCACTTCCTTTCATGCACAGGTCCATCAAAAGGGTGCTACCATGCGATATGTTTTATGTCCAAAGGGTGGCTGCACGAGACCTCCTGTGGGCTGCCCTCTAAATCATGTATCCTTCTGATTGGCCTTTCACTTCGTTTAGCAACCCACTGGTGGGCAAGGTCGAGTGATTGAATGGCACCTTTTTTCGAGTAAAAATCTAATAATCGGACTCGGTTCTGACTGACGCAATCTTGCATTAAGCAGAGCGTACCAAAGGGTGAAGAAAGGAAGGGAAGAGACGGTAAGAAAAGCAAGAGAAAGGCTGCGCTAATTCCTTCCACGAATATTATTATGCTATTTATGATATGTTGCTGTTAACCAATCTTCTATTGCCCATGAGCGTTGTTTAGGGCTTCATCAAATTGCCTACGGGGAACTTCGAACACGGCGGAGCGCGGATGTTACGATGCCACACAATATACACTATGCGCGTTGTAGAGAAACGTCCTGACTCAAATTCTTTTAATCGTGGCCGTAATATCAGCCACCAAAGAGCACGATACAAAAGAGAAAATGTTTTAAAGAAGGGGGAGGAAGCAACCAGAAACAGAACGGTCGATTAATTGTAGTGACAACCTCTCAAAGCAGAGGCTCGTCAGCGCCAGCCGATTCCCGTCTTCCGAAAGCTCTCTGCCGTGCACAGGAAAAACGATGACGTCGGTCTTCTCTTGCAGTTGTAGAACTTGGTTTATTCCTCAGGACCTTGACAAGGGGACATCGCCGCCTTCCAAGAAGATTGCGGCTTGGGTATTCACAGTTTACCCTCCTCCTCTCCTAATTTTTTGGGAGAGGCCATTAAGGTCAATAAATCTATATAGCGATGCTACATGCTACTTAGATCATTATGCTACATTCTATCTCTAAATATCAACCTTGTCGGCAGATCTTCATGAATCCCCCAAGGAAACAAAAATCCCACAGCAACTGTCCTAGTATCCAGGTCTATATTTCTACTCTTAGCTAATTGCATCCATTCTATTATTTTCACAAGTTTCGTCTATCTTCTCTAAGCGAACATATAGTTCACATTATTGAGTCTTTCTGACGCTTGCGCGATTCTCCGTTTTCAACCAACCCCAACAAGAAATAATAACCAGCAGTCAAGATGCTTGGAAAACTATTCAAATGTTAGCAGTCCCAGTTTATATAAGACTCAAGTTGGGCATTAAGAAATACTGTAGGGGTGTGATTTCTAACTTACTTACCCTCATGTTACTTCTGAGGTGCCTCCCATTCGAGCCCTCTATTCGGGACTACTGTAAGGAGTAGCTGTGCTTCTATACTGCTAATCCGCCAGCTCCAACAACTGATCCTAGTGATAAATAGAGCCGGCATGTCGCATACGCACAATTATGGATACAGGTCGAAGGCTTGTTACATTAATTTTGGAGCAGCCTGATCAGTGGATCGTCTTGCGCACGGTAGTCCTGTTTTTAAGGTGGTCGTTTTCCGCCGCTCAGACAGCCCTTTTTGTTTCGTTTCGTTTCGTTTCGTTTCGTTTCACAGCATTCGCCGGCAATATTCTTCCATACCAGAAATTTGAAACACTTCCAAGATATCGCATTCGGTTGTTCTTTGAATAAAGTGAAAACAAAATGGAAAAGAAAGAAGAGCAGAAATAAAGAGGCGGACTCAAAAAAGGGAGAATCTCTTTCTTGATCTCTTTCCTATCGTACGCGGTTTCATACTTCACTTAGCACAAAAATTACTGGTTGCTGATATCAGTGTTGAAAACAAGGAATAGTAATGACTTCTTAATGCGGAATATAGACAAACAGCAACCTTCGCTGCTTCGTATGCAGAAAAATTCTAGTCTTGGTTTAGTAAGAAGAAAATATTCCGCTCTGCGACTTAGATATTTCTAGTGAAGACATCATTTCGGAGGATACGGAATTCCCTCAGGCACATAATTACACGAACTATTAAGGCACAGCGCGGCCACAAGTCCTCTTTTACCGCTTGCCATCTACCCGAAAGCAGACTCTCATGCAGGGTTATTGTCTGCATGGAGCACGCACGTCTCCCAGCCTTCCTTTTCTGACACCAGCGCTCCTTCGTTTGCTCCACAACTCCCTTGGTTTTACCCGTTGCAGAAATATCCCAATCCCAGCCAATTGAATTACGACCTGGTTGACCCAGCCGACCATTTATCTGACCGTGTCTATTTTCGATTGAAGCTGGTAATTTTTATTAAATGTACCTGAAAAGGTGGCCAGGCACGCTTTCTGCCATCTCCATTTCCAACCGACTTCAAGGAGGAATAATACAAATTCTGCACAACGAGACACACGTAGCATTGCACGGTGATTCAGGCTATTACCATCCTCCTGGTGAGAGTGGCTTTGTAGTTGCATCTAAACTAAGCAGCATCTTAACTTAGATCCTCCTACAGATGAACAGACTGGCGCAGGGGGCTAAATCACCTGCAAGTTGTCTTTCATCTCGTCTCTCACCTCCCACATCATTCATTGAAGAAAGAAATCCTGTATATTCCAATTTGCTTTGACTGTAAGAGAATATTGATGGGCTCCAAAAAATAATAAATAAGAGCCAGTCCTCTTCCTTGCCTCCCAGACTCTTGTCTCTACCTCTTCTTGTCTTCCAAAAGTCAAGCAGTAGCTATTTTTGCCATAGTCTCTTCACTCGCCCATTAGCTTTCACAACTCTGTGCTTAGGCGCATTAACAGAATATTTTACATTTCATTTCACGTCTTGTCATTCACAATGAAGGCTGTCCTGATCTCTCTTTTAGGCTTTGCCACCTATGCCATCGCCGAGGTTGGGTCAACGTCTGAAGATTTCTACAACGACAAAGATTGTAGCGAGGAGCCATTCTCTAGCGCTGCAACTAGCTTCTTGGCTCCATCTCTACCTCCAGTTATCAAAGCTACCGACAGCGTCGAACTCACCACAAGCACCATTTTCTCTACCACTACTAGCACCATTGTTGGCTGCCACCCTACGGTACTCTCCTGTCCAGCCGAAAGCACTGTCCGGACGACCGTCGTTGTCGCCGTGAGCACGACCATTTGTCCCGTCAGTGCTGCTACTGTCGCTCCGGCATCAGCTTCATCTTCAGATATCTGGAAGCCGGCTGAGACCTGGTCAAGCAACACCATTGGTGCTCTCTCAGTTTCTGCCTCGTCTTCTACTAGTGCTTCTGCACCCCCGTCTTCAACACTCTCTGCTGCGGCTGTGCCCTCACCAAGCCTGTCTAGTGGTGCTGCTGGTACCGGCACCTCTGTTCCTAAATCACCAACCACCTCGGCCCCACACGTCGTCGTTACTGCAGGCGCCTCGTCCTCTGGCAAATTCGGAGCCGCAGGTGCTCTTGCTGCTGCCGCTGCCGTCGTCGCTCTTATTTGATTCCTCGAAGAGAATTTCTAAGCAATGGTTTTCGCTTAAGGAACTTCACCAATACTGTAATATTACATTCTTATCTTCTTTCTGTTATACATTCATGTTTATTATTCGCGATTTTTCTTTGCATGTGGTTTTATTTTTAAAGGAAAAATTGTAATGCTTCTGTCTTGGTCTGAAGTGGGTTGCTTTGGTTATTTCTCCCCTGTGTATGAACACGATGAGGTAGTATATGCAAGAATATGTCTGCACATCACATCTGTAAATAAGTTGCCAGCTGGGCTCGATAATTGAAGTGGCGCTTAAAAAAATACCCTACATGGACACGCTCCAGTACCAGGAACAGTTTACCCAGTCGTCTCTATTTGCAGCTGCTATATGAGCTTCTCTCCCGTTTATTCCCAAGGGCTACAGTGACTAGATATATTACCCTGGGGAAAATCTAGCTGACACGACATTGTCATAAGGGGTGAGAGTATCTGCGCCGCTGCTGCTGACTTGAAAAATAATGAGATGCTAATAAAGAATAAGAGAGTGGGCGGCAAGATAAAGTGCTCCTTTCCTGAGTAATCTTACTATATTAAGGTATAATGGCCGCTTTTATTCCCTCCCATCAAGAACTATAAAGCACGAGTCATGGACGAACTGCATGGCCAATGTTGGCGAAATGAAAATATAACAATACAGCAAGAAAACCAAAACCCCGCCTTCTGTTTCTTCACATAAGAGACAAAGCCATGAAGCCGAGACTTATAAGGGCGCAATAATGAATTTCTCATGATCTTCTATTTCGCCAAGATGAATCTCATTTCCCCGGCGTGCCGTCCATTCTCGAACGAGTGATAAATATTCACTCCTTACTCAAGCAGGGTTAGATACGATCGAAGTGCAAAAACCCCGAATTATCTTGGATTTTATTCTAGATTTATCAATAAATGACACTTTTGTAAATCTAGCACTTTAAATACTGTAGCCTACACATTTCGGCCGACTGCCCATAGTTGGTAGCCCAGTCATCTAACCTATCGATCCGTCTCTTTTAAGACAGGGCTCCGTTCTGTGGTTTTAATTTTCTTCTCCGAGATATAGTTCAAGATACGTCCAACCAAAAACCCTTTAGACTGTAAAAGGGGGAATAGCGTCTTCACTATCGTTGAAGGTCTGTTTCATTTTCGCATTCGAGTTTGGCCTCCCCCCTGCTCGAGAGATACATCCAATTCGCGCCCATATATATGACTCTGAGCCATAGTTTTTCAAAGTACAGTCCTTGGAGATGTTGAACTAGGCCAAATGGACCACATTGCCACTGGTCAAAGAGTACTCTCCTACCAACTAGCAGATAAGGTATACATAGGGCTCATAGTAACTCAACAGGAGGAATGGGAGAAGGATCCATGTCCTATTCGTCTTATTGAACAGCAAAAAGTCGTTGATAAATAAAAATCGTAATTTTGACTTCTCGTGCCTTGTCATGTCCCACTAACACGTTGAAGTAGCGCTATTGCAGTTGTCTCGCCCGCCAATAATTCTCGTGCTGCTTCACGGTCGCGCGCGCCCGCCACCCCAATCACCACAAGTTGTTGAATGCCTCCGTCATCGTCCAGAATCAGGCGTCCTGTTCGGCCATCGGTCCAATCGAATCGAATCTGTTTCGCTTCGGCATCAGCGCCGCCTACGTCGACAAGATGACCTTTTCTGCTCCTATCTTCGCCATCTCTGGAGGTCGCAGCGTCCCCTTCTGATACGGTTTGCTGAACCGCACGCCTTAGGTCGCCAATGACAGCCAAGCGATTGTGGTATCGGACAAGCGCGCGTCTCAAGGCCCGTGCAAACCCGTATAGGTCCCCTGTTTTTGACTGCCCTGAAGGAAAATGGACTGCCGTCCCTAGATAACGTCTCGCAAGTCCGGCTAGAGGAATTGAAGGTGGTATGGTGTGGCGATGGATACGGAGAAACATGTTATTCTTGCTTTCTCCTTGTTGCTGTTGGCCGCTTGTGCGGAGATTCTGGGTTTTGTCGTAGTTCAAAAGCACGTAGTATGGCCGTAAGAACTGTGCACCCATCATCATGTCTAGTCGCAGGCCTAGTACGCGCCCGTCATCAACAGCGTGTGGGTCTGGATCACGTACGCGAAATGCTGTTATCGAAGCGCTTGCACGATAGGTACATTGCTGCATGTAGGTAGCATGCACATCACAAAGCTTAAGTAACTTTGTCTTGGTACTGGTGTCGCTGCCGCTGTCCTGGCAGAGTATCTGTCGCGTGGATTCTGCAGACAGGAGCGTAGAGGTCTGAACCTGCAACTGCTTCCTAAGAAATGCAGCTGCCCATGTAGTTAGGTCACTGCCAAGCTAGAAATTATCAACGCGTTCATGGTAAACGGGTAAGTAACTTACCCTTCTCCCGCAGGTGTTCGATCTCGTCAGCAAGATCCGAAGGCATTTTCTGGTGCAGTTTGCTTGCGAGGTTGAATGTTGTGCTTGTTATGAGACGCGTCGCGAGTGTCATAGTGGCGTTCTTAAATGACTAAGCCGCCGTTTTATCAGGAAATCTGCCCCGCACAGCGCCATTACATACTTTCACTCATGTAGCTTTCTGTAAGAAGTATAAGCACGTGGATAATGTCATTTAACGTGCACAATCACGTGCAGCATTTTCTTTTATTGCCCAATTTGGCATCAGGCTCAGTATGCTTTGCTGGCACCTTCCCCAGCTCGTATTTCCCTTCGAAACTCTCCCCCTTTCTTTTTCTTCAGCCTCGACGTTCACGAGATCCTAGAGTCGGAAGGCCTTAGGAATCGCGTCTCCCCAGGCCGGTTTGCGGTGCCGTCATTCTCTATTTTTTTTTTTGTCATATTTTCTCATTCTTTCATTCACATTAGATAGTTTAGTCTGTCCTTTTCACATTTCGCTTTTGCCACCATCCTTTTACAAAGAGGCCACGTTTTGCTTTAGCTGCTACTGAAGCAAAGCTGCCCTAAGAAAAAGAGGCAAAACAAAATCCCACCCCGGCTTCCCGGTATTCCAACTTTACCCACCATTTGCAGCAAATCCGCAGACGCAGGCTTGAACAAATCCAAATTGCTTGTGCGTTAAAGATAGTGTGACAACCCCTCGGCTGGCTGGCCATTTGCCGCCTCCGTTGCCGCACCGTTTTACTTTGTTTCGTCTCCAGAAAACCATCTCGAAGAGGCCAACAAAGCGTCTTGGCATGCCTTCTGTGCTCCAACAATTCTTGTATCACTCCTTTTTTACAATCTTTTTTTCTATATTTACAGCTTCTTTGATCTTACCGAATGCAACTCGATCACATCGAATAACCGACAACCTACATTAACTTGCGCAACGCCATCTTTGTATCACGATTATATACTAGCATCTATCCAAAAACACACTCGAGCAGACCATAATTATTAGGCTCTAACCTTCTACCTTTGCGGACTCTATTTGACTTCGACATAGAAGCTCGGTCTTGCGACAAGGTCAACAGTCGCCTATAAATCTCGAATCTCTTTTTTGCTACTTGGAAATAATTCGCAGATTATTGACGAGGACAAACAATACGAGAAAAGCCAACTAGCCTCCTTCTGCCAGTTTCGACACCTCCAACAACGGAGAATATTATTCAGAAATCTCCCCTATGGGTGCTAGATCTCGACGCCCTAAGACCCGTAAACCAGACGGGCCTCCTATTGATACCTCAGATGAGGATCGAGCAGCTGCCCAAAGTAACGGACAAAAACATAAACACATGAACGGGAACGGAAGTCTAAAGGACAAGGGAACACGAAAAAAATTGACTCTCAAGACGGAAGATTTAAGTGATAGTGGCGATATGAACGGCGGCGTGGAGCTTCGCCGGAAAGGCGGAAGCCACGAGTCCGAATCCGTAATGGCGAATTTGATGGCGCGCGAGAACTTTTCGCTTGACGACCATGTCCCGACGACACCCAAATTAAACAACCATGGTTTTTTTGAGCTGCCCAAGCAGGACCAACAGAATTTTGGTCTGTTGGTTCTGCTCTATTTCCTTCAGGGCATTCCACTTGGTCTGGCAACTGGATCCGTTCCTTTCTTACTGAAAAGACACATGTCCTACGGTGAGATTGGTGTGTTTACCTTAGCTTCATACCCATACTCGTTAAAGTTACTATGGAGTCCCGTCGTCGACGCCCTGTGGAGCCCAAATATTGGCCGGCGCAAGAGCTGGATTTTGCCCATTCAGTTACTTTCCGGTATTGGCATGCTCTGGCTTGGCTCAACTGTGGAAAGCATGATGGAGATGATAGGCAAACCAGGCGGACCAACTGTTTGGAGCTTCACAGGCTGGTGGTTCTTCCTTGTGCTCATGTGCGCTACCCAGGATATTGCCGTTGATGGGTGGGCACTCACATTGCTCACACCAGGCAACATTTCGTATGCATCCACGGCCCAGACTGTTGGTCTCACAGCTGGCCACTTTTTGTCATACACCGTTTTCCTGGCGTTTAACTCCAAGGACTTCGCCAACCGCTGGTTTCGCACCGAACCGCTCGAAACTGGTCTCTTAAGCCTCGGCGGTTACCTCACTTTCTGGGGATGGTCTTTCATCATTGTCACCATTGGTCTCGCCGTTGCGAAACGAGAGGAGCGCGCACACAATGAAGAGGGTGTGTGGGATGTCTACCGTATCATGTGGGGTGTTCTGAAGCTGAAGAACGTACAAGGCATCATTTTGGTACACCTTATTGCAAAAATCGGCTTTCAGGCGAATGATGGCGTCACGAACTTGAAGCTACTTGAAAAGGGTTTTGGCACTGATAATCTGGCCCTGACAGTGCTTATTGACTTCCCGTTTGAAATCGGATTGGGCTATTACGTGGGGAAATGGTCACAGGAGTACACCCCGATGCGAATCTGGTGCTGGGGTTTTGTTGGACGGCTTGTCGCGGCCGTCTTTGCTCAAATCACTGTCATCATTTTTCCTGCTGATGGTGTCAATGCATGGTACTTGTTTATTGTCATTATCGAGCATGTCATGTCCACTTTTATGAATACGGTCATGTTTGTGGCCGTCTCGGCGTTCCATGCCCGCATTGCAGACCCTGTTATAGGGGGCACCTACATGACACTTCTTGCGACGTGAGTTATTATTCCAGCAGCCCGATGTATAATCAGAATTATGCTGACTTATTTAGTGTCTCTAACCTCGGTGGCACGTTTCCGCGATACTTCGTGCTGCGGCTAGTGGACGCTTTTACTAAAGCCACATGCCATCCAGGCACTGCAGATTCGTCCGTGGAGCTCAAGGGTCCTCTTATTACCGAAGCATTCTCTTGTGCTGTTCAAGCCGAGAAGGAGCGGTGTCAGGCTGGCGGTGGTACATGCGAGATGCAGCGCGATGGCTATTACATTGTTAATATCTTGTGCGTACTGGTGGGGACGGTGGCATTCATCACGTTCATCCGGCCACAAGTATTGCGTCTGCAGGCATTACCGCTGAAAGCCTGGCGTTTGGCTACCACTAGGTAAAATGACAACAGGTTATCGGTTAAAGTTTCCAATTGGTGTCATTGGAAGGACTGCAATCTGAATTTTTGATAATATATATACTTGTACAATGTGTTTCTGCTGGAAGATAGGATAGGATATTTGAATCACTCAGTATTATTAGTCTTGAGGAGTTTGGAAGGGTTTAGACGAGGCAAAATAGCAATTTGCTAAAGACATCAAATATGTAAAAGGACCCAAAAGAGTCATGACAAAGGCCAATATTATATACATGTGCGTCCCTGCCTCATAAAGCCATACCAAAACGTCAAAACAATATCTCGTGCTGGAAAATAAAGCCAACAGAAACGACAATACGACCAAAAAATAACGCCCTTCAATGTATGACGCCTGTTGACTGAGGCTCTCAATGCATACAATCCTTCTTCCAGTTGCTCTTCACCCAGTTAGCAAAGTGGTCTGTAAACCTGCCCTCAATATACGATTCAATGTCTGCTTCAGTATAGCGCTTGTAAATGGTGGAATCGCCCCCTTCTTCGGCATTTTTTGCGGCATATGCCAGTGCCTGGAGCACCAGTTTCTCGATGAAATCAAAAAATACAAAATCGACCGTCTCAGGCTCGTCGCCTATCTCCGCGTCATCCGGAAAAGCAGCTTTTGCTTGGACGCAATTTGGTAAACGGAAAAATGGTAGTGGTTCGTGGATGGCATCGTCGCCATCTGCACCGGCATCGTCCCGCGTGGTGTAGCCCGCTACAAGTGGTGGAAAACCGTCATCTGACGCCTCCACGTCGCCATGACGAAGAGGTTTCTGTTTGATATCGGCACCTCCCTCTTTGATGCTGGATAGACTCCATTTCATAGAATACTGCTCTGGAACGCCTAGCTCTCGCCAATCCATGCCTTTGCTGTTTTGGATATTTCCTCCTCGGAGTTTCGCTTCCGTGGCAGCGGCTTCCGCTGCCATGGCACTCAGAATTGGTCCTTGATTGTTCAAGATCTCCAAGACCTGTCGTGCCAGAGCATAAGGCACATCTGGAATGTAGTGCACCAGACTGATAAAAGGAGATACAATGTAGGTCGTGTCTCGCGTAAATGCGCCTTGGAAAATATCAAATCGCAGCGCGCCCGTGTTAATAAGAATCAGTCTAGGTACGTGTGCGCGATCTTTGCGGACAATGGCCTCGGGCAAGACATTATTGCGCAGCAGGGTGAAAACGCTGTCGCGGCTGTTGTGTGGCCGGCGCTGCAGCCAGTAATTTTGTGGTGCACAGCCGTATCGGGTTTCGAGACCCAGATCCGAACGGGCAGCCGCAATGGAGGCAGTCACGTTGCGGCCGTGCTCTGTGTGAAACATCGTCGCGTTCAAGCCACTGTGATAATATAGGCCAAGGATATTGTTGTCGATGTAACGGCGCTGGAACAATATGGGCTTTGTCTCTGGCATTTCCTTTGACAGCTTGAGTGTCTCTCTTTCTCCCTTCTCGAGCCCGCCGATGGACATCCACCCAATGGTCTCAAAATAGCGTCCACTGGCTATAGCAAACGCCTTATCATCAAATTGGACAGCATCGCGCACATGTGCATGCCCAGCAAAAATGGCAATTGGCTTGTCCGGGTTTGACGCGCGGATAGCCTTGTAGATAACCCGCAGCTCCTCCATCCGAGCCCCCACATGGCCAATAACCACAAAAAGGTCCACGGGCTCATCACGGATCGCCTTCTGGAACCAAGGCTCACGAACTGTCTGCTGCACAGGCTGTACAACAGAGTTTGCTGCGTTGCCTGTGAAGTTGAAAAGGAAACCAAATGCCACCACATTGATCTTGCGGTTCTTCGTCTGGAATGCTCGGTACCGCTGCGGGGCCATAGGCTGCTGCTTGCCTGTCAGGGGGTCGATGTAGTCGAGATTCGAAGCGAGGTAATTCGATCGAAAGTTTGGGACTGTCTGGTTGTGTTCCCGGTCAGCCGTATCTGCTTGATATAGCTCGTGGTTACCGGAGCAAATGATATCAATGTCTTGCTGGGCGAAGATGTCGTAAGTGTATTGGCCTTTGGGCGTCGAGGCATCATAGAGGCCGTTGCCCTCCACGCGATCCCCGGTATCGATGAGTAACAAGTCGACTCCATTATCGTCGGCACGCTGTCGCATGTGCTCAGCGAAGGATATATAGTCACCCCAGTCGGCGGAATACTGAGATCTGATCCGGTAAAGAAACTTGTGTCAGAACCGTGTTTTCTGTTCTCTCCCAATCTATGTCTACAAAAAGGAAGAGCCACTCACTCCTGAAGGTGCCCTGCGTGCCATCCGTGGGTATCCTGTTATCGGATGAGGCAAGGTTAGTGTACGACCAAAAGAAAGTATGAGCGGAGAGGGGACGAAGTAAGCATCTCACAGTCGTGTGAAGGAAATTTATCTCGCCCCATTGCAGGGCTCGCATCGGTGCTGGTAGTGGAGGCACAGCATCAGGTTGCATGGCCTTCACCAAAGGAGGCAAAATAGCCAGCGCCGTGGTGGTGAGAGATGGCTTCATGTCTTCGTCTTCGTTTTAGCTTTTGCAAGGAGTGAGCGGCCAATGGTTCTCGCGAATAGAGTCGTCAGTCTTGTCACAGTAAAAAGCTCCCACACTCGAGATTCATATCGAAAAGCAAAGAAACAAATGAACAAGAAGATGACAAGATATGTAGTAAATTCGTATTGATATCGTGTTCGACAAGAGGTAAGTTTGGGATGGAGAAGCGCCGTAGTCAAAGGTAAATGCAGAGGAGCCAACAAAAGGCAGCACAGATAAGGTTCCCCATGTGGTCAGAAGTACTGTACAGTATGTCTGGTAAGATTGGTCACAGCCTTTCTGTGTACCTGGATGGGTACCAGAGCTTCCCCAAAACTATTCCGTTTTTATATTAGTGTTTGAAATTACCGAATGCCTGACCAGGTTTAATCCACATGTCAGTACTCGGTATATCGTACCAATAACTCCGCCACGGGAAGCCTGTTTATACAAATGATCGTAATGATAAAACATCAAGCTCACACTTATGCAAATTAAGCTGAAATAAGATAGAACAGTGACTGATCAAATATCAAAATTTTTTTATTAAAAAAAAATTTTTTTTTTAAAGAAAAAAGAATTCTACCGGGGTGAATTAGGTCAAGATAGATACCAAACAGAAACCAAAAAAAAAAATGCCCAGACGCGGGATCGAACCGCGGACCTCCTGCTTACTAGGCAGGCGCAGCTACCACTGTGCTACCCGGGCAAGTTGTATACTGATTTCCGACATCTAATTAATTATAAGGTAATGGTACCGTATGGATGCAGGTCTCCAAACTGTACACGTATTAAAAGAGTACGGAGCTGGCGCGGAAAATTCAATAGAAGTGGATACCGAATAAGAGTCATAATTTACTCCATTCTGGTTTATTCTCACCAAAGCAGTGTGGCAAATTCTGTCGCGTTATTATCTGTCTTCTGCCCTATTTGTCGCCACATGTTGATGGAGTCTTGAAGGAAAACAGCTCGTTACAGAATATGGACACAAGCAACTTGGCGCAGCGGAAGCGCGCCGGGCTCATAACCCGGAGGTCCCTTGATCGAAACGAGGAGTTGCTAATATGATGTTTCCTTTTTAATGTTTCTCAGCCTTTGGCTTCCCCCCTGTTTTTTTTGTTACTATGCAAAGTATTTTTCTATTTGACAGCCAGTGTGGCATTCACTAAATCTTTAATATTTTGGGCCTAATTTTTTTTTTTTTTTTTTTGGTTCTAGTAACTTATGACACGACGGAAACCCGAATGCAGTCGGTGAATAGCAGTGTTAACGACCGGAACAATGGGTCTTGACTATCACCTTCTTTTTTTTTTTGTCAAGCTGATTATCTCTTCTTAGATAAGTAAATTGACTGTCTTGAAGCAGGGCCATCCGTAATTACAGAGAATTTTCCATTCTTGATATTCTATTGGCAAACCATTGAACATTCTCTTTCTCCTCTCCTCTCATCGCAACATCTCTTATTGCAGCCATGTCCCACCATTAACTCTCATAATTTACTAATTTCCTAAGTCCTTGCTTATACATTAAGATGGAATACAAAGAAATACAATTGAAAAACCGAATCACCCGGAAAGAGATTATTTGCTCGGCTCACCTGCCAGGTGCCAGGCAAAGACATTTCGGAAGACCTTCTTGCCATCCTCCAGGATTGTTTCACCATGACAGGGGATGATTTTCTCAAACGGCCAACTGTCGACAACTTGTATTCCTTCATTGAACCGGGGGCGGTTGCTGCGACTGACAAAATACCACTGAAAGCGCCGCGCAGCCTTTACTGAGCCTTTTGTGGTCATGAGGTTTTGAAAAATTCGGTTTAAGAGATTCGGTTGGTCAGGCCCACCTCGCCGCGTGGACGGATCGACAAGCGAGTACTGCTCGATAGCAGGTAAATTGAACATCAGATCGGCTTCGATCAAGATATTGTCTGGCCGGTACAGGAGAACAATTTCTTTGTTGGGGTGGGTTTCAAAGTAGACCAGAGAAAAGTCCGCATCAAAGTCTGGCGCAATAGACTGTAGCTCGCTCAACGGCCGCTCCTTGTGGTCGACCAACTCCGCAAAGAATTTGTCATCGACGTTGATCTTAGGATCTTTGCCCTTAGTTGCTGCCCGCTTCTCTGCCAGGCCCTTCGGCGCGACGATACGTGCTTGTGGGTAGGCCTTGACCCATTCAGATAAGAAGATGTGATGTTCTATGTCCGGCGCCACGAGGTACTTGACTCCCTGGCCGCCATCAAGTCGCGACACGGCAGCAGTTGCTTCAGATGTGAGGGCCACAGGCGAGAACACCATCACACCACCGCTTGACATACGCGCTGTTCGGCTGTTAGCCTTCTTCTATGAAACCGCGCAAGACGCTGCAGCGAATCGTCGTCTGTAGGCTTACCAATAGTGCAACGCCCTCCAACCTCTAGCACACCTTCGCGTGCAAATGGGACAGACAATGTTATCACATTTGGGGTGACATCACGAATGACCATAACATCAGAAGGATTGGCTGGGATGAGTTTGCTAGACATATTGTGATGATGTTTTAGTGGCTCAAGGAAACGCTGAGATGGCGATGGGGGAATGAGGTTCGTCGTGACCCTGCGGATAATTGCGGACTCTATCTCTCTCCAGTAAGTGATGTTCGATCCGTGGCGGTATGCTGAGATGCTTGTCAAATTTCTTCTGGGGCGGTAATCTTGTTTTACATTGATCGTGATGACCGTAGTTCTTATATTTATATGAAAGAATTGTTGATGTTGTATATGACAAATATACGATGATATCGGCGATAGCCGACCCATTGTGCGATTCATTTGAATCCCAATGTTTTGAATAAGGCGGCAAAGACATCATTATGACAGAGTACAAGTATGTAGGAGCCTCGGTTCCCTTGTCTCGGGCCAACCAAAATCTTGCACCGGGGTGACTAATTGAACCGTGCGCGGCCATATACCAAAAAAAAAAAAAAATAAGCGACAGCATAAACCAAGAGCCAAAGCGCCGGTTTAAATCGGACATACTCGGACGAGAAATTTTACATTATTCCAAATCGCGGTACTCTTTGACGGTATTCGCGTTCGCCGATACTGCTCGCTGGAATCTGGATACGGAACATCGGGGTATTGTGGATACCCGAGTTTAGCGTAGTCGACTTAGTCGTTCAAATGCCAACGCTGTACACGTATTTCAACTATTTGAAAAACATCCTAGGGGTGATTGTCTTGAGGCCACGAAATATTGAGCAACCTGCACGTAGACAAGCACCAACGTCACGCACAAGGCGTCAGCGAAAGCAAACGGCCCACATCCGTATCATAATCCGAAATATATGATATATTCTGTTCTCCGGATATCTTTTACGGGGACAGGGGTGCAATTCTTCATGGTATCAAACACTGGACAAAGTAGGACGCCTTGGGCCTTCAACAATCCCTCTTATCAGATTAGAGTGCCAGAGCATACACTGCAATAGGCTCCTAAGCCCTGAGACACTAAGTGCGCTAGATGAGAAGAAACCGAGCTGTTATAAATGTTTGCTTTTGACAGGAAAGATTTGCACATAACGAAGAAGGTGTGCTTCTTACAAAGATAAATTTCTAACAAGGAGAGTTGACACGCCAACGGCCTACATTATCACAACAGACTCAGCATCCACCTCTGTGCTACGATAATACGTTATTATAAATCTGCTTGGTTAATTTACATAGGCTACCAAGGCAAAGTTTTCGGTATGGTCGGATGTCATAGAATTCCGATTGCTGTGAGCTTTCCGAGGGCCAAGAGCTCGCAAACCTAGAGATCATCTTCCTTTTCCGGAGGTCATATTGTTGGGCAATCGCATTCTCATGTTCCTTCATTTATATAAGATTATTTGATTCTCGTTAAGCTCCGTGCAGGCTTAATATTCTCAACCTTTATTCTAAGCCTCTTCTTGATTTTTATTGAAAAAAAAAAAGTCTAAAAATAAATCCCGATCTGCGCCCTCAGCGTTTCTACTTCACCGAATTCTGTTTATAATCTTCTATTTTGTTTTCTCTATCGGATCAGAGTGAAATCAACACTAACTGAAGCATTGTTACTCAAGAACAAGACAAGTCGCAAGAGAGATGACGTTCATGAAGATGAAACAAAGTGGATGTGTGAAGCATCTGTCGGGGATATGCCCCCAACTGCTTTTGCTGTGACTAGGCTGTAGATTTTCTTTCTTTTCCCCTTTTTTTCTTTGCTAGGGATTAACAAACAATATCTGTCCTATAGAAATAGCGCATCCTTTTCCGTTTCGTCCTCTCACAAGCATCGATAACTACTTAGGTGTACTTTTGGACGGGCACCGGAGATCGGATCAAGCGCTCCGTGTCCAACGATGAAGACACCAGTGGCGTTCGGTGGCCCGGCCACACTGTTAATTGTGAGACAGGTCTTTTTCAGCTTACGTTGCGGGGCAGAGGGACCAGTAGCATGGGTGGTACAAGCAGATGTCAAGGCATTCGCCTATTGAAACGACTGCTGGTGCGGTGGGGAAATAGAAAGGAAAAGCAAAAAGAAGGAACGGGCAAAAAGAAAGAAGAGCGAAAATTTCAGAGAGCCCCGAGATAAAAGGCACCGAGAGGCAGAAGAGCTTGGCGGAAACCCGAGACTATCAGGAAAACTCTCGTTTTATACAGATTTTGCAGCCATTACATTTATCTTAGGCTCATCGAGTGTCGAGGCTGTTGGGTCTGGGTCCGGGGAAGTGTTCCGCTGCTCGAACTATCTCCTCTTTCGAGCCTGGTGCATAACAGCCAGATAGAATTGTTCAAAGGATCAAGGCTTTCTCACACCCAAGACACCGTAGTGACATTTATGTATCCAAATGGCTTAGTTCAAAGTGCTCGAGGCGAAACTTGGTTATACAAACAGCCTGGCCAATCCACAAATGCTTGCATTGGAAGGCTGAAGGCTGAAGTGATATACATGAGGCGGAATTTACGGATCATGACATCGACGAGAACATCAAGATGCGCACGTCATCGATGGCTTATTTTGAAGTAGCGGAATGGACGGTATGATTTATTCCGCCTCATTTGGTAGCTCTCGCTTTCGTTTCTTTTCTGCCGCTCTCCTGGCAAATATTTCAACTTGACCAAAGCACTACAACAAAAAGGATAAGAGGTAGCTGGTCGACGTCTCAAACATCACCTGCGAAAGCTTTTTTCCTCCTCAGTTAGGTTTTACTAGATACTAAACAATTGTAAAACTTTTGCTGTTAAGACAACACACAAAATCTTGCTCCATGGAAGAAACTGCATTTGGTAACTGACCGTGGCTTACGCTAGTCATAAAATACTGTAAATCCGTCGAGTTGCGAAGATCATTACTTGAAATACGATGTGGTTGTTGTGGTTCTAGAGCACAGTATTATTAAACTCGTTTCATGATTCGTCTGCGCATCTGGTGTAAATTCGAACATCTAAGATATGAAAGGCATACCTGCGCAAGGGGAATAGTGGCTGCTAAAATTTGAAGCTCTGAATTGGATCTTGAGCAAAAGTTCAGAGGAACAAGCTCCGATTTGCTGCTCGTTGTCAAGAGGATCAAAATTACAAGCTTCAACAGATTTATCAACTTAAAATACAAGAACTCGCTTGAATAGAGAAGTGGAACAATTCACACAAGTAGCAAAGAGACCTGGATGCACGTAGCAGGCTGCTGTGTCCCTTTTCTTTTTAATCGTCAATGTGTCCTGTACTGCCAGACTAATAAGTACTTTGCTTTAATAGTACACTTTCTACAAGTCAACCGTCCCTTTAAAATTGCTCTTCAGCCACAGAGTAGGGTAGGATTCGCTTGATTTCCGCCCATACAAGTAGATATTATTTTGCGTACTTTTATCTTTCCCCCTGCACTTCAAAGTGTGCCACCATCTGCACACGCTTTTAAACGGTGAAAGCTGCAAGGCACTTTTTCTCCCTTTATATTCTACCTCTACCACTCCTAGTGTTTCTGCAAAGTACAACGTAATAAATAGTTCCAAGGAAGTTGAAACATTCTTCACACCCAAGTCCTTGCAGATTCTTAAACCTCAATGGACAATTCAGCGCTAAATTTAACATTTCGGGCTTCCTGCATATGATTCTTAAACCTAGCCACAGACCATTAAGGGCGAAGCTGCAGAAGTTGGAATATTTTCTGCTAGATAGATGCAAGGTTGGCTTGCTTAGACATTGTACACATTTTGGTTTGTACGTGGATTTCAAGTTGGCTTTCTGTTAAAGCCGGACATCCGAAAAATTCTCAGTTTAATGAAGCAAAAATAATGAGCATGTTAACAGTGCAGAAACCTCTATAACCAGCTGCGGCACTGCATGGCCTAAAGGTATTACGAAGACAAAATTATGAGGAGGAGGTTACCAAGCTCAGAATATCTGCGTAGGCAGTTGCTAGCTCAAGTAGCAACCCCAAAAGGCCCTGTTAAATGACCGAATTATTGAAGACACCTGGGAGAATGGTCATTGATGTCTTCCATTTTTAGCTTTCAGTCTTTTGTATATACATTAAAAAAACTGATGAGATGTGCAGAATAGGTTTCTTATGCATTTCTAACGCCAGTCTCTCCTAGGGCGTAACGCTTAACCGGGCAGGCTGTAGCTAGAGGGGAAGAAAGGAAGTGGCTGCGAAGTCTTGTGGTTTACAGATTTTAAAAAGAAAATGGTTAAAGAGCTAGAACCGATTATGATATATAACATTGAGTTCACTTCACACTACGTGCTTCATTTACGAGACTGTAAAGACAATTGCTTCCAAATAGTGCTCCTGATTTCTGCCAATATAGGCACTATTGGTATCCTCTGTAGTGGTGAGTTAGTGAGAATAGATTCTTGGACGGCACTCGAGGCAAGTCTGAACTAGTATAAATATATTTAGATGACCTAAAGCACTGAAAATAATTGAGAGAAAAGAAGGAAATAAAAGATGACAAGGAAATATACGGCTATGTGCTCTACGCGTTTGAGCAAAGGCGTCTGGTTCACAAAAAGATTGTGACTTTTATTTGAAATTTTCGTCTACTACGGAGTGCTGCGTGCGATATCCTTAAGCCTTGACGGTGTGTGACGACAAAAATAATTATGCTAAATCCCCTCCCGTCAAAAAAAAGGAAGCAGATCAGACGAGCTCAACAGTCGCCAAACTCTATGCAAACAAAACGGATCAAAAGCTCCTCCATCCCCTCCCCCCACTTAAAAAAGAGGCTATTGTCAATACACTTATACTCCTTCGCTATAGAGATCAGAGTCCAAACATCGTTTGCTTTTCTGTCATTGAATCTTGCACATGCGCTGGTATGTGGCATTAAAAAAAACACAAGTCTTGACCAAAGGGCAGCTTGGGTCGATGCAATGAGGACACACCCGGTTTGTGAGAGGAGATAGAGCTGAGAGCATTATTCGCAGAGGCTATTTTAGCAATCGAATTGTGGCTTGCAGAGAGCGACACGGCAAAAGAAGGTCTCGTGCATGAAGTGGGCAGGCATTTCTCACAGCCTTGCCATGTCTGTCCTAGTTGAGATGCAAGGGAGAGAATGTATTTCTAGTGCCTAGAAACTAAACCGTGGAAGGTGTGAAGACAAGTAGATAAACCTTGTGCTTCTTGCATTGTAGGCAAAAACTCGTCACATTTCTTCTATTCCTAAGTGTCTGCAAACTCTCGGATTGCCTTCCAACTTCCAATTTGTGGAGCCCTATGCTGGTAGAGGCAAGGAAGTTGACATTGCTCCATGTAAGCAATTAGTTTGTCTCCACGGGCTTGCGCCTTTGCTTTTGAAACCACGTACTCGCACATTTCTCATTGACGCGATGAAGCTAATCGTCAAATTTTCTCTCACATCCCCTGTCTTTGCAGCTGTGTGCGCCAACGTTCGTGCTAAGGCGCCCGCTCAAAAACGGATTTACTAGCCGCTAGCGTAATGCTATGGCGATAGATGCAGATGGGAACCAGTCGAGCCAGCCCCCCAGTACGACAGCGTAGAGATTCTCACGAGTGCTAGCATCCATGCCCAGAGGCAGCCAACAATCCCACGTCTGCGAGTTGTACCGTGGCGAGCGATCCAGGTGAGAGAATCTGCATTTGGATCAGCGAGTAAGAAAGCGGCATGTTATCCTATGATCAGTGCCTGATTATCTGTAAATTACTTACGCCACGGTACGGTGAAGCTACCAACTTCTTTTCAGAACCAGTTTCCTTTCGTCTTAAAAGTTAATAATCGGCAAAAAAGAACTGGATCCTTGCGCCTTAGATACAAAATTCTATAAATACGGAGAAAATCTGGGAACATCTTCATAGAAGCAAAAAAAGAGAGAGGCGATTAAATGATGAAATGATCCTTTTGCATGCATGTAGCCACTGAAACTAGCAAAGACCTGAGGAAGATATAGAAACACTATTAGGTAGCTCGTTTTCGGCTGTTGCTTCCAGATCGGCCTGTGTGTTCACGTGCTTAGGCACTCGATCGACGGCACCCCCGCTGTTTGTACGGATCGAGCACCAAAATAATTCCATTACCTGAGTTGGAAATGATTGCGAAGTAGCGTACTCCACTTAGAGGATATATCAATACTTGTACGAGTACTCGTATTGTACTTCTTCTCCGTTGCCACGCGGGGCGAAACAATACAGCAGAAAGAGGAGAAAGGGGGGAGAAGCTCTAGAGGTCTAGAGAAAATGCCCTCATGTAGGAGTACATAAACTAGAAAGTAGAGTTGAAAATTTTATGCTGCGGCTTGTTATAAGACATGTTTGTCTCGGGAGGACACCAGTGAGAGGTTGTTAGATTTGAGTAAAGCACGTCTGCATGAGTACCATGTTTCTCTGTACGCTTAAAAATCCATGGCTTCTAAAGGTATATGCATCGAATCTGACAGACTTAAATATTTATATAGAAAGTTTGCTAATAGTATGCATATGTACGAAGCCATCTACGAGTGAAACCAGAGGATCAAGAAGCAATTGCAGGCGAGGCGAAACGAAATGAAGCCAAACTAGAATTATCGAAGAGGAGACTAAAGCTAGGCGTCTTTTCGCCCCAAATTCTAACTTGAAGGGGCTATAGTGTCCGGCTCGGTCCCACCAGTACCGTACTCCGTAGACTAAGAACAGAGGTCCCTCTCACTCTTAGCTCACCGGTTCGCGTTTGCAATACATAGTATACACGACGTACTCCGTACAGGCGTGTGCTTTGCTTTCATTTTTTTCAGCCCAGCCAGTAAACACTGGCACCACCCACCAGACAGGTGAAACAAAATGTGATAATTGACAGTATATCTTAAAGTCCACGAGTGCATGCACTCCAAAGCAGATGAGCAACAGTTCCTTCAATTTTTCTCTCAACTACACACTCCTAGATTCTTGGTCGATACCGCGATTGTATCTCCGTTCCTAGGAAACTCCGCTCTTTGCTGGTTCTTTCTGATCGTCGTGAGAGACGTATTTATCGCTATATAGCTAATGGCGAAGGTGGGAATATGAGGCAGGTTCAAAGGTATACTGTTTCTCCGTATTCATGATAAAAGTCACGCTACCTGTAGAAGTGCTAAGTATATAGACACGCCGATGGCATAGATGGAAAAGGCCATGCTGTTCCTTATTTCGAACAAGACCAAAACTATGTACATAGACTGAGAGGAGAGATGGTGGCAGGTGTATGATAAAAACTTGACATGTGTACCCCAAGCTTTCGGTAAGGATTTTCCCGGCTTCAACTTCTTTGTCCATATCCTGACCTCCCACATTTCCCTTCCTCAAAATGATTAGGGAGGCACTCTGTGGTTTGTATAAATATTAACACTACTCGTACTACGACTTACAAGTACGAGTACCGGACGGCAACATGCTTTTCAATGGTCTTAGTTAGCAGGGGGGCTTCCGATTTGCTAGCGCATGTGCAGATACCGCTAGTGTTATTCAAAACCAGAAAGAAACAAGGGAGTATTCAAACATATGTAGGAAATAGAGACGGGGGCTTTTGGTCCTCAGAGAAACGCTTCTTTGTTTCTCGGCAACTAGTGTTGATTTATCCCATTTTGATATTCAAACCCCCAGCCGCTACCCTATCTTGAACTTCCGATGTATTCTACTTCCATTAGTTCATTGCGCACGTTGAACTTGCTAATTGTCAGTTTTGCTATCCACTTCGCGATTACGACTAGGCAGCTTCCCTGTCAGGTTCATTTCACACGAATCTCACTAGCCATGTGGACGTAAACATGCTGTCGATCAGAAAGGGAAGTGTCGCCAATACATCGAAGCTGACAGCCGGCTCTACAAGCGTTCGTAATTTGTGTCGTGGGCCGCTGGGACAAAGCAGACAGAATACGGAGGACAACAGAGCAAGCATAAGGCTTACTGTCGCCAATACTTCACATATGTGGAGATTTTCCCCACTCGTCGTATTCCCATGCCGATGCTGCTACGCTCAATGGACAA
Organism: Hawksworthiomyces lignivorus; assembly: GCA_002917075.1. Classification (NCBI taxonomy): domain Eukaryota; kingdom Fungi; phylum Ascomycota; class Sordariomycetes; order Ophiostomatales; family Ophiostomataceae; genus Hawksworthiomyces; species Hawksworthiomyces lignivorus. Next base: position 251,297 of record NTMA01000038.1, on the reverse strand, counting down.
CTCGTAGATGTCAATCTCTCGATAAATACTAGGCATGGACACAAATACGAAGGGCATTTAAAACTGCAGATTTTGTCGATCGCAGTAATCGCGCTCAGGGGCTCACCACTGAACTGGTAGCTTTTGTTAACTACTCATAATACGTCTGGTGGGAGACGGGACCATCCGGATGTGACAGGGAATGCGGGAGACACTGGGCATGCTACTTACAAAAATAAAACAAGACAGCGGGATCTTCTTTTCGAACCCCGTATTTGGTAACAAATGATCTTTTTTGTCTCTCTGGCATTGGTATGACTCTTTGAGCCCCATTAACCTCTTTTGCCTCTCCGAACTGGCGTGACTAGCCCTTCATGTTCCCTTGATTGTCACCACAACAGTTGGTCTCTTAACCATGGCGATGCTAATAGGAGCAGCATGCTACGAGCGTTTATTCTATAGACGACAACGTGAAGTGTTATAAACTAACAGGGGGATTTGCATGCTCTGTATCTGAATTGCCAATCTCCTCACTCTCTTTTCACTGTCGTTCTGGAGCTAACCCTGTTTTTCTTTCCTTCCCCTCCACTTCTCCCAGCCATTCGCAAATCATGACGCCCGTCTTGCCTGTCCGTCATTAATCTTCCGCTTACTGCTCGCCTCCCCCAGCTGCTGAGAAACTATAAGCCAATTAAGTGTCTATTTACATGTGCGACTCGAGAACGACCAGAAAGAAAGAAACCTAACCGACTCTTCTTGTGCACTGACCCCTCTTTTTTTCTCTCAAAAAGATTGGGGAAAGAGAGGGTTCAATGGCGGAGCTCGTTCAGTAAAGCCACTGCAAGTTATAGCAAGTTATTCATGGTCGATCGAGTAAATCACTTGTCGCCCCGCGCTTGTGCATGTCTCAGGCGACCGCGGCAGCACAATTGACAAAAAGACACTTCGATATTTTTGACAAGTCACATTTCTACACTACTCAATAGAAATTGGAGCATTTCGCAATGGAGGCCCCTAGCCTCTCTGTTCAGAGCAAGATTTTTTGCACATCTCATCCGGCTTCTTTCCCTAGTAGATTCCAGTTGCTCAGCTGGCCTTGGGGTTTCTCGTCATTGGCACTGCTCTGCAAGCTCAGCCGCTACTCGAGAAAGGAAGGAGCACCGTTAGAGAGTAAGCCTAGCATACGGGTTCTCTTATCCCGGTCGAATCAAATGTCCCAAATAAGGAGAGAGCGATTCGTGCACCTCTGCGCACTGCAACAATGCTGCGGCCTCCCCGTTGTTTGTTGGTTCACCAGGTGTATGAGCAAGCGGCCTCCACAAAATTCAAGCCTGCCTCGAACGAAAAGTACAATAGAATCCGACTATTTATGGTGTTGATGTAGGATTTTTATTTTCTCGCTTCTGGCAGAGATGCCTGCTATGAGTTCCTCTTTATGCTCTAGACTTACTTCTAGACTCGGAACCGCATGTATAATACCGATCGTATTCCCATGCTGTCTGCGGCGATATGCTGAGTTGTCATAATCCGTCATTCTATCACTTTTTGGTATTCAATGAGAATGCCGACTCCTTGCAGTCTCATGTTCTTTCTTTCTCGCCTTTTTTCTCTTCCCATTTCTTTACCACTACTTTGGACATCTTTAAAGCTTAGCTGCCCACCATCATATTTGCTGTCACCCCAAAGGTAAATTTATAATTAGCTAACAAGAAAGAAAAATGAGCGAAACGAAAAGAAAAGGAAACTCGAAGATTAACAGCAAAGAACATATCAGCCAACGGCTGTTTCAGATCTAAAAAGCAATCTTCTCAGACGCCGTTGTCTGGTAAGCAAGAAAGGCGTAGGAGGGGTAGACAACAAAAAAAAGAAAAGAAAGGAAAAAGAAACCAATGCTATACGAACTTCTTGCACTTCCTCCGTCGAATCAAAGACTTGCTTTTGACATATTTGACAGACATGCCCTCTGTTCTTAGTACATCTTTTGCCCGTCTTTTTTTCTTATTTATGGTTCAACATATTCCATTGCTTCTCGTTGCAGTTCCACTAAAGCTACCGTTGCTGCAGATCTATTCCTACACCTACAGTGAGCGCCAGCATTCCTGTAATCCCCACATCGTTCTTTTGCAGTGTCCTAGCTTCCTCGCATTCCCTCATCTACCCCGATATTCGAGTCATATAGTATATCGTGAAAGGGAAGAATAGATACACCCCCAGAACACCGAAAGCTTCTTGGCCCACAGTTGGGTCGTCTTCTCTCGTCAAATCCAATCGACGACTCTCTTTACTAAACACGGAGCTTCGTAATTCGCTTCCCTGTGATAAGACCATATGTATGGCTTCAATACTTTGGGCATCCCACGCCATTTGTGGATCTATATGATTGTTTTTATTATTGTTAGAGCTGAAATTAAAGCGATCTTATACGAAAAGCGGTATAGAAAGCTGGTAGTTCCTTAGAGGTAAAGTAGCTGCTTGATTCCCATATGGAGATGAATAAGATGACCGCCTTTCTAACACTTCAAAATCTCTATTCATTCGACAAGTAAACTAGGGCCGTTTTGGTATCTTATTTTGCTCTCTATTGATCACACCCTCCTTCCTAAGTTTTTTTTTTTTTTTTTTTTTTTTTCAAAAATTAAAAAATTACATTTTGAAGGCCTGCAATACGTATACTCCACATTTTTCCACATGTAATAAACCCTGCCATGCTGAAAGATGTTAGACCCAGCCAAAGCATGAGGTGCAGTGCCCTTGTCACTCTCCGACATCTTTTAAAATGTACCAGTACCTAAGGAGTGTATTTGGTTTCAAGCATTGGCGGATATGCAGAAGAAAGTATTTTGCCCAGTTTGTCTCTAGTCTTGTAAGTTGCTTCTCTGGCTTGAGAGCAACAGAGCTTTCATCAAGATACAAGGTGACCTACATGCAGATGGCGCCTTACACCAAAACGTGGTTTGTTGCCACAAAAAATTGAACGGGTGAAGAGCCCTTGAAGACGACCCCTAGTTATTTTCTTTTTCTTCTTCTTCTTGGGGCATAAATGTTTTCAACGCAACGGTTTTATCAGTTTTTGCTTCTTCTCGCTTATGTGTGCATTTTTCTTTTCTTATTTTGATAGCCTGTAAACTCAAAGAGCTCGAGATTTAAGTATCGGTCTAATATCGAATAGTATAAATATGTTAAGAAGGGGAATGAAGCAAGAAAAATAGCTACGAGACTAGCTGGCGCAGGATTATTCAAGCGAGAGCATCTGCTCTGCGGAAGGAGAAAGACTTGGGAGCATTCCGCCCGCTCTAAGCAAGTTCAATGGAAAAGTGGTGTGGCAGTATCAAGATGCAAGAGACAAGGCAAGATTGATGAGCCTATCATTCTAGTAGTTCCCATACTAGATCGGCCACCCCTAGAGCGGTGCATATTTCTTTATATATCTACGTCTCGCTCTCCTTCCCTTTACTTGTTCTTTTTCATATGCATTGTATTTTCGCTTTTTATCATTTTTTGTCAATTAATTATTCACGCATCTGTTCTTTCTCTCCTTATTTCATTACTACCTTTTTTATATCCAAAGGCCTCTGTTTTCTGTCAAGCTGATCTGTACTCCTTTGTAAATCACCTTACGACTGAGACTGTTTATCGTCCAGGCTGAGATAGCTTTCGAAGCCTTAACATATTGCATTTGGAGGTAACCTCTCTCAGGTTCAACTTACGACCCTATACCTATGCAACTAGGCACAGGGTGGCCTACAAATTAAGCATATTTTATCAACTGGACAACAATGGGTCTCCATGTGACTCCGCTCGGCACATTCTATGTCCAACATAGTCTACGTACCGGCGAAGTCTTACAAGTGTTTCCCGTTAGACGGCAAGATACGCCCAACAACCTCCCTTCTGTCGACTCTTTGGGTATTACCGAGAATTTTATTGAGCGTCGCAGAGCGTCTATTGCTGCCGACCAAGCCCGCGCCTCAACTTCCCAAGACCGCCTGCAGCGGGAGCTGGAGACTGCTGGCGGTGAGCGCCTTCTCGAAACAGGCAAGGCAGCATTGGCCCATCGAGATGATAAAGACAATAGCCGAGAAAGCAGTGCTCAGTGTACCTTTACAACCCATCATGATAGCGACATCACTATAGCTTCGACCTCGAAACCTGCAGCGTCGTCCGATTTGCGCCACTCGCAGAGCCGAAACAGCAGCAGCAATATTCAATTGACGGTGAGCGAGAATTCATACCATTTAGAAGCCACATCACCGCAGCGGCCATCACAATTGCCCATGGCGATAGCTCCGCAAAATTTACCGGTCCGTTCCTGGCCTGAATCCTTGTAGGTGGTTGGGTGATGCTGTCCCCCACGGGGTGGGATTTGATTTGGTCGTGATGAGGAAAATTCAACTGACATCTTTTCTGAAAACACAAAGACAACGCACGGAAAGCGTGAATCTACCACCGTTTCGAGAAATTGACTCGGCAAGGGCCTTGAACCAGGAGGAGGATCTTCGTTCCGACGAGAGATTTAAGCGAGGTGAAAGGAGACAGCCCATAACTTCTCCTCACTTGAGACGCCTTCGCAGCTGCAGCCGAAATGGCAGTCGCAGCAACAGCGCAACCAGCATGTCAGGAAATAGCTATGCCAGCAGCAGCATCATTAGTACTAGCAGCCTAGCTAGCCATGAAAGTACAAGTAGTTTCAGTAGTGCTTTCAGCTCTAATGATGCTAGCACGCCAATATTTCGCTCAATGCCAGATTACTATAGCAGTGATTCAAGTGTTTCTGTCGATGAGGCTCTTGGTCATCCTACTAGTACTACTGCTAGTGCAGCTCTCCAGACTCCATCTCAGGACGGCCAGAAAAGCAGGTCTAGAACGTAAGATGCACACATAGGTTACTTTTTTTTCACAATTTCGAGCGTGGCAAATAGGCTAACCGCTTAGGTCTGACCGTATAAGCAATGATAGAGTATCGTCTTCACCCATCCAGTTTCCCCCGCCGTCTTTTCCCATGCATAATTCTTCATCTGTCAAGAAAACCAAAACAGTTTGGATAATCCGCACATTAGAGCCACGCAAGATGGGTACCAAACGGAAGGCTGTGGCGACTGGGAATAATTCTGATGAAGAATACGACTTCGAGCCCCAGCAAATCAAGACGCACGTGGAAACTCACGTCTTGCCATGAAATACCCGGACGTCCTTTTTGCACAATCCCCTTCCCCTTTCCCTTTCTCCGAATATTCTCACCGCAAATAGTTAAAAAACTAATAAGCTCTGTATAAACCTTAAAATGCGCACTCTTCAGCACTGTTTTCTGCGCTAGAATTATTAAACGTATACATTAATTTTTATGGATTAGGCGTCAGTCACTTTACGATAACTTTCCGTATGATGTTCAATAACGGAAACTAGTTCCTTTTGCTGGTCTTTCCAGTATTCAAGGGTTTAACCTACTTTTTGCTTTATATTACAGTTTTGAATGTCTAGTACAAGAAGAGGACAGAAAAGTTTTCTAATAACAATACGACTGGTGCTTGGAGTAAATGTGGTCTGTTTTTGGTATTTTGTTTCAGGTTTCTTGTACTGTTATTGTCTCATTACTGTATGTCAATTTTTTGAAAACTTCAAGTATTAGAAACGGCTACTGATTAGATATTGTCCTTTATACAACAAGAACAATCGGACGAAGTAGGGGCAGCATCTGGATGTGGATTGTGACACGGAGACGAAAAGCAGCTCATTGTCCGCTAGTGTTGAGAAAGTTCATCTACCTATTGCCATTTCTATGGATAATGATTATGGGAGAATTTTGGGCTGAAGCAGCCTCAACTTGCGCCGATTACAATATAGCGAACCGGGAATTTATTCCTTAGACGCAGTCTGATTTTTATTTATGAGAATATTATTACTTGTGTTATGTACTGTAAGTTAAATTTACTCCTTTTCTCATGCCCGCTTAGGGTAGCTTCGCGAGGGGCTTGCGTCTTAATGACTGTAAGGCAGAAGCGAAAAAGAGGCGGTGGGTGAAAGCTAAACTAAGAGCTACATGCAAGAAAGCAAAGCAGGTTCATAGTGACACTGACAGAGGGTGGGAGCGAAATACACAGAAACAAGCCAATGCTGAGATGTCTACTCGTACGACTTTTGTAGCGACCCGGTCGGCAAATTCCATCTGCGACTTTTTGGCGCTTTGATATACGAAGCTATTCCCTCTTGGATACCAGCGTCAGCCTCAGCTTGATACTGCTGTTTTTCTATGTGAATATGCAGTAGGGGCCGTATTTCGGAGACTGTGCACTCTGTGCATCTAATTTGAACTAATTGCTTGTCAACTTTTTTTTTTTTAGAAAAAAAAAATTAAGAAGTAGACAGCTGTTTATCATGCACGAGCTAGCTTAGGTGTCCCGGACTAATTCAAGCAACTTAAAAAAGATGGCCCCTGATCCGATCCGGATCATCCTTGCTATGAATATCAAGGGCACGCCAAGGGAAGGAGGGGAGTGTGCATATTTGAGAATGTGGAATAATAATTGAATTGTAATTAATAGCAAGGAAAATAAAGGAAGGGAAGTAATACATCAAGTTGCTAAGAGAATGGAGGTTGTTAACGCGCCTGGACCAGAGAAACCTAACAAAGTTGCAGAGTGGATGCATGTGGTTGCAAAAAAACGGATAACCCCGTTGCCGATCCGAGCCCATCAACTTCAAATTATTATAGTTGTACTCGTACAGGAACAAATCATGATTTCTTCTTAGAGGTAATTCTCACTCTGCACTCACCGTCCCTCTCTGTTTAATGTTCTTCTTGCGGCGGATCAGCGAAATGCACATTATAGAATAAATTCAAGTAGTGTTCCATCGGTTGTTCCAGCTCTTACGGCGTAACACTTTAGTGCGTTTTCCTTCCGACAATGGCCTGCGAATATTACATCTCTTCTAAGTTTGTAAAATATGGCACAAGCTTCTTGGAAACCAGGTGTTAACCCTGTACGCGTATGTCTGTTACTTTCTAGTCAAGTTCACATATGCGTATATGAATTTAATACGCTCTTGTTTCAACTTAGAATATGGCCTATGGATTATCCTTACTTTCAAATTTGTAGACTTTGTTTCGTACCTACACAAGCCGATTAGCTTTCTCTTAAAAGGTTAAAAGTTTTCTTAATTTGAAAACTGGGCTGCTCAATGTTATGAAGCACTTAGGGGAAGAATTGCAACATCGTTAGTCCATTAATAACTAAATTGGAGGCGTTCTATACGAGGTTGCTCGCGACTGTAGGGCTTCAGTTTTTTTTGGATGATTAAATATCAAATCCTGACTAAATAATGCGAGAGGTGATAGGGAAATAATTTCCTGCTGTGGGCTAAAGCTAAATAAGATATATCATTGTCTTTTGGTAGTGCTTTTTCTTCTCTGTGCCCATTTCCTGTACGATTTAATCCTTGTAGCAACCATTTCGAAGGCCCCTTTCCCAAAGCTTGGGCCAGTTCTTCTTGATAAAGACAGCACCAGCTATCAGACCCAAATTCCCTAAATGCATATTCCCAAGCTCTATGAAATAGTTTATGAATAAATTCGGAGAATATAATATAAGACGTGAACGGGTATATTCCAGATGAAACCCTCAATATGTTGAAAATATGAGATGGATTAATAGTCTTCCTTTGTTTAAATTTAAATATCAACAAGAATGTGAAGAATTTAACCAAGCCTCAGAGAGTAGAATAACTCAGAGCCGTGGTAACTAACTCGGTGTGAATGAAGCGACCTGAGACCAGATGGTTCCGACGAGGCGAGCACTTTTGTCCATTCTACCAAATGACTGAGATCCGACAACGGCTTTCGATGTCATAAACGGCCACTTGACAACTTGATTACAACACATTTCTGGATGCATTTTGCTGGTAGGCTATCGGTTCCCAAATGCTTCTATTCTTTTATGTCTAGCTCCTGTACAAGCTTATTTATTTGGTATACCGGCCACTTTTGCTTCTTTATATGGCTGTTGCCTTTATTTGCTCCATAATAAATATATGAGTGAGAGTAGTGTTTGATTACCGGAGTTCACACCGTTGAATTTACTATCTAAAGCATGATATTTCAAGGCAAGTTTAATAAGAAGGAACCAGACTTACATTTACATTTATATTTATATTCTGAAGTCGTAAAAGATTAAAACAATTTGAACCTGAAAGCAAAAGCTGAATAGGTAACCACTCGTTGCATAATACACAAAAGAAGAAAAAAGCTACTAAGAAGAGCAGAGACATCAATTGAGATTTCTTCCAGGCATATAAACTATATTCTATCTTTACGAATTTGTTGACATGTATTATAGAATCTTGGTAGGACCCGTGGAGCCCCCCCCAGCCCCCCCCCCCCAAAAAAAAAAGACATCACTAGACAGGCTTAAGCGCTGTCTACATAAACCAATGCTATCCAGGTTGAACCGCCAATCCTGCTCTCTCCCTGTTTCCGTTGCTCTCTTTAGTCAAGAGTAACCATGTTCGACAGAATGTGTTCACACGCTTCACGGACAAAGTTCTACGCAATATTCATTCTCTCCTCACCAATTCTTAAAATTTGGTTTTACAGTATCACATGTGCTATAAGTCTCCAGATGCATTCTGAATGCAGAGAAATCAATCGAAGTAGCAATTCGAAAATTAGCTGCCTAATGTGAACTTGCACACAATGGTGTGCAATTATATTCATCAACAACGTGCGTAACTGTCAGCAAGATTATTCTGTCAACAAAATTCCCGAGCCTTTAACTAAATATGCAATCAGAGCGACGTTCTCTCGACTGCCCTTTATTGCAGTTGATCCAATATCCGCCGTTTTCTCCGCTCGAGCAGTTCCTGCTGTACATCTTCCACGGTCGGTAATAACCAACCTTTCCCATCACCAGTATCACCTGGAAGCGGCTCCCAGCCAGGTGGTGGCTTGCCGCTGGCTGCCCCGGTCCTTGTACCACTTGGTGCGTCGAGACCTGCTGTTGCTGCCAGACGTGCCTGTGCTTCTGCCTCCCGCGCCGCCTCGTATGCGAGCAGTATGCTGTCTTCTTCATCCGGTCCGTATCCATAGTATGCCGCGTCTACATCCTTCCGCAAGTCGTCTCGTTCCTCTAGAGGGGTGTCACTCTGACCGTCCCTCCTCGCACGGCCGCCACTTCCGCTCTTAGCGCGGGCTGCTTCAAAGAGCTCCCGAACACCAGGAAGTTCTCTCGCACGCCCGTAATATCGATATCCCTTCCCAGCTCCCGGAATTTCTCGCCCAGCTTCGTCGTATTCTTTCGATGCTCCTGGACGAAGCGTGTAGTTGGGTCCGCCGAGGTTGCGTATTTGAACCTCCCACATATGTTTCTCCCGCATCAGTTTGTTGATTTCATCATTGAGGTCACGGACCTGGAAGTCGCTTAATCCAGGATCCTGGATCTTTGACACTTTTCGCGATATTTCTTTCAGGACCTGACCTCGCCACCGCTCACAGTTGGAAACAGATGTCTGTTCGGAAATTACTTTAGGCCGTCGAGTGCGGCCCGCGTCAAGAATACCGAGGTCGGCCGCTTGCGATTCGCGGAAACGGTAGAGCATAGATTGTGCCTTTTCTGAGTTACGCGCCTGGAAATGAAAGAACAGAAATTAGTATCAACAGTGAAGGAACATTGACGTTTGGATTAGAGACAGCCTTGCCATTTTGACTATTCGTGACGAATCACACGGGACGCCTTTCTAAAACTGAGAAATTGATATACATATGCCACCTTGACGCGGCAGGGTGCCAAAATCGTAGTCGTCGACGCCTGGTTGAACCGGTATGATTTCTGGGATATCGAAGCTGATAATGTCGTCGCTATGTAGCATGCACGTAGTGCGCGCACACCAAGCATTAGAAAAAGAAATGCTAGAGTAACAGCCTTGCGGGTCCAGCTAACTACCAGCCAATTAGAGCAGAGAGAAGCGGAAGCGGTGTCCTCTACAAAACCTTTAGGTTACAGTTAGGGAAAGGAAGAACGGACTCATTGTATCGTAAATTGTTTAGGCTCATATCTGAGTATCAAGGTAAATCAGTAGCGACAGCAGACGCGGAAACAGAGACTATAATGAAGGTGACTAAGTTGTCTTTTTCGCTTCTCACAAAGTTGCTGCTGCATCCGAGGACCGAACGGTGACGTTTAAGAAATTAGGTAAGCTATTTCTGTCCAAAGTGGAGCTTTTCTGCCTGGAGCGCGTTTCTTCGCATTTCGCTCTAGACCTTTTTTCTGCTTCGTACAGCATAGAGTTTATTGACATCTGATCGCAAGTGCGCCAAAGTTGCCGTAACGCGGTTTCTATGTCTGTCTTTCGATACGCTCATCTCGCATATTTTTTGTGTGTCTTCTTCGTCTCCGAGGCGTTGTTGACGGTGAAGGAGAGCTATTTCCTTAGGGGTAAGTGACTTCGCCTGCTGCATACGGCCTTTACAGGTTCGCTTCGGCAGTCGCGTTCTCTCCTTACTTAGAATGTTTTACTTGTTTATCTATTTTCGTCTTTTATTTTTCTATTCAATTGTTACCGTGGGAAACCTGCTGTGAAGACACACGCAATACATACAGGATGAAGCGATGAGGATATTCGAAGCTGCTTCGATCTCCTTTTCTTTTCATTCCTTTATCTTGAGGCCATTCATGTTTGGTTTATCTGGAACCACGAAACCAGATTCCAAAGCGGCTATGAGGGGCACGAGATGATACATGAGGATTGGAAAAGCATTGAATCATGAGATAGAAATATCCGCATGTTCTTTGCTTCTTTTGTTTCTTATGTTTTTTCTCTGACTAAGAACAGAAATCTGAGCAGGCAAGATGGCTTAGGAGGACGACAAGGGGCTGAAGGAAGAAGAAATCTGGATATGAAACAAGTGTTTTCCAATCCTGTCTGTTTGGCTCCAGGAATTTGAAATATCAAGAAGAAACCTAAAAAAAACCTTCTGCTGTTTTGAATGGAACAAGGACGACGAATAGTTATCTTTGGATGAGGAGGCTGTCTCGCCCACGTCGTATAAATGATGGGGCTAGCCTGTGACTGTCCATGAAAGTGTATGGTTTTCAATCTGAGTTCCGGGAGAATCGAAGACGCGGCTGCGCTGTGGCTCTTCTCCCTCTGCTGGAAGTCACGTTTGACAGGCAAAGGAACACTTTTGTCATGGCCCAGGATGTGCTTCGTTAGACTCATCGACAAAAGATGGAGGCTCTTTGTTGCATTCGCTTTCTCTTACCTTGGTTTCTATCTATCTCCTTTTCATCTCCCATGCAGCCATTTTTTGCCCTGTGATGTGAAAGTCCTATCGGACCCAAAAGCCAAATTTGATGGCACCTGGTCCATTATCTTGTCTACTCTCTCCGTGGGTTGCAGCAAAGCGAAAACGAAAGACCAATGACTGGGCCAGAATGAGGGCCTTGAGAGATCAAGCAATATGGAAAGGAAAGTGGTTGAGAAGCCCCAAAAGGCGTCTTTTTGTACTTTTCAGACCTATTGTCCAGTCTTCTTCGGGAACTATTTTGGACCTCATTGACGCTCTCTTTTTCTTTTCTCAGCTTATCCTGGAGACAGGCATTTCAAGAGACTTGGTTGTCTAAATGAGAACAGTGAGAGAGCTAATCTGAGGGCCTTTACTTTTGTCATGTTCAATTTGATCTCTTATTCGCGCCTAATATTTTGCGTTACTTAGCTATGCACTCACATACCTTTCTTTTCTGCTGCTACATAGAGTTATCACTCATTTCTGAACAGAACAGTTGCGTCTTAGCTAGCTGACAAGGATACAGTTTCAAGCAAATTTTTTTTATGCCACTTTCTCGAATTTTCTCTATAGAACCTAATTCAAAGTTACCGAGCACACTATAAATCACAAGACTTGATGGAGCCTTTTGCTTTGTAAACCTCGCCATTTTTCTATGGCCATACACATACACTTTTATCTAAGAGTATGTCCAATAAGACAGAAACTCATAGTATGGTAGTATCCATATTTATCCTTAGATATAAATATGAACACTTTCATTCCCTGCTGGCCCATGCCTTTTATAGTTTCCCATTTACTTACATCCTTCTCTTGCGTTCTTTTTGGCAAGAGACGGGGGTGACCTTCACTGCGTCTTCTTTGCGGTTGAGATCTGGCCCACTGGTCTTGAGTACATCCAGAGTGCACAGAACGCGAGCCAACCGGTGATGGTAGATCCAATACCGGTAATCCACGGCCAGGCACCTGAGATAACAAATGATCGGGGCCACTCATCGTGAGCCATGTGCCGTACCGAAACGGTGATCTTTTCTTCGATGTAAGTCAAGAAAGGCCGCTTGTAGTTCACCAAAAAATTAAAAATGCCGTGCTGGTCCGGCAGAGTGAAAGTCAATCCGTATGCTGTAGCATCAACCCCCGATTGAGATGGTAGAGGGAGTAGAGGCAGGCGATGAAACGGCGAGAGCATAGAAAATTCAAGCTGAACTTCGTCACCATCCGGTAGCGTGAAGGGTGTCCACTTGTCCCAGGCGTACTCAGACAGAGAGATTGCGTAGGTCTAACCGTTAGTCATAGTGTAGAGAAACTTGATAGGAGAGGCCCAACATACCACATCATTCTTGACTCTGTAGATCTTGGGGTTTGTCTCGTTGACAGCACCTTCCTCGTCAAGACGGTGTTCAATCCAGTTGACCCGCAGCACACCCGTCTCCTGGAAGGTCCAGCCGGTGAGGCGACGGGCAAATTCGCGGTTGTATGTCGGGACGTCGCTGGCGCCTGCCTGGGGAAGCTTGACTTTGACATCAAACCAAGCGTTGGACAGCAGCTCAGCGGAGCCCAGAAGAGAGAAACGAGCTGAGTTACGCGCCTGCAGAGCAGAAACAAGCTTCAACTGAGCGCCGGCAGCAAACAGATCACTGTCAGCATCACCAGACACGGTCTCGGCCTGCTCTTTAGGATTATAGCTGTATGCGGTGCGTGGAGCAGAGAGAATGGGGGCTAGGAGAGGACTATCGCCTAGAACATGGCCGACCCCGCGCGGAAAAGCGATCAAATCCGTCGAGTCTGTGTCGAATAGCGACTTGGTGGCAGGACGCGGTGCAGGAACAGGGAGCAGCAGAACATCGTGATGGTCGGCAGCCGACCGCGCATCGTAGTTGAAGTGGTCGACGACAAGACCAGAACGTTCAGTAGGGAGGGCAATGTCGAGTTCACTGAGAAGCGAGACTATGGACGTTGGTGCAGCCTGAGTGCTGGAGAGGGCGACAAGGATGTTGCCTTTTGCATTGAGGAACTGGACGAGTATTTGAGGCGTCAAGTTAGGGCCGAGGCCTAAAGTTAAGAATTAGCAACCACTCCTAGACAAAGGTATGAGATATGGCAAAATGATTTACCCTTCGCCCTAGTAGGGAAGAAAATAACATGATCGTAAGCTCGCTCGCCGAGCTTGAACAACGCAACAGATGTGCTTTTGGCCGTTTCAAATGAGATAGTAAAACCGCGAGCTAAAAATGGTGGCTGTTAACAGTGCGATCTATGTATCCAGACTGCATGACGATAGGATTGGGGTTACCTACCCTCTAAGTCGCCAAGGAAAGTAGAATAGCCGTCCTTGTCAGAAGCATCGTCAAAGATGGCTAGCAGACGAGAGCCGCTAGTGCTGAGACCATGGACTGTCGATATGGCCACAAGAAAAAGGAGCGCTATAAACGATAGGAAAGAATTCATTCTGGGAAGTAAACAAGACCGGTAAAGTGCGAGAGCAGAGAGAAAATAAAACTGTCAATCAGCAAGCTGCTGGAAAGTGAGGAAAGTTGCAACTCGGCAATTGAAGCACAATGGCATGTAACGGGAAAAGAAAACTAGTCCAGGTTTATCCTCTCACATGACAGCTTGGAAATAGAACAAGGGAAAGCAAAGAGAAAAGGGAGAGTGCAGATGAAAGGATAAATTTGTGAATCTGTCGTGAGGTAAACGGTGTCAAGTAACACGCGGCTGGCACTAAATGTGGAAGGGGAAGCTGTCCTTGCCTTCAGGATACGTATCCAGCATCTGACTAGCGCGGGCCGTTACAAGCAGATGGGAAGTGGGTCGCAAGGCCAAGAATGAAAAGTACCTTTGTACTTCATTTGACGCATGAATTAATCCGAGAAATTATTCCGTCTTCTCTTCCGAAGCTCGAATCAGCGTCGAGCCAATTGCTCGGCTGTCTCTTAATTGCTTCGCAATTGAGATCACGAAGGCCTTGATACCGACAAGCAGAATAGACATTCTTTGCCCACGACACCCCTTGCTACACGCTTAAAATGTCCACTCTCAATCCCCGTTTCTGGGCGGGCCCTGTACGATACTGTCGCTGGGCCGCCCGCGAACGCCCAGCCTACTTTTGGTCCTGCGTCATCGCAGCCGGCGCACCACTATCGTTCATCGTAGCGCCGCCTCTCCGCCGACTACTCGGCGATGAGAACCCGCCAGCGATTCCCATGACATACCCTGGTGAGCTTAACCGTACTATCCTTGTGAAGCATGAATTGTGTCGACCTCACTAATTCTCCAAAACCCCAGTCCCCGCAGGTCCACGAAAACAATTGACCGGCTACGATGACGATGTCAACGACAAGTGAAAGAAATCAGGGAGGACAAAGCAGTGAGGAAGGGCCTAAAAACAATAGACACTAGGCTACAACAAACAAGCCAAAACACATAGCAGAGCTACTGAGGAAGTTGTTACTATAAGTTCTATGCGTTCTGTCTGGTTGAAATGATGCAGACGCGATAAGCTGTGTACAAAAAGGGAGCCAGGCAAGAACAGAGTATGGAAAATCGTGCTGATCCACAGACCAAGTAGAAGCAAAACAATACAAAAAAAAACATTACAAAAATATTTCCACCTTCCACAACAACGTCACACAGTCTAGGATTGTCATCATGTAATCACAGCATTATGCAGCTGTAGGCAGGGGCAATCGCCGAATATGAAAGAGTATCCATCTTGACATCTGTAACTCATAAAATATCAACCCACTTCCAGCAGCCACGTTTAGACGGCCATAATATGTAGATACAGAACGATAACAAGGAAAGCAAACTCTCGGGTCATGCAAACGCAGTCTTTCAAATATCCATATGTTATAAATAACACATTTTCCGTTCACTGCTATCGTAGATTGCCTTACGCTTCGGTTTCCATCCTATTTTCACTCTACCAAACGCCGTTGACTCTCGCCACCCAACAGCCGAAATGCAGCCACTATGAAGGGGCCAGGCCTCGTAAGAAAATAACAGTCGTAGCCTAAATCCAGAGTCTATGAATGTTGCGGCACTAACCATGCTCTATGGATCCTTTTGAATCAAGTTCCATTCAGACTTTTTCAAACATTAGCATGCAGCATGGATTTTCTTCAACAAAATGGACAAGGGAGTAACCCACCACTCTTCCATCGTCGTCGCCAGTGTATACCAGTTGTGGCATTGGCGTTATGCATGTGATCGCAGCATCTACATTTGCTCCAATCTCCGACTTGGGGTCCACGTGGTCCAATCGCCGCACCAGCTCCAACATCCACCGGCCCCGAGGACCAACAATCTTCCGCCAGATATTGACTCGGCCCCTGCGGTGTCCTGTAAATAAGAGCCAATTCTCGAGCCACTCGTTGCCTGACCCTTCATAAAATGCACACGAATGAACGTAATCCTCAGATGCCCCATCGCACACGTTCTGGTCAAGCAGTAACTCTCCGTTCAATGTATATAGCACCACATTAGGACCAGAGCACAGCATGATCTCACCAGTTACATCGTTGATCCGGGCACACTCCACTGACCGCGCACCAGGCAGCTTACGGATAAACTCGAGTCGATTCAGGTCCCAGAGCATGGATATGCCATCCTGGCTGACAGTTAGAAGAGTGCTGAAAGCATTTGACACAGCAACCGTTGTGACGGGCGTCTTGTGTCCGAACAAGGAGCTACGTGTGAGAAGTTCGACCGGTTTATTCGACCCAGACTGGACCACAGCATAGACTGTAACTGCACAATCCTCACCCGCCGTAATAAGTGTTTTTGAATCACCAAATGCAACGCAAGAAATTTGGCCGATGTGAAGGTTTTCAAACAACCCAGCCAGTTTTCTATTGTCACTGTGAAAAAAGCGAATGCTGTTGTCGGCATAACCCCATTCTAAGTACTTGTCATAGAAAGGGGGTAAGTTAAGCCGGAATGGTGACGCACAGAGCAAACGGTCTAGTTTGGGGACATATATAAGTGAGGCAACGCGCTCGCGGCTTTCTGAGCAATATATTAGCTAAAGTCATACTTTAAAAATGACTTTCCCAAAAAGATGAAAAAAAAAAAAAAAATTTACCGAGGATAAAGTGAGGTAAGCTCGCAAGAGCACCAGCTGACGAGTCCAGACGTCGAATAGGACAATAATCACGATCGCGAAAGGGATGGGGTCGTGAAAATACTTGGCGGGGCGTTTGACCAAAGTTGTGGATTATGCCTGTGACTATAGCACGTTCCTGAGGATCTTTAATGTTGTCTAGATCAATGGCGCCGTGATAAGAGAGATGATGGAAGACATTGAGACTCTCAACGGCTGCGTCACCTTTTTGTTTGCTGCCAAATACCAAGTCGATCCACTTATGTAGATTTTGTGAAACATAAGGGCTTTCCAGCGCCTCTCGGTGCTTAGCAATAAAGATACTAGGATCCCCTTTCGCCCATGGCGGCAAAATCACATTGTCAATCTTGCTACCGTCCTGTCGACGGCCAAAATCATAGCCATTAATATTGACTAGAAATTCAGGCAGACAAAAGAACTCAGGAATCAGCTCTCGCACATCTGCGCCGTTGTCCCGTGAAGCTGACTTCCAGGCGCCTTCGATTGAGTAAAAAAGCCTGTCTGGGTGGTCGAAGTGTCCTCCTTGCAGCAACAAGAAAGATTGCACGAAAGGAGGTAACCGAATGAGGTACGACGAAACAACCATAGCAGATGAATAATGGGTACCATAGTGGAATGGTGGCTGGCCCATCTCAGCCAATGTTCGATAGCGCATTGTAAAATCTTCCTGACGCTGTGTTGTCTGTGCTCCCATAGGCTTGGAGAGATCTCGAAAAGTAGCTGGATTGTCCAAGTCAAGCTCCTCGCTTGTGTAGTCTGCTAGCACCCAAGGGAACACTGGATATTGGGTCAAGTCGTTAAATGTGCGACCAGCCATTGTGTTGACCAGCATGAGGTAATGAAAATTAGATATTTCACCCTTCTGCCACCGGCGCATTGATGGATTCCAAGGTGACGAATTGAATATGCTACCAAACTTCGAACCTAAAGTCTGTGGTCCTTCATCAACTACACGCAGTGCTTCTAAACGCCAAGCATCTTCTGGATTGGGCAGCGCGCTTGCAGGCCCCGTGGCATGTGGAATCTTCGCTATCAGTCGGCCAAAAACTTCATCACGTTTGGCATTATCGATAGTAGTCAAGAGATAGCTTCGTCCATCTCTAAAGAAGATCTCAATAGCAACGTCGCGGAACAGAAAACGTCGTTTAGAGACACTGATGACATCATACCACCTCCAACTGCGGGATTCCTGTTCGATGCCATTTGGAGCCGGTTGCTGATTCTGGCCGTTGTTCCCATTTCCATTTATGCCACTGTCTCTATCATAGTTTGCTGGCTTCGTCGTGATAATTTGTGAAAATGGATCCCTCTCATCAGCAGGTGCTTGCCAAGCATTGACAATCTCTCCATCGCGACATTGGAAGACATTGTCCATAAGATAAAGAGCCTCTTTGCCAACTATGAGGATTCCTTCGCACGCGTCGAGGCCAATAATCCGCGATACATTGTACACATTTTGAACAACGTCACCTTGCTCAAGGCGCCGCATGACCTTTCTGTTTTTGTCTTCAAACCCATCATCTCCATCAGGTTCATTTGGATCGTCGATAAGTTCAAAATCATCTTCTGGTGCTACCCCGGTCCCAGTTCCAGATGCTAAAGAATTGTCATGACCGATTTCCTCACGTAGAGCACCTTTGACAGTTGGATCATCAATGTAGCCAGCGCTAAGCGCGTCGAACGGCGATTGAGTATTGCGTTCCATCCTGGTGGTGGAATTTTGAGGTAAGTCAACTGACATATCTTGGGGTTTTAATGTCTTGAGAGAAGGACTCGTGGAAGTCGCAGACAACATCGATGATGTCGCTGATAATACCAGCTCTGGCGAAGATGCCGATTTTGTGGTTGTTGCTGGTTTAGCAGAAGAATTATTAACTGAAACAGCTGCCGCTGTGTCGGTGGCCTTTTTCTTAGACTGAAATCCATCCTTTGCTCGATTTGAGAAGTCAGGAAGCAATCGAAGGCGCATACGGTTCCGACCCTCAGTACGATCAAGTTTCCATCTTATGGATGTAGTTGTATCAGAGAAAACAGCACCCGGCCGCCTCAAATCTCGTTCCATCTTACGGAATGCCGTCGCTAAGTATGTGAGATCGTCTTGCTGATCTTGGAGAAGGCGCTGAAGCTTAAAGTGCTCAGCAGCAAAAATGCTTTTCATCCAGGCACTATTTGCCATCTCGTGGCGCAATAATACATTTCCCCGGTCTGCTGCTTCGAGATGCCACTGCTTTAATTTCTCGCGACGGCGGGATAGCCGCAATTTTGCGGCATCGGCAGCACGTTGATTTTCTCCACTCACAAATTCTTCCCAGAATTTGGACATGCCGCCTAAAAAGAATGCGTCAAGTGATGGACGGTGCTTATCGATCCACTCGAGGAACGCCCCATCATCAACTTCAGTCAGAAGACGGAATGAACGTGCAAGATGCAACTGGTCAGTTGTGGCACACTGTCGAAGCACGGTCGCAGACTCGTTAGGCTTTTGTACTAGGATCACGCGCCATATACTAGCTGCGGCTAGTCGGACAGACTCATCAGGATCAAGAAGCCGGGCATAGAGTTGATAGAATATCAACTTCATATAATACTGGTCGGCGGAGGCATCGGTAGAAAGGCAGTCCATCACGACCGATTGCCAAAAAAAGATTCTTTCCAATACCGGCAGTGTGTCTGCATCGGAGTTCGTCTGGCTGCCTATCTCAACATTCCCTTTACCTTCCGCTTCCGCATCGATGTCTGATAACCGAAAGAGCACAAGCTTCAGAAAAGACGTACGGATAGCCATGACCGCTTGGTTGCAAAGACGTACACTTTTTAGAGAGGCAACATCAGGTCGATGAAGATGCTCAAGGATAAGGCCAGCAAAGTCCATGAGAACATCAACACCATTTACGAAGGTACTTTCAAATATGCTTTCGACCAAGTGGCTTGTGAATCGTGCCATATTCGTAAGCACCTTAGGTTCGGAGAGGATCTGAGTGTCCTGCTGAAGAATGTCTTTAAGCCGCAAAATCGTATTTCGGAGGACATACGATTCAAAGAAAGCCTGGTGTTCTTGGAAAGAAGGTGGAATCTTCAATCCAAGGTTAAACCCCGGAAATTCTTTCCGAACAAGTACCTGGTCCATGAAGGTATTGAGAATTAGACCAAGCAAGCCGTCTTGGATAGTGTTCTCTGTTTGCTGTGAAACAATAATCAATTGCCGTTTAGGAGAAGCGTGTGCTGCCAAACGTGCTGTGTGCCATGAAGGTGGAGCTGCATGTGCCGTCAATAAGATAAACGATGATGATCGATGGTGCCGCGCCGCGGTTGACGACCCTGGCCTCCCTGCTGCTGAGTGAATTGACTCAGTAGATGCGATAATAGTAGAATCCAGTGTGATGTCAGTAGCGGAGGCACCCATGTTAGAGTGAATGCTCGAGTTCAGACTGGAATTGATGCTCGAAGAGTGTACCATGGCAGACGACGTTGATCGTTGTCGGACAACCACATCAGCAACATCAAATCGAAGGGGTGCATCTTTAGCATTCAGCTCAGTCTCTGGTAAAAGAATTTCCATGCTAACCACTGAAGGGAATAATGCACTTGCTAGGAGGCGGGTGTATTCAGAATATACAGCGAAGTCTCGGAATTCGGCAGAATGTGTATGTAGACTGGAAAGGAATTGAATGACGGCTTCTAGTGTGAAAGCTTTGGTCTTGTTGTTCATATCGTGCTTATTTTCGTCTTCCTGTGCCTGTGTGCTGCTTTGATATTCAATAGGTGGTGTCTTTAAAATATGTAAAGATGAGCTTGCATGAGAAACAGCCGAAATAGGAGAGACAGCACCAACAGGCTCATCTGGATGAGATTTTGAAGCATCATCAGTCTTCAATATATCTCCAAGTCCTTGTTGAAGCATATCTACCACAGCAAAAAGAGCGTCTGGATAGACAACCTTAGGACTTGATCCAAATGCGGAGACAAGTATGTTAATGTTTAGTGTTTGGTGTTGGACGTCATGCCCAGTCACGTCTTTACCAAAAAGAATGGCCAAAATGCACAGCCAAACTGTAGGAACACTCCACCAGTACTTTAAGCGGTGAGCCATAATCCAAAACCCGCCAGTCTTGCTTGAAAACTTGGAGGCGTAATTTGGGCCTTGGGTAACGAGAAGGCGTGTCAAGATCTTCATCCCACTTACAAGCACTTCGGGATCATCAGAAGAAAGAAGGTACAGTAGCCATTTATTCGTCACTGTTCGAGAGAACTTGCGAACGTTGGCCACTGTTCCGCTCTCACAAAGTAAGTGCTCGTAGAGTTTTAGGATTTTGACTCCTAATTGTTTTTTTGTTAGGGTTTTGCGTGTCTCGGCACTCGAGGTGTTGAAATCCGAGACACCGATCCCATTGCTACCAGAAGAACCGCCAGTGGCACGTCGTGGCAATCCGGTGATGCTTATGCTAGAGCGACTA
Source organism: Hawksworthiomyces lignivorus (assembly GCA_002917075.1). Taxonomy (NCBI): domain Eukaryota; kingdom Fungi; phylum Ascomycota; class Sordariomycetes; order Ophiostomatales; family Ophiostomataceae; genus Hawksworthiomyces; species Hawksworthiomyces lignivorus. The sequence goes on along the minus strand of NTMA01000038.1, from coordinate 230,467 downwards.
GCCGCGCCAAGCGGTCTTGGCGTTCGAGGCCGAGATGCATGTACGGGCGAATGTAAAGCATATGTGATGAACAGTGCCAAGGCCCGATGTACTTCTGCATTATAGTTGCACCTCACAAGGCTCTCAAAAGATTTCAGAAAGTGTGGTAAGATCTCTTCAGACACTGTCTCTACTTTCATGGCATCCAGCAGACGTTTGATGATACCTATTGAAGAATTAGTCATTAGCAACTACGAGATAAGGAGTTGAGGGAAACCAGGGGAACGTACGCATTCGTAACAAGCGCCTGCTGTTGAACTGGTGGAATTTGCTCATCACAGCAAAAGTATCAAATTGCTCATAGTAGAGACGTTGGGTGTCTGGAGATGTCTTTCGCCAGGTGTCAAAATCGATAAGAAGAATGCGATAGGCTAGCGGGTTCACAATAAGAGACTCCAATGGGTTATTATGGTCGTAGCCCACGAAGGAGAGAACGAGCTTAAGTAGTCGAAGACTCGCTCCCTGCCGGTCGCCTGTAACAGGATTCGCTTTCCACACAGAAATTTCAGATGCGGACACAGAGATACCAGATGAATGCGAAGGTGGCGCACTTAGTCCAAGCTTTTCTCGCAACAGCATACTTAAAATGGCATAACCATTATCTCGCTCCATGGCATCACTGTTACGCCAACTGCTGTTAATACAGAGAAATACCATTTTAACGGCACGAACTAGTTCTTCGACAGTAACAGATCGCTCAATCAATTTTAGTGCAAGGGAAGTGAAGCCTGCGAGACGCCACAGATTGTCATCCAAGTTGAACGGGATCGCTAGAACAGGATCACCATTCAATATAGATACGCCGTGCGATCGCACAAGAGCGTCATTGATACATGGCTGAGCACTGTTAATAGCAACAGCTGTACCACTTTGAGCAGTCAATGACAGAAGGTTCGTTGCTGACGCTCGAGAAAGCGATCGGAAGAGCAGGGATTCAAGAAAGGCGCTATCGGTCCGGAACGTTGCGCTTGGAAGCGTGCTCATAAGGATCTTCTGTTCCGGTACGATAGAAGATGCCTTATCTCGAATAGCACGAAGAATATCTGAATTTTCATCCTTGCCTCCATGGAAGTCATTGCGGAGTGCCAAACGGGCCGAAGCTGTGTAGGTTTGAAATCCTCCCAGACTATCCTGATAGTTCGCTTGGTAACGGGGCCCAAGTCGGAAGTGTACAGCAATAAAATCGTCACTCAGGGTATCTTCGAATAAATGGGCTGAAGCCAGAGACCATTTGGAAAAGACGAGCCCGGGGCCTACCTGCACAGAAAGATCTTTTGGTGTTCCTAAAAAGGCCTGAACAGGCTTAGGCTTGCTACGGCTGGTTGATGCAAACGAGACAAAGCTCTCGGAACCTCCACCCGGCACCATCGGTGGCGGCAATGGATAAGCAGCCTTGACCTGCTCGACAAACTCGCCGTTAACGAAGAAAGAAGCACGAGCCTTGTTCCGACGATGCACGAGAGCTATGTGGTACCACTGTTTCTCTTTAAAACTTGTAGACCGGAAGCGAACACTTGGGCGTGGCGACGTAACAGACGTCTGTAAGATGAAGTTATGGGTGTCGCGTTCGAGATAGAGGAGTACGAAGCACGTCTGTGAGGCGTCAAACACACCAAAGATGGTCGTGTGAGATCTTGTATCGAAAGTGTCAACGCGCAGCCAACAAGTGAACGTGAAGCCATTGCTGGACATTGGAGGGAAAGAACGGCCAAGATTGGGTAATTCGATAGACGAATAGCCACAGTGTGATAGATCGAATTGGACAAAAGGTGGGCCTGTATACTTTGATGCCATTTCCAAACAAAACTCGGAGGCAGCAGGGTCTGTGGTGGAAAGAAGAAACTGAGCATCTGAAAGCTGGTTGACGCCAAGACACATCATAGACCTGCAGATAGGCAGTATGCACTCCCGTTCAACTGAGCTCAGTGGCGAACTAGCAGCAAAATAGAGTCTCAAAAAGCGGGATAGTATGCCAGTGCTATGCAAGGCAGACAAGTTAGAGAAAGATACGCTCAAAAGAGCCGAAACAGTGTATAGAACCAAAATAGAGACTGGATCTGAGTCCCCATTCCGACTTCGCGGAATCGACTCCCAAAAGCCTATGACTGCACGCATGACTTCGGCGTTCTGTAACACAGTTTTGGGACCAATGATGTCCTCCAACTTGCTCCTCATCCGCGAAAAATCGAATGAACGCTCTTGTAGCGCGACTGCTGCTAAAGTATCATCGATTGTGTCCACATGGCTGATATCTTTTCCTTTACCTTTCTGCTCTTTTTGATCGGCAACTTCAGCGCGTCTCGTGCTCTCCGCTAAGGGCTCGTTATCATGGTTCCCATTGCTATCTTGCTCATCGTCTTCCATATGATGCCCATCAACCGTATATTGTTGGGCATTGCTCGCAGACGGCGGTAAAGAATCATCTTTCAAAGCTGTGTCTGCGACCCACTGAAAGAGCCCGTCCATCCTCTGATCATCCAGAGCAAAAGCCAAGAGCTTTCCAAAAAGTTGGCAGTTGCTCCAGAGATCCGAGTCGCTAACACCCAAGCCAATACTTGCAATAATCTGTTCCAACGCTTCCCAGCCACCGCCTTCCACTCGGTGGCGGAAATATCGACGGTTGCCATGATGGCTCCGAAAAGCAGTGGAAAAAACAGCCAAGGTTGCGTGGAGAAGTTCGAAAAGGGTTTTCTTTTCGTGCTCGCTGCGGATCTGAGGATTGTAAAATCCTGAGAATGATCGCAAAACACTCAAAAGCAGTTGAAATCCATGCATGTGGCGGAAGTCATCTTGGGCTGAGCTCGGCGGTGGGAGGGCGGTGAGATACTGGTGGATCTGGCGAGTATACTTTAGTAGGGCTTGAATATTAGGGTAGCCATCGTTCCGCTGGTGCTTTGGGTCCTGCTGCAGCAGAAGTTCTTGTCGCTGCTGGTGCTGTTGTGGTGGCGGAGAAGGAGAAGAGGACGGGGTCGAAATCACAGCGCGGATGTCATTGAGTAGACTTTGGAGAACTTCCGCAGCTTTCGTGGTCGTTGGAGGATTTGATGCAGATGTAGAGGAGCGGTAGCGCCTCGGACGTGTTGCCATCGCTAATTTTGTGTTCGTGATAATCTATACAAGAGCAGAGAGATCACCACTCGAAATCTAGAAAAGAATCTTCCGTCTGGTCTTTCTCTTATGTTGTGCTCGTATTCTTCTAGGCGGACCGACGGCCTCTTCTCCTTTCGTTGCTGGCTATTCTGGTGTCTGCCACACTGTCCATACGGTCGCAATCTCTCATCCTTGAGCTCCCCGGACAGCACACGACCCCGTACCCGAACGAAGAAGTCTATATCCAGTCAAGCATAAGGTCGCTTCGAGATCGCTTCGAGATCGCCACATCGATTTAAGGTATTCGAAATTAGTAAGCAAATCTTGTGGTCCAGAATGTGTGAAAGGCCAAGATATTGACTGTAGTCAAAAGTAGGAGAAAATATATCGGTTCGAAGGTAGACAAGGCGTTGGTGCAAGACCAGGATTGCCTTGAATTTCGACGAAGGCTGTGATGGAATTCGTCGCGCACATGTCAATGTAAGCAAAAACACAGTGCATACGAATAGACAGAGCGCGTAACTAATAATGTTACGGAGTACTTGAATGTAGTAATACACAATGTATACTCGTACATAGCCAGTTGCGTGTGGGGCAGTTCCTTTCGAGGGGTTTATGACTAAAGTGGCGGCCTAGCGTTCAGCCCATTTACGGGTCGTTCACTAGATAGGCTCAGAGCTGGCAAGTAGGATCACCTGACAGACTGCTAGGAGAGATGCATTCTACGAAGGAACGAGAAGAGCCCAAAGCAATATGGCAGAAACAAGATTTACTAACATTTCGAGACAGGAACATTTAGAATTGCATATCTACGCATCTTATTCTCAAAACTCTTCTCTGTTTTTGTTGTGTCTGTATTGGTTAAATCTGTAGCCATTTACAAGATTATGCCTGCGTTCTTGTTGGCCGCATACACGTCCCGAACCAGGCATGGCATGGTTGCAAGACATCTTTCCCAATTCGTCAGTCTAGGAAAGATTTACCTTTTAATAGATCGCCTTTTTTTTTGTCAATGCACCATGGTGCATGTAGTAGCTGATATGTAATTCGAAAAGCGCACACTAATTAATACAAAAGCTCTTAGCTGGCTTCAGCCTGGAACAGAATCTTAACAAAACTAGATTCCTTTAATATGTTCCGAAGTTTGTACTGTTAGATATTCAGAAAGACAAATGGTTAGTGATGATAACTTTCACCGCGCACTAGGAAGCACAGAATTTTTTGTCTGTCCCCCAAGTGAAGCAGCAATCAGAAAATGTTAAGTCAATAATAACCAGTGAATCTTCGTAATTATGCCTTTATCAATGCAGCTTTCTTTATCACTGTTTTTGCTAATGGAATAAATACAATTTTTCTTACTGAGGTAATATTATTATGCTTTTGTTTTTTAGTTCAGTATTTTCTCTACACCTCTACCGGACAACGCCATCCTTGAACATTTTCTCTCCTCTAAGCGACGATTTCCTCCTTGCAGAAAATACCATACTTCTAGGCCACATATTAGTAACGTGATATAAATATGTATATAGAGATAATAGTTACGCACCTCCTTGAGTTCCTTGAGCAGAGGATCGTTAAGCTTAGCATTCATCGGAGCGAGGACCCCCTTTTCAGAGATTGTCCCATTCAGGACTTGCTTGACAGCAACGGCACAAGGAACACCAACTGTGATTCATTAGCGAAAGAGTTACATATCTCAAGAAGAGCGGGTACAGGCAGAGCCTCTCACCAAGTTTGGCCATAGACGAATAACCGTGAGGTTCGGTACTGCCGTAATCGACCAGGGTCGAGAGCCTGGTCTGTTTGGTTCCGTCCTTCAACTCAACTTCAAATTTGTGTTGAAGACTGCGCAAATGTCAGCGCTTCTTTTTAATTTCCGGATTTGGTAAACATTGATCAACTTACATGACGAGATCGCGCTCGCCTTCAGCATATTGCATCTTCTTCTCTAGAGTGGCGCAGAGTGTATCCAAAGGGTTTCCTCTTGGCAAGATCTAGCCAGGGTCAGCTAGCGGCTTAGCAACTAGAGAAATGATTATGAGTTATGCCTACCTTCTCATCCGAGAAAAGACCAACCCACTTTAAGCCAGCCAGGATGTGATCTCTTTGTTGCTCGTCGGCAAATGAAGTCTTGGAAACGATCGCGGCAACCAAGTCTTTCTCATCAGTGGATGAAGCGCCCAGAATCTTTTGTGTGGCTTGCTTCCAGGGAATCGCCTCATTCCAGTAGCTGCTCTCCTCGTCCTTAAGAAAGCCGATGTCGACAAGGACCTTGACAAACTCGGGGAAGCCGGCGTATCTCAGGGTGCCGCTAGTCATAGCATTAGTATGTTACTGCTGCTGCAAAGGTATTATACAGCAAGAGAAAAATGGCATGTGGAGGATGCATCATACCGGATTACAGTCTGAGCTTCGGGAATGTTGTACCGCTCCTTGTAGCCAGTGGAATCTCTGTTAGGATAAGCGACCAGAGCAAAGCCTGTCCAAGTATTGTCAGTATAACAGACAAGTGAGAGGAACGCGGCGTGCATTGGTCTCGGCAATAATCTATGTTCCTCAGATGCAATTAAGAAACTGTAGTACAACGCCACTTACCAGGATAAATGTGGTAAGGCTTAGCAGTAGCCATCAAATCTTTCGTTGTAGTTAGCCAGAGCGTCCTTATCAAGTTTAGGTCATTATTCCTCTACGTATCAATTGATTTCTTACCAGGACCGGCAACATTGACGATCTTGCCATCCTTGTAGAAACTGGCTGCATTTCTCAAGGCCAGCAGGACGCCGCGGGGAGACCTTTTTTTGTCAGGTTAATGCTACACATCTTACACCTGTATAACTCACATCCGGTAAGCCAAAACTGTGATAGAGGTAAAGCACATACCAGGAAAATTTATAGCCCAGGGGGTTGCCAGAAGCCTCTGGCGCCGGAAGACCGCCACAGTAGGACAAAAACGATGTTATTTTACCGCCTGCGTTATGAACTTCATCGATGGTCTTTACAGCATCTATAAGGAAAGTTAGAGGGCAGGTATGACGCTTGGTACATATCGTGAGCAAAAATCTTACACAGGTGGTCGATGCCAGGGTCTTGAGAGTCAGCACGTCAGCAGGAATTTTTGCGAGTGTGGGGGACAAGAGGGTGCTCCAAAAAGAGACCCACCAAGACCGATCTCGTTCATGACAGTGATACCAGCATCTTTGCACTGCTGGTCAAGCTCTAGCATGGCTGGCGAAACATAGCTGGTTGTGACGACATGCTTCTTCTGGCGGATGGCCGACTTGATTACGGTAGCATGGTAGGTGTAAGGAATCAAGCTGATGACCAAGTCGTGTTTTGCAATTTCAGCATCAAGAGCTTGGTCATTGTTCACGTCGAGTGAGATAGGGACAGCATTCTTGACGCCAGCGGAAAGTGCCTTGGCAGACTCGAGGGTACGACAGGCTACAAGACAAAATTATGTTAGGAAGCTGGATTATATATTGTCCATTCTGATAAAGAATAGTGGATAGTAGCCATACCAACTGTCACGATGATTCCAGAGTCCGCGAGGATATCAAGTGTTGGTTTCGTGACGAAACCGGCGCCAAGCATCAAGACCCTACGGCCACAATTATACGGGTAAGTAATCGATATACATGTTTTCACACAAAATAAGACGCTAATCTTACCTTTGAGAAGCCATTGCAGGTAGATTTGAGAATGGGGCGTCAAATATTTCTGAAATTGTTCTATATTCCAAGTTAAAATTTTTCCAGAAAGGAAATTTCAATTGATCAACTATCCAGTTACACATATTTTTTTTAAAGGGACCGTCGAGTCATCGGAGGGGCACACCGATGTATAGTGGGGAAACAGCCTTCATCAGTCCGTCAACGGAATGACGAATGCTCAAGGCGGGCTTAACAAACTTTTCTGGCTTATCGGCCACTGTCTTATCAGCAATCGCCCTCTTTGCCGCCACTATCGTTTTATTGAACACGACCTCCTCTAACTTGCCGGTGGGTTTTCGGAATTCTCAGATGTTGTTACCGGGTGCTGAAATTCTCCGTAACTATTAACACAGTTAGAGATCGAAAAGTGCGGCAGTCTTAGACAGAATGTTTTCGATCTTTGCTGTCAGTCAGAAGTACTTGCTATGACTCTCTTACCGCCTCTTGTCAGTATTCTTGGCAATTATTTTTCTCAAGCATATGCTGGATCTAAGTTTGCAAGTGGTAGTGAATCTATTAACAGGTACAGTCGTTTTTGAGAAGAAAAAAAAATCTTGTTTTATGCTGTAGGATTCATGACTGGAGCTGCTACTGCTGTCGACTTAGGATCGGCTCCTGTTTCACTGTAAGTTTTTGAAATTAAATATTATGTTAATGTAATGTTAAATCAATAAAGAAAAACACAAGTCGGTGTACAAATATAATTGATAAACTATGTGATATATACACTAAAAGTCCCTCTACAAGGACCTAATAAACAGAACTAATCAAAAAGCTTTTAGAGAAATATACAAATCAACTCCAATAGAAAAAACCCATCTAGCCCAGCTGACACCTCTACATAGTGGGAATGCCTTCAAACTCCGCGTAGCCAAGCGCCAAGTTCATATTCTCTGTTAAGAATGTCAGTAAACTGATGAATACTCCAACCAGGGTGGTAAACTTACGCAAACACTGGGTGCTAGCTCCCTTGTTAAGATTATCTATTGTAGAGCAACTATGAATAATTAGCATAACCGCCAGCATAACTGGTGTAATTGGTTCTTTCGAAAGTAATCAAACACTTACACGACCACGCGTTTACCGCTGCTATCAACAGCGAAGCCCCCAATTTCACAAAAATGCCGTGTCGCTGATGATGATACCCAAGGTGCTTCGCCTACAACTTTAACAAGCTTTTCGCCAGCATAGCGGTCCTGGTAGATCTGGCGGATGTCGCGTGAAGTCATTGTCTTATTAAGAGGGATATTGATAGTAAGATGGATACCACGGAACCAAGAAGCCACATGTGGGATAAAGGAAACGGGAGTACCGAGATGGTGGCTGATCTCGTGCTCATGGATATGGCCTGTCAGGCTGTACGGCATAATGTTGTCTTTGAGGAGATTAACGTCATTTTTCGGAGAAGGCTTAGTACCAGCGCCGGAATATCCTGACACGCCAAAAACAATAGGCTCGCCACTGATATAGTTAAGTAGAGGAGCTATGCTAAGCTGAGCAGCAGTGGCATAACAGCCGGGATTAGAAATGCGAGTCGACTGGCAAATCTTAGAGCGCCCGGTGAGTTCGGGGAGACCATAGGCCCACGAATCATCAAATCGATAGTCGGCAGAGAGGTCAACAATGATGCTTCTATGGCTACTGCTCTTCTGAACTTGGTCGAGGGCTTCAATATATGGAGCGCAAACGCCGTTAGGAAGGGCTATAACCCAGCAGTCAACCTGGCCATCCTTGTCTAGCTGAGCAACATCTTCTGTTGACAAATGTTCGTAGATGATTTTGCGCTTCGAATACTGTGGAAGCTCTTGCCCCGCGAGTTCTCGCGAAGACACATGTCGGAGGTCCATAAACGGATGCTCATTGAGTAGATCAACTAAGGCCTGGCCAGTGTATCCTCGAGCTCCAATTAAACCGATGCGAGATAGTGCGTCATTCGAGGCATTCTTCTTGCCAAGGGGGGGATCAGGGTTTGTTGTACTCGTATGGACCTGTCGCTGTTGGTATTTAGTTTGACCACAAGCGGGTGAAAGGGCCAGACTCTTTGTAAAGAGGCTTCGGGTGTTGCTGAGTTTGTAGTGTCGGCTGAGATATCGATTTGGGATCGGAGAAGAGGCAATTGAAGTAGATAGTCGAGCAACCCGGCGGGCGCCGGCGCCCACGGTCGTAGATGTAGCAGAGAGCATGATTTTGGTGCTTCTCAATAGAATTGGCTTGGAGGTAAGGTAGGTCTAGGTAAGTGGATGTTCATAGCGAAGTTAAGAATAAAAACTTTAAAGTGTCTTAGGTAAGCGGTGACTGTTTTTTTTTTTCTTTTTTTTTGGAAGCCCCGCCAACAGAACTTTTTTTTTTAATCGCGTGGACCGAAAATCGCTCTTCTCTGACGATGTGCGACGACCTTGATAAAACACCACACTGTTTGCTCAAAAAAAAAATAATAATAAATAAATATATCTGCCAAATAAAGCTACAATAATATTATAGAAGTATATTTATTAATTAGAATGAAGTAAAGCGGAGGAAAATAAAATTAAAAAATAAAACCTGCAAAAATAAAACTTCAGTGCCACAATCACTACTTGATATCTCATATTAACTACAGTACCTATGAAGAATATAAATCAATGAAGTATTCTCCGGTTTTGCTAGCGGTCTGCTCAGCGTATCCTAAGCCTACATTATGTAAAAGGTGCGTCAGTAGCGATGTACATACTGCGCCATGCTGTTGCTTGGTCTCAAAAGCGGCCTGCAATTTCCAGGCGCCAGAAGAACAGATGTAAGTAGGCATACACCTTGAACAGGCCAAAATCCGCCGACATCAATTGACAGACAGGCAAACAAATAATGTCCTGTGAATAAAGGGAAGGTATAAATAATAATACGTGAGGTAAGCGGATGAAATGTAGTATTGCAACGGGAAAGTATACCATAAAGAAATAAAGAATAAAGTAAGAACATATGATAAAAAGAGACGTTAAGAATATTCTCAGTAGCTTAGACTAGATGTTGCAGTTACTATATTCTGCATGCCACTGGACCACACTGCATGGAGGTGTGACACTCTGTACGGAATGCAAAGAGAGATCACACACAGAGAATATAACAGGCAGCCAAGCCGCTGATGTGTTCTTCATGTGCCAGCGCCTTACTTTCGATTTCCTGCCTGCCTTTTTCGTACTCCACTGATTAGATAGGACTATTATATATGTGTGACGCCTGGAACTGCGAGTTCTTCAGTCAGGACAAGCATGGGCAGGCTACTATGTAGCAATCCACCCCTGTTATCTATTTTCTTGCTCTCGTATTGCTCGTTCTGCTGCAATTCCCAGTCTGCCCCACAAAGCCTTACAATGCGTGTCTAGAGGTACTTTTAGGTGGGGGAAGCTTTAGGTTTGCCAACAGCGCTTAAGTTTTTTGAAGTACGGAATGGAGCGGACAATAGATAATGGGGCGAGTACCTGGAATGAATCATATGGAAGGCGAAGCATATTAAGTGGTATTCGTTTCTCTGAATCTGTATGTAGCTCCTATGCTAAGGAATTCAGTGCAGCTGGCACTTGTTGTCAGTGAAAGTCGGAGCGATGCGTCCGCCCGCGCGCTGGGGTATGCAAAAAATGTGGTCATGTGCTTCGTGAGGCCAGACCTCTACGAGTACTCGTACAAGCCTACAGGGCTCATGAGACGGCGGAGCGAGGAGGTCACAATCTGGTTTTGGTAAGTCTACAGAGCTGTTGTGGATCAGACAAACCCCACAAATTCCTCAGTGCGGAAAGGATATAGAGACACGGACTAGGATGCTTTGTCAAACACAAGCAGGCTCATATACAAAAGAATGAGGAGAACGTGCAACACAGATGCAAACACCAAAGGTACTCTCCATGAATTGGTTTGCGATCAAAATACAGTTCTCTCTGTCTATCTACTTTGCAGAGCATTTCGGCGAAGCTTGAAAGCAGCCTTCTTACCCACGCAAAGGGATAACGTCAGCGGGCTGATTTGCCAATCGCTCCAAATGCCCTGGTCGTGCCTAGAGTACCGTGCGAATCTCTTATCGCATTGCCGAGGAAACCCTTCGCCTCCTCGTTTCAGTCAACTTATTGGCTCCAGCTCCTTGCGCTAAACTCCATTTGGCCCAATCAGCCACCTTCTGACTTGTGCCGCCCCGTCCTGCGTCACGCAGATAGATGAGGCAACAGCGGCCGCCGAATGCGCAACACGTATCTTACCACTTCGCTAATGGGGTAATGGGGTAATGGGCTAGTGTACCTGTGTGGTTCCCTTTGCAGCGAGCTCTAGCTGTTGCTCACTCTATCTTGCTCAACATAGTATTTTGCCCAACACATGCCGCTGGTTCCTTTATCTACGCCACGCTGACTCCTTCTCCTCTTTCTGTTCTCTTTTCTCTTCTCTCTTCTCTCTTCTCTCTTCATCCTCCTTTCCATCCTTCTTCCATCTGCTTCGTCGTTCCTCGTCATTTTTCCGTCCCTGCCATTTTCTCTGGCATTGAATCTGCGGTTCGATTTCTTTGCATCTCTCCTTTCCGTTACTTTATCCCTCGTCACTCCCTTGCCTACGTTTTGTCTACACCTGCGTGCCGGGCACATTTCCGACATCGCTTCGCTCTTTTAGGCACTTTCCATCATGAAGCGCTTCATCGCTCTTTCACTGGCGGCGTACGCCTCAGCTGCGCCTGCCTTTAACACAGAGACCATCCATGGCGATGCTGCTCCCATCTTGTCATCTGCGAACGCTGAAGAAGTGCCTGGTGCCTACATCATCAAGTTCAAAGACCATGTTGACGAGAAGAAGGCTGCAGACCACCATATGTGGGTGCAGAACATCCACGATGCATGGATCAAGACATTCCCGGAGAATGAAGATGAGCGTGTGCTGGAGCTGCGTAAGCGTGGATTTTCGTTAGTTGACGAAGTCTTCCGTGGCCTCAAACACACCTACAAGATTGGCAATGGCTTCCTCGGCTATGCGGGCCATTTTGATGACTCTATCATCGAGCAGGTTCGGAGGCATCCTGATGTAAGTTTATCACTGCCCTTGTTCTCTGTATCCCATCCGTCATTTGCCGTCCACCTCATTATTTCCAGCTGGGTTGCTCTCCAGCGATAAGCGTCCAGAGCTCGCCTCTTATCTGTCGCTGAATCCTGCCTTATCACCGAATCCTCCGATCACGCGACTTAAATCATATATTACATGCTGACCAATGTTTTCCACCTTAGGTTGAGTACATCCATCGGGACACTGTTGTCCACACTATGAAATATAAAGAGATTACCACATCGGCCTGCGACCCAGAGACGGAGAAAAGCGCACCATGGGGTCTTGCCCGTGTCTCCCACCGCAAGCCATTGAACTTTGGTACTTTCAACAAGTACTTGTTTGCTGAAGAGGGTGGCGAGGGCGTTGATGCTTATGTCATTGATACCGGCACTAACACTGGCCATGTCGACTTTGAGGGTCGTGCCCATTGGGGCAAGACTATTCCAGCCGGCGATGAGGATGTTGATGGCAATGGCCATGGTACTCACTGCTCCGGCACTATTGCTGGCAAGAAGTATGGTGTCGCCAAGAAGGCTAGTGTGTATGCCGTCAAGGTGCTGAAGTCTAATGGCTCCGGTACAATGTCGGATGTCATCGCTGGTGTTGAATTCGCCGCCACCCGCCACTTGGAGCAGGTTGCTGCCGCCAAGAAGGGCAAGCGTAAGGGTTTCAAGGGCTCTGTCGCCAACATGTCTCTCGGCGGTGGCAAGACCACTCCTTTGGATGCTGCTGTGAACGCTGCTGTCGACGCCGGCCTGCACTTCGCTGTTGCTGCTGGCAATGATAACGCCGATGCCTGCAACTACTCTCCTGCCGCCGCTCAGAAAGCTCTCACTGTCGGTGCCTCAGCTATTGATGACAGCCGTGCCTACTTCTCCAACTGGGGCAAGTGTACTGACGTCTTTGCTCCTGGCCTGAACATTCAATCCACTTGGATTGGAAGCAAGACTGCCATCAACACCATCTCTGGCACGTCTATGGCTTCGCCACATATTTGCGGTCTCTTGGCCTACTATCTTTCTCTCCAACCTGCGGCCGACTCGGAGTATTCCGTCGCTCCTATCACGCCTGAGAAGCTCAAGTCCAACCTGCTGGGTGTAGCCACTGTCGGTGCTCTGAGCGATCTGCCTGCTGATACCCCCAACCTGCTGGCTTGGAATGGTGGCGGCTGCAGCAACTACACAGCCATTGTTGAGGAGGGCAGCTACGATGCCAGCACTGAGAAGAAGCACAAGCCGTCGACGTCTAAGGATGTTTTGGATTCTGTGACCGAATTAGAGAAGGCTATTGAGCTTGACCTTGAGATCGCCTCTGGTAAGGTGATTGGTAGTGCTTCGGCCTTCGGTCGCAAGGCCCACAAGCTCTCTGAGAAGATTCACAACATGGTTGATGAAGAGCTGAAGGAGTTCTTTGAGGATATTTCTGCCTGAGCGACCATTACCTGGGGATGGCAATATTATTCCCGGTTGTGATACGCGTGGCTAAATGATATTGCTGTTGTCTCGTATATCATTTTTAACTCTACTTTCCGTTGTTTCCTGTTCTGTCTTGCTATTTTCTTCGTTTGCAGCTTGTTCCAATATCTTTCTCTCCTGCTTGGTGTTGTGACACACGCATATAGTGCTCGGTGGGTAACGTCTCTCATTTAGGTTTCCTTCGTGTATTGCTAGGGATTTGAGTTCAATTTGGTATATGCATATATTTAAGGTTATAAAGCATCTCCAAGCTCCTCTGAAGCTTCTTTGTGAAGCTCATAAATGCAAATTCGAGTTTACACATTATATGTTTATGGCTATGTGCAAGTTTGCTTTCCGAAGTCTCGATTGCTCCACAGTATATTATTATTTTTAACACGAGAAGCTCCTCGCTCTTTCCTCTCTTAGGTATTCTCGATCTTAAACCACCTCCGCGCCATCATGTATAAATCATTTTTCTAATATTTTTTCTACTTTATACACCAGGTTTCTTTTTCATCCCTTTGTTCTTTTTGATGCCGCTTCACAACATTACCACAACAGGCTGTCTATCAATATCCCATTCTGAAAGAGTATTTACTTCGTTGCTTCTTGTCTTTTTGTTTCTGAACTAGATTAGCTCGATATGTTGCCCATTATTCACTAGAGTTCACTTGGCAAAGGCACACATAAATAACCTAACAGAATAGCAGAGAAAAAACCAAAAGAATTGGAATTTCACATTGACAATAGATGCGGCATGGCACAGCTTAGGAACAAAAAATCACGACCCATTATGGCTCGCCAGAACCTAAATCAGCAGGGCAACCTCCGTACTCATCTTCAACACATAGACCCAGCCATTGCAAGACGCGACGCTCACATAGCTGCGAGTAGGGCCTTTGTTCTAAGCAAGAACTGCTTCGATCTCGATACGCATAAACAACTTTTGGTTCCACATTCTAAACATTTAATCCAAGAAACGAGGACTCACCACTTTGACGGCACCAGGTATACTACCACTATTCCGCATGTTCAATCTGTCGGCTTACAACCCAGTCGAAGCATCCGTTTTGTTCACTATGCATTGTCAACTAAAGATGCTAAGCTAACTGCCAAATGCCATCATACTCCATCTACACGGATGTCCCATACAACATGTCTACAACCTTCATCGTATGGTTCGTCTTCCGCTCTTCGAAGCGTTACTCTCAACAACAACGATATTTACGAAAGTTCAGCAACTTCACAAGCTTATCCTGCTTGGAAGTATGGTTCCAACAAATTTTTGCCGAGTGCTTTATTGCGCAACAAAGAAAACATGGCAGGCGATGAAGTGAGACAAGATGATATCAATGCTATCCAAGCAAATGGAGTTGGATCTATTCATCTCTCAAATGCCAAGGTGTAAGTACACTTATCTCTTTTATAACATGGTGGCAAGGACCCTTGCATGGCCTGGCGGCGGCTCGTTTGCTGAATGAGAAACCAGTGCACCGGCAGCATATGAATCTTCAAGACAGATAAGCAACAGCCTAGATGCAAACGATAACATAGGTTTTGCGCCAAGCCAGGGCTGCCATGATGCAATCCCACGTTTCCAGACAGGTCTATCTCCAGTTTCCGATACAACACCGAAATCAAGCTCCCTTAGCCGTGGGCAGTTAGGAAGCAGTGCTATTAATTTGGGTCAACGACCCGCTGTGGTTGAGGGACCTTCTACTCAAATATCTCTTGTCACAAATTCAAAGGGCGTTATCAGACTACAGCCGCAGCATTGCTTCTCGTTCTCAAGCAACGAGAGCGACCAATTCCACCCAAGCATTCCAGATGCTGTAGTGGAGAATTATACCTTGCCACGTTTTCGCCGAAGTTCAGAAATTGGAATGAAGAAGTCTCTACGGTCTGGCTCGACAGCAAAAAAGGACGGCCTGTCTATACCAAAACTAACTCTGAAGCAGGCCAATACGCTGGTTAAGAAAATTACCACTGCAGAGTTAAATGGAGAATTTGTGGAAGATAGCGTCGGTATAGAGACCGGGCGAATGCGGAGAACGGCAAATAAACTCTCCAAGGCCATAAAGTCAAGATTGAGAGTCCTCTGGGGTCATTCCAAGGGTGGCGTAGGTGTGACCCAACTGCCAGAGCAGTACATTTCAGCACAGAAGTTACACGAACCAATTCTTAATGACCAAGAACCTCTGAGCAATTCCGGAACACGAATTTTGACCTATGGTCTTCTCAGAGACACAACTGCAATTGACTATAGCACAGATAAATACGAAAAGTCTCAACGGAATAAAAATGACCGTGACTCGCCCCTCACAAGCTCTTCAAGTGCGATGTATCGGTCGTCACCTAATGCAAGCCATAGTCAGCTCATAAATGAGTTTGGGAATCAACAGCAGTCTACTATCATATCGGATATTACTGCGCACGAGCCGTCTTTATCTTGCAATCGCTGTTATATAACAACCTTGTTGACTTCTTCCAATGCTGATTCAGCTCAGGTCCCGCCTAGTTACAATTCAGAAGCGACTGCGATGGGATTGGAAGAATATTCACCTGGATCAAGATGTATAAATTCTACAAATGAGCATACCAGTGGCACAGGAACACGGCGACCGGTCTCAAAACTGGCCTTGGAACAACACAGTCCAAAATTTGATAATCTGAGCCTCGTTTCCACCATTTTTTCGTCTCCTTCATCTCCTTCTCTTGCTAGCAGCGGAATTTATGACGTGCCAAGGCCACTGATGACTCCAGGCGCCCTTCGACAACTAAAAGAACCTGGTATACAGATGCAAGGAACCTATTCCGATAGCGAACTCGATAAGGGCGATTCTATGGTGGGAGAAGCCGAGATAGAATTTACTGGCACCGATCCGTTTTCCATCAGGAAGAAAGTTAGCCTACACGCTCTTCAATCTACGCCACAAACACCACCACAAAGGCAGCACACTACCATATCACAATCACCGAGCACAAGCGTAGATCACAGAGCGTCGACTCCGTATTATTTTTTTCGGCAAACAAGCCCATATCAATGTGCGCTTCGTCAAAATATGAAAATATTTAAGGAAGAATTGGCAGTGCAGCGGAGCAGCGAAGCGGTTGAGGTTGTTGGCCATAGGAATATTAATTCTATTAACCAAGGAAGAGGCAACCAGCAAAAGAACAACAATAACATGCTTCTTCTTTGTCCGCCAAGCATATCGAAGCTATCTAGTGCCCAGATTCAGGAGGCCAGTCAATCGCACATCTCTGTCTGCGGCTCAGACGATACGTATTTCCGCTGCAATGGCATAGACCCAGCGACCCGATATGGGCAAGTAAAGAAAGACTCGGAAAATTTGCAAACCATGGTTACAAAAGGTCTTCGTACATCTTCAACTAGTCTTCGCCAAGTTGAGGACATGGTATCGATGTCTCATCCGGACTATCTGGAAGAGGCATATAGTGATACGGTAGTTACACCGGAACAGCTTCGGCTATGGATTGGTTGGAGTTCTATTTCAAATGAAAAGCATGCACCGCACAGTTCTTCCCTCCAATCACAGAAAATAAAGAGGCATTCTCGTGAACTCGCCGAGTTTGGAGAAAACGTTTCGATAGAATCTGAGTGAAGAGAGCTCGTTGAGTTTTGGGAGATGAACAGCCAGTAATACAAAAATCATCTTTTTTTAAAAAAAAATATATATATATATATATATATATATAGCAACATGCTCCACATACATCCTCTTATACGTGAAACAAGTGTCAACTCTTTTCAGATCTTCGGCATGTTTTCGATATGATATTCTGTCCTAACTTAATTCTTAGTTCTGGACGTGCCGCCTTGGCCTTCATCAACCAAGTACGTCATCAAGTGATCCCACGTTTTCTTGGACGGGCAGGCATATGCGTCACCAGTTTCCAGGTGCCAGCTTTCGCAATTTGATTGGCCTAGATTCTTGAATGGATGCCGAAAGCTCTCTGTAGGAGAGACAAACCTCTGATAGCTTACTCGTGGCTAACCCGCTCTGATCGCTTCCCACATGTGCACGTCTCATGATAGTGTTGAGTGAGCAGGTGCTCACACTTGCATTAATAAAAGCAGCCAGAGAACATATACTGGATTTATATCCGTCCCGCCGTGATAGAGTTTCTAGGAGTTCCACGCTCTCTAAACAACAAACATGGTGGTAATAGGAGAGGAGTCTTCACCCCCTAGTGTTATGTCCGTGCGCGTTGAAGTCTTGGGCTATAGTTTTTGATTTGTTCCTTTGTTAGTCCATGGTCGTCATAAGGCTGAAATGCTAGAGGAGTTCCTGCCTTGGAGTCTTGCAAAATGGTGGTGGTCGCCAGTTTGACTGGCTGCGTGTCAAGTTAAACTTCTGACACAACCGCCTTCGCCAGCATGTTTGTTTCCCAACAAATTGTATTATTATGATCTTGCTTCGTTCACTTCTTATACTTTGATATTTTCTTCTTCCCTTTTGAATGCATCCAATAGTCATGTGTGAGATCAGCCCGCTATTGATAAAGACAAGACATGCTTAATTGTCGTGCTGTGTCGAAGGAGTTTGAAAACTCAGAGATAAAATTCCCCTATAAGCACGGCGACAAAGAAAGATTATAGCATGGATATGAGAAATCCCAACAAAATTCCTTTAGGCTGATCACCTATGTTGAAAGGTGTCAAGAAGGAGGATACGCCCGACACATCATCGGTACCACAACTGTCATAATGCAGCGTTGACTGTGCTTTTTGGGGCCATTTGCATTCACTCCAGTCAGCTTCCGTTTGCATCAGCGTGCTTCAGCAAGACAATCCACTCTTGGCCGACACTTTCCTGCCGGCCCCTCTTTATGTTGCGCTCTTCTCTACCATCTGTGATTGCTATTTCTTAGCATGCAGAATACGGAAATGCGTGTGCGTTCATTTTTCTGAGGATAGTTTACCGCACCCCGCACAGCGTAACGAAAGCTAGCATACGTAATCCTATACTACCAGAAAAATATCCATGTCTACACACACTACAACATGCAGAGACTAACTACAAGAACCTATGTAAGAGAATGTTAATTCTTGGGGCTAGTAGCCTTTCGTTTCCACGCCTATTATTTCGTACCTGTTCCAATCTTTCTAATTGTCAAGGAAACATTTCTATGAGATGATTTTAGACAATATGCTCTCTTTAACATTTATTCGTCTTCTTTATGCTCCGACACTTCGACGATGGGACTTGAAGGAGGCTAACATGATTTCAATGAACCTAGGAGCCACCTTTGGTCATAGCCGGGTATGCCGGCGGGGCAAAACGGCCTTAATGATTAAAGTGCGAGAGTTTTTTTTAGTTTTTTTTTTTGGCTTCTGTATGATGTTGAATCACAAGGAACAAAATGGAATGAGTAAGCCAAAAATTACAGGATGTGCTGTGATGGCTAAGTAGAAGCAGCTGCTGGTTGTTGATGAGGAAGACCGAAAGTCCTCAGCTAGAACGGCTTTTCAGCGTAATTTTCTTTTTCACGTTTGTTTCCCTTGCTACGTAGTTGGTTTGCCATGCGAGAAATTATAATAAGGAGCGACACAAGAACGGGGCGGCTGACAAGAGTGGAGCGTGATGTCTGGACCAGTACACGTTGTATGTAAGTGGCTGTACGGAGTATGATAGCGAGCTAGTGTGATATACGATGATTGTCAGGCGTCTCACGGTGGCTAGGTCCCATCCAGCAAGCTGCCTAATATTAACGTTCCTTAATACTTTCCTCGTTGTATTTGCTTTTGTGGCTTCCGTGTTCACTGCTAGAGATCCCTCACGTTACCACCGTCTGCCCATTTCTGTCTTATTAGCCCTTTCCGCTTTTGGCCGCTCTCTTCTAGGCCCCCCTGCTTTACCATTCCCCCTTGGCTTTCGTTTTCTCCTCATTATATTATTATCTTCGATACTTTTTCATTACCGCCCCCTTTCTTTCATCACGACGCGAAGCATTCTATCTTCAATTTTCATCTTGTTTTCTACTTTATTCTCCTTTTGGTTTCTTTTTGCTACCTCTTTACCGCTCTGATGTGGATTATTACGTTACTTTCTCCTTTGCTACTTATCTAGTTACCTCTTATTGTCAGGTCGTCTCCCAATTTCCGGGTTCAACAACGAAGCGCAACATCTCTGTGTACTATCTCGAATCTCTACTTATTCCAACATCAGTTCCTAAGAAGAAAGACGCATATGCGACAACGACTTCTCTAGCAACTAGTGACGAAGACGGTCTGAGAAAAAGACAGCAGAATAACCTCGCAGAGCCACCAAAAGATCTACGCGTTTCTCAATAGTAATCGAGTTTGAGTCTTTTTCATGCAACCATCTCGTCTTGCCAATCAACTTTGGGCTTGCCATCGTAGGCATCTGAGCATCGTTCTCCGCCGTCGTCTCCGCGACTGATTCCGCGGCGGAGCAGCTTGCACAATTTGTTAGAGCAGTCGACTCCGTGTCCCACCTCCTACTTGCGCAAAACCGGAACTGCCTACCTGTGCTAGTCGTCGCGATGCACGCTATCCAACAAAGATGCCGTCCCAAGCATCAAGTCCTCGTGTTGAAGTGCTACCCACGCACAACCAAAGGCGCTGTCGATGTCAAACCCAACTCAAGCGAATTGAGTTATCTACTCTATTACGCCACCTCACGTCGAACTAAGATTCAAAAGGTTGGCAACTTCCTTGAGCGGAAGACTGCCAGTGATGTCTGGCGTCAACGCATCGGGTAAGACTTTTCTCTCTCCTGCTGCGGCCTCTTTTCTTCTCAACCTCATTATCTTATTATTCTAACAAGCCCAGAAACGTCCAAGTTACTCTTCAAATCCTCGAGGCGTTGATCGAAAAGAACCCTAAAGATCTCCCCTTGTTTGCTCCAAATGTCCTCAAGATCTTCGATGTCATCCTCCGCTCGAACGATATCACCATGGTCGAATCCTCAATTCCGACCTTTGAGGCGTTTTGTTCGAACCATGACGCCTCGACTTTGCTTGCGGATCAATACTACCTCGGTCAGTTTGAGGCTGTCGTACGCCACTATGCTTCTCTTGCATCCACCCGGTTCGCGCCAGGTAAGACCCAACCTAGCAAACCGGTAGCTATGCGATGGCGCAACTCAGGCCTTGAAGCTATTCGCGCTGTTGCGGCATCCGATTCACTTTCGTCTATTGCGGGGCGACAGTACGACATGATGGTCCCGATGATCCTGGAGAATCTTTGGACGGACAACGAAGATTTCTTGGATATTCTACTCCATCGTGCGGAGATCGAAGAGAAGGTGGACTCGGAACGCATCCTCAAACGGAGGACAAGCATTGCCACGGTTCGCACTGCCGATACGGCCGGTGATACAAACCCCATAGCCCTGTCAGGTACGGCTATGGATGTGGATAAATTGGCTGAGGAAGACATTGGCGTGCTTGCAATGCTTTGTTTGAAGCAAATTTTTATTACTCCGAGTCGCTCACTTATTCACTATGCCACTGTGGCCCTACTCGATTTCGTCAAAGACCGCATCGACCAGGGCGAGGATGTTGTGCATGCTGGCCTGAGCGGCGCAAAAGAGAGTGGCTGGGCTGTGAAGATTTGTGGCTTGCTCCTGCGTTGGGCTCCTGTTCAGGAACGCTACATTATTCTCATTACTGCCATGGATACGTTAGCGAAGTTCCCTCTCTCTGACGATACACTCGACCAGCACATTGCTCTGACCACCATGATCGCTTCCTTGTTACGGTCAGATGCAAGCTTGATCGGTCTAAGTGTCATGGATGTATTACTCAGCTTTATCCAGCATATAAAGAAGCTCGTCCAGATGCCAGGAGATCCCGCTGGAGCTGTCGCCGCCGCCGCCTCTGAAGGTCCTCTCCCAGGCCAGGCCGATCCTCGTTCACCAACTACGCTTGCCGCCATCCAGTCTATTACCACTGTAGCAACTAAGCGCAAGGAGCTTTTGGCACGCTTGCAACAGTGTATCGGTGATTTAGCTACACATGTGTACTATGCAGACCAAATTTCAGATATGGTTTCCACGATTCTATTCCGCCTGAAGCCACCACGGTCAAGCGCCGGTAATGGAAATTCCACGCCACCAGACGAGAAAGTCGATGATGAAAAACTCGAGGACGGAGCCGGAGAGCAGCATACACAGCAACAAAAACAAAAACAGTCGCACCAGCACGCTAGTGATTCCCTCTTCACTCTCACTGTGGCAAAAACTGCGGCTCTTAAAGCTATCAAAGCGATACTCCTAGTGGCCAACCCCAAAACCAAGGTCAGCGGTAACCAAACCCTCTCGCGTAACCGAGTACCCATTCAGGTTTGGGAAGGCACACACTGGTTGCTGCGCGACCCTGACGGTCAGGTTCGTAAAGCATACGTAGATGCCTTACTTACCTGGCTTGACCGTGAGACATTTAAAGTGGATCAGCGCCCCGGCGACGAGAGCATAATTTCTTCTACTCCTCTTGGTTCTAACACTGGGGGTCGACCAACAACAAAGTCTGGCCGAGATGGCGCTGCACCACCAGTCCCTGTGGGAACCGCTACTTTGACGAGACGTGCCGTATCAAGCGCATCGAACCGTGAAAACGGAACCGCAAGTGCCATTAGCAAGCAACCGTCTAGTAAGAAGCGGCGCAGCTTTTTCCTAGCGCTTCTTCACCTAGCTGTCTATGATAACGCGCTGGAATTTGTTGACTACGAGACCGATATTGTCTTGCTTCATCTGTTACTCTATAAGCTGGCTGAGGAACTGGGTGTAAATGCCGTCCGCTATGGCTTGCCGATGATTTTTCAGCTACAGGAATCTATTCAGGATGTAGAAACGCCCCAGGCAAAGGTTCGAGTAGGCAGTCTTGTGCATGGCTATTTTTGGACAATGACCGAGAAGTTCAGGTTTGAATCGTCAGTGGTGGGTCGTGCCATTCGCAACGAGATCACCAGGCGTCGTTCCAAGCACTTTTGGGTTGAAGGCGTTCATGTGCCTCCACCACTATTAGAGCTCGTTGGAACACCGGGTATGTCGAGGCCACAACCACGAATGCCCTTACATGAAATTGAATCCGAGGCAC
This sequence comes from Hawksworthiomyces lignivorus, assembly GCA_002917075.1. NCBI lineage: Eukaryota > Fungi > Ascomycota > Sordariomycetes > Ophiostomatales > Ophiostomataceae > Hawksworthiomyces > Hawksworthiomyces lignivorus. The sequence goes on along the minus strand of NTMA01000038.1, from coordinate 208,035 downwards.
TTCTTCCCTTCGACGACCGCTTGTCCTTGGTGGAGTGCATTTGTACAGGCTACCACGAATCATCAGCCGCATCGCCGCCACAGAGTCCTGCTGCGAGCCCTGGACGAGGTGTCGCTGCTACTGGTAGCTTTGGCTCATCGTTTAATTTCGGTACTGGTGGCATCCCCACTACTGGCGCTGCGGCTGTGTCTGAGGGCGAAGAGGAACTCCCAGCTGCCTTTAGAGACCAGATGTTGGCCGATTGGTCCCGCGATGGTGTCATACAACTGGTGCAACAGCATTCCGGCAGCAAGTCGACGTCGCTCAGCGGCTCTCGCACGGGTACCTTGGCGACAAATTCTAATACAGGAAAGAACCGTTTGGCCCCTGGCGCTTTAAATAATGGATATCTTTATATAAATGGCACTGGCCTATCACCTTCGGCAAGTCAGCAGAACCTCCGGGCCAGCTCGCAACGCGCTGGAGCCGGTCAGATCGATAACGATAATCTTGCTACACCTTTGGTGCCAAAGCTGCGTAAATCCAGCGTCCGGAGTGGCATCTCTCCCTCACCTGGCGGAAGTATCTCCAGCAGAGGCGGAGGACGAAGCGGTGGAGGTTTTGTCACATCGGTGGATCAGCTGAAGATGGCGCTCTCTGGAGCTTCTGTGCACACAAACCTGGGTGACTCTCTCGGAGAGCGTGATAGAGGGCAAAACGCCGACGATAGTAGCAGTGAAAGCATGGCCAGTTACGATATTTCAGCCTCGGAATTTTCTTTCAATCCGCCTCCCACAGCAGCACAACCTCAAAGCGGTGGCAACGATCAGCAGCTCTCACCACAACAGAATGTCGACGCCCCCGTCTCACCCACCGCCAAACAGTTTATTTCAGCTACTAGCAAGAATAATTCAGCGACGGGCGACTTCCTGGGTCCGCTGAACTCAAATCCTACGCAACTGCGGCCACAGCAGCAGCAGGACGCCGCAGCTTATAATAACCCCACGGCATATGAGAGCGAATACCAGGAGAACAGCGACTCGGTTCCTCCAGTTCCGCCATTACCATCTCCTCTTATCAGGGAACACCAATTTCAACAAGCCCAACAGGCGAGCTCCTCAGGTGGCGGCGCGAATGCCGGTTCATTGACAGAAAAGAATACCTCATCACAGCCGCGGCAGACGTCCCCGCCTACGAAATCGCCCAATCTTCAAGCGATTAGGCGGAATGTTAAAAGCCGAGGCGGTGATAGCATATTGTCGAGTGCCATCAGCGATGATTTGCAACCGTTGACAATGGATCTACAGAGTCTCTTGAAAGGAATTGACAGCCGTGCCGGTGAGACAAGCTTGGGCAACTTATCGCGACCGCCGTACTAGATCCTAGATGCTTGACTGTGGGCTACTGCATTCTTTGTATATTATACTGCAGCAGCTATGATGCGCTGGGCCTTAATTAAGCTGTAATTTTGACACTTTCTTCTGTGTATTGGTTGTGTGAATTACTATTCTGTATTTTGCTCTTTTTTTTGGTATAAGCATTGTATTTACAAGCATACGCGGTTTTCCCTTTATATACTCTTTTTGTTGGTTGGCTTTTTAGATTTCTTTTTCTTCATCATTTCCCTCCTTTACTTGACAAGTAAACACGATCAATCCACAAAACCGAGAGAGCTGAGACAAATTCGCCATGAGCGAAGGGCAATTTAGAATACAAAGCAGAAAAAAAGCAGGATAAAGGTGGACGAAATTAGAATAGGCGATAGCAATATAGCAACTCTTGCCATTTTGTTCTTGGGCTATGACCATTCGAAAAGCTACCAGTGGAAGAAATAATGCAATTGTCCGTAGAAACAGAGATACGTCGTCCATGGTTCGTCTCTGAGGGTATATATTTCACACATTTGTAGCAGCCTGCAGCCCCGGGCTGACAAGCGTTTCCAGAGACCAAGTGTTGATTGATGATGGATTTACCAGGGCTTTCCCGCTTTGACCAGCAGCTGTTTAGCTTTTGGTAAAGTGGGTCTTTGGGGGGAAAAAAAATCAAAAAATCGCCAGGCGAGAGGCAGTGGATATTTCGAGCGAGACTACGTTCATTTCTTCTCTCACTTTCTTTTAACGAGCTTTCTATGTGGTGCCTCTGCTGAAGTGACACCAGCAACCAATATGCGGCCAATTGCAAGGATCTGCCCGCCGGCACCGACGGCCACGATAACAGCAGTGCCAGCAAAGATTGCTTCTAATTGTCTTGTACAGCAAAAGCTGAGACGACTTTGCACAGAACAGTCGCGCAAAATACAACCACCACTCCGACGAACTTTCTGCACAACTCCTGCAACAGCTGCACTCGCCACTACTACTCCGCGCCTTGCCCAAGTCGTCCATGCCTACGGCACGGGACCTCCACCCGACCCGCCTAAGCCATTCGCATCTTCATCTACGTCTTCGACAAGAAGTGGTAAAGACGACCCCGCTCGCGAAGCCGAAGAACGCGCCATCCGCATCGCCCGGCGCAAGGCCCTAGCTGCCAGGACCGGCAGCGGCAGCCGATTCTGGAAGGTCACGAGTGTTGTAGAAGGAGAGAAGGACTCAGAAAGAGAGGGTGGCGACAGCAGCAACTTGATCGTGATGCTTGATACGCGGCCGCTCCGGCATCCCACCACCAAAGATGTGATCCAGCTACCGGCGAGCAAACGGCTGTTAGCGCACGCACTGGCGGTGGAGTGGGACCATCTGGCGTCGGTGAGGCAGGCGACGCAAGGGCACCGAGTACCGCTGACGTCGCTGGTGTGCAGGGCGCTGGACTTGGAGGCCGAAGCTGCAGCCGAAGCCGATGGCAAAGCCGAGATGATGGGCGGCAGCCGCGCGGGAGGGCAGCGCGCCACCGTCATTGACAACCTTCTCCGCTACCTCGACACCGACAGTCTGCTGTGCTGGGCCCCGCGCGACGAGGATGAGGGCAGTGCGGAGGGCGAGCACAGGGCAGCTCGTGTCGTCCACGGCAGGACCGTTACTCTCCGCCAGCTGCAGGAACAGACGGCGGCGCCCATTCTTGACTACGTCACAGCGCACGTGTGGCCCGGCGTTCACGTCGCGCCCGTGCTCGGCCTGGATGACAACTTCCTTCTCCCCCGCCCCCACCCGCCTGAAACGCGCGCAGCAGTAGCCAACTGGCTGTGGTCGCTGAGCGGGTGGGACCTGGCAGGCGTGGAGCGGGCGACGCTGGCGGGCAAGAGCTTGGTGGTGGCAGCGCGGCTGGTAGGCGGGTGGTCGCAGACTGTAGCCCCGGCCGCCTCTTCTGTCGCGGCCCAGCCTGATCACGGCAATCAGCCCTTCTCCGTTGACGACGCCGTCGCGGCAACCAATATAGAAACGGCGTTCCAGACGGCGCAGTGGGGTGAGGTCGAGGACACGCACGACGTGGACAACGAGGATATGCGGCGGCACTTTGGCAGCGTGTTGCTGCTGGTAGCATAGCCTCTCTGCCGAAGGCCCGGCTCATTCTAGGGAGGCGCCTCTCAGCCAGCTAAGACATAACGAGTACATGTAAATAGAAAGACCTAGCACATAGGAGCATCGAGGTTTTGTGCACTTCAACCCGCACCAAAGACGCGATGATCTGATAATGCCATGTATAATACCATACAGCTCAGGTGCATATAAAGTGCTCTAGCTCCAGCGAATTACGAATTGATGTCTGACCCCCACAGCCTAAGAACGGAACACCGCTACAAAAATCGTGTTCAATGTATGCAAGGCTCATTTTGCTTTCCTCCGAGACGTTAGAGAATCTGCAAGATACGATCCGTCATATTATAATGGATCTCTCGAAGCCACAAGAATACTTTAATTTCGGCACAGGGACTAGTTCTAGAACGAGGACAGCTCGGATGATACGAACGGGACAGAGCAGAAAAGAAAAAAAGATGTCCATGCAGGCCGAGGCTTTCCAAAACAGGAAAATGAAAGAAGTGGAATAGAGATAGTCCAGGCGCTACCTATCAGCTCGCAACCGAGCGCTTGCCGTGCTGCATCCCTAGTGTGAGGATTTGTGCCGCAGCGCCTCTTGCTACTCGTATAGCATGACCCAAATATCTGAACTCCGTACGTGACCTATATCACCTACTAGCCACAAATGGTGAGGAGAACTCCCCCTCAACTTCATATATGTGCAGTGAGGTTTGTTTCTCCCTATTTTTTATTTAGCGAGCTGGAACCAATGCTCTATTGCTCTTTAACTCCGTGGTGTGCCCGAAATCTGCTCTTACTCTCCACTAACCATGCTTTAAATCTATATTACAGAGAGGATCTTCTTTCTATTTTCATTGTTGAAGAGACAATATTAGAAGACTGGATAGTTATACAACTTTGGATCTACATCCACGCCGCTCAGGAAATTAAAAACGTAGTTTGCTCCGTCCTCTTGGACCTGACTCGTTTCGCAATGTCAGTCGCCGAGCTGAATGGAGGGAGGTCACCTCATTGCCACTGAGGCATGTCGGAAGAAAGAGCGCAAAAGATCCACCGGAGGCAGAGCACGAAATTGAAGGCTTCTCCCCGCCATCTCTATGAAAAATACCGAGGCCGCTTTACTGTTCTTGTCGCCTCCACACGTCTTCCCTTTCTTGTCTAGGCTTGTGGAGTAAACCACTCTGGCACCCTTCCTCCGCAACGCTGGAAGCTCCACTTTTGTAGGTTTGGAGGAACCTACGCATACGGAGGGTTCATACTGCCCTGGTGCGGCACAAGGAGCAAAGAAGTTACAGAGAGGAAAGGAACCCAAGAAACTTCTGAAATCTAGAAGTCTGTGGAGTACTTATTTGTAGAGAATCTTCTTTCCTTTCTTCTAACTTCTCTCTCTACTAATTCCTTTCTAAGAACTATAACTTATATCCTGCCACGTCTTAGTTGCTCCTCTTCCTGCCTTGGAACTTGCGTATCTACTACTTTACTGTGATTTCTCTCACAAGGTGCCCAAGTTCACTCTTCTCAGCTCTCGTCGTCTCATTCTGTACCTGGACGGCGTCCTTAAAGATATCCTTTGTTGTGTTCGGTCTCCTAGAGCTACCTTCACAAGTCTGCGTCCTCGGACATCTACATCGTGGACTTCAAACACCATATATTCTCCACCAGGCTGCTTTTGTCCCTGCGTCTGGGTTTGACCTTATTCTCTATATTCCTGTTCATTTTTTTAACATAGGCTCCTATATCCCCTACCGCAACCAAAGAACCCAAAATCAAATATGGTATTCCATCCTCCGGCATGGGTGCCACAGCTCCCCATTGGTAAGAAGAGTTTTAGAAGAGATTGTGTGGAGCAAACACATGTGCTGTTCTGATACTCGCATACGTACTGAATTGATCTTCTCTTACAGACCCTCCCGACTCTGTCACCATCGAGCAGTTTATGACCAGCGAGCGGGATGGTCGATTTCCCATTGCTAAAAGCCGCAATCCATTCACTTGTGGTTTAACCGGCAAGACTCATAGCTGGTCCGATATGATCCGCCGAACCGACTTCCTCGCCCGTGCTATTGGCAAACGCTTAGGCTGGCAGCCCAATGAGGGCACTCCGTGGGACAAAGTCATAGCCGTCTTCTCATTAAATACTGTCGGTCTTCCGTCCGTCTCATCTGACCTAGCTTGTTGCTCCATACTCTCCTAGCTAACACGTACTATATTGACAGATTGATTATATGACAGCACTGTACTCTGTTCATCGCTTTTCCGGTATTGCTACTCCGGCTAACGCAGCCTACTCGGCGCTTGAGCTACAACATCAACTCGCCACATCCGGTGCCCAGGCCATCTTTACCTGCATGCCATTGCTACAAACAGCCCTCAAGGCCACCCGCGCCGTGGGTATCCCTGACAACAAGGTGTTCCTGCTTGATTTCCCTGTAATCACCGATGCCGATAAGCGCAGCGCCGCTACTGCCCAGGCTGCGCATGCTACTGTCGACCAACTCGTATCCGAGGGTGCCAGACTTCCTGCCATCGCACCGCTGCAATGGACAAAGGGCCAGGGCAGCCGACAGCCGGCCTTTCTCTGCTTCTCCAGCGGAACATCTGGTCTCCCAGTACGTTGTTATTCGTGGCATTTGCGTCCCTTTCCCAGAGCGTAACAAGAAGCCTAATCGTGTGCCTGCATGCAGAAAGCCGTCATGATTTCTCATCGCAACGTCATATCCAACGTGCTGCAGCTAGGGACTTACGAAGCTCACGGCCGGAAGCTGGCAGGCATTGATACACAAGTCGAAATCGGCCTTCTGCCCTTCAGCCACATTTATGGGCTGGTCGTCATTGCCCATGCAGGTACCTGGCGCGGGGACGAGGTCGTTGTGCTGCCTAGGTTCGAACTCATATCTTTCCTGGAAGCCATTCAAAAGCACCGAGTCCAGCAGCTTCGCATTGTGCGTATTCCTCTACTTACGCAGCTTCGAATCCGATTTCCCGCTAATGCATATCTGCATTGTTGTTTAAACAGGTGCCGCCGATTCTCATTCGCTTATTGCGTACGCAAGATATATGCTCCAAGTACGACCTGAGCAGTGTCCGTTTTATGTACACTGGTGCAGCACCGACAGGTGAAGAAACCATTGCCGATTTAAAGAAGATCTACCCCCAGTGGGTGGTTGTCCAAGGTTATGGTAAGCTAAACGACACATAGGCCTCTGCGCTTTTATTCCTGCTTCCATTAAAGTTCACTTCATAAAGCTGACAATCTTCAAGGCATGACAGAGACGTCTACCGTGGTCTGCTCGACTAGCGAGCATGACCCATTGCCCCGCTCATCCGGATCTCTAGTTCCAGGCGTCAAGGCCAAAGTCATCGGTTTTGATGGCAAGGAAGTGACGACCTATGATACGCCTGGCGAGCTGCTCATTCAGTCGCCGTCAGTCACACTGGGTTACTTGAACAATGAGAAAGCCACAGCCGAGACATATGTGTTCCATGATGACGGTCGTTGGATCCGTACAGGTGATGAGGTGGTCGTCACGATAGCACCCTCCGGCAACGAACACTTCGTTATTGTCGACCGCATTAAAGAGCTGATTAAAGTCAAGGGCCACCAAGTGGCACCTGCTGAACTAGAGGCGCATTTGCTGACGCATCCAGCGGTGGCCGACACAGCCGTCATCCAGACACCAGACGATAATGCAGGAGAGATCCCAAAGGCGTTCGTCGTCAGAACAGTTGAGTTCGCCTCGAAGCCAGATGCAGAAGTTGCGCGTGCCATCGCCAAGTATGTGGAAGAGCACAAGGCACCATACAAGTGGCTCAAAGGTGGCATAGAATTTATCGATGCCATTCCCAAGAGCCCGAGTGGTAAAATCTTGCGCCGTTTGCTACGGGACCAGGAGAAGGCAAAGAAACAGAAGACAAGGGCTGCCAGGCTGTGAGACGAAAAGATAACAGCCGATAAATAATGAGACTCATGTAGCTCACTTTTAGAAAATCCGCCGTGTATAGAGAAAGCCGTTTGTATTTGAATAATAAATTCCATCCTCAAGCAGGAAATGCATCCCGGAGGACGCCATTTCTTAATTGTACAACGCCGATTCGATCAGCCGTAGCAGAGCTAATCTCGGTCTCGTCGTTTTCCACGATCACGGCCCACAGCGAAGGACCGGACACACTAGAAATCTGCCGATGACCATGACTTGGCCATAATTGGATCCACGTATTCATAAGGTCAGAAGGTAGACGTGCGAGGCACACATGCATGGTGCACAGATAGCTCATCAAGTCTTTATACCGAGACCCAGCGTTGTGCACTCTGGCAAGTTCCCTGCAACACTCACGGAGAAGCTCTGGGTTGCGTCGGATTTTCTCTTGATTTTTCTGGTCCTGAAGGGTAGACAGGACTAGTTGGTAGATCCTGTCTTCGTTGTAGAGAGCATCAGAGGCGCTTCTATCGATTATAGATACATCGGCATTTGTATGATTGTCAACCCCGGCATTCCCAGCTTGTCTCTCGGTCGGGTGCTGGACAAGAGTGCTGTTTAGGACGAAGACAAGAGTTCGATAAGGACTTGTGCTCCATGACGGTGCAGCCAATGCTCGCAATCGTCGCATGAGCAGACCGTACTGCTCGTGGAGGCGCGTGCCATGGCCCTGGAGACGCATCCACTTGAAGTGATGGTCTATTTCTGTAAAGATAAGGATGCGAGGCAGCGCTGTGACAGAATCCAGAGAAGCATTATCTCTTTCTCTGCCATTGGCTGACCACATTCGTTGAAAGGGAATGCCATTCTCGAGATCATTTAGGACAGTGTACAGATCATCTGGGCCGTAGACACGCGAGATAAAGATACGGCGAAAAAGAGAGGCGAAGCCATGTTTGAATTCATTGGGATCAGATATTGTGTCCGCTTTCATTCCCCTAACCACCTTTTTCAAAAGATCCATCACATGCGCCACGGGATGCGTAGTAACTATCCGAGCTGTGACCTCAGTATCGCGCTGTAAATGGTGGACAGCAGCTTGGAGGGACATCTATGTAAAGTTAGTTGATGGAACACGCAAATCCGACAATTGTCATAGTACACAGTTAATCAACGCACCACAAAGCCGATATCACCCTCCGAGCTGATGCCGATAACCCCACTCGACAGTAGGCCGAAGACGAAGTCATCTAGGTCAGAGCAGCCTGTTAAATAGGAGAGTGTGGATGGTTTGGTGTGAGGAGGTGCTCCGTCATCTATCAGCGACTCTGTCATCGTCGCGTTATTGCCAACTGTCGACCTTAGCATACTCCGGCCCCTAAAATTTCTAAATAGAAACTAGATAGAGAGTTATATAAAAGGACTAATACGATTGGGATGTCCAAGAGAGAGCAAAGATGTGTCTTCTGTCACAAATTGCAGCCCATCGGATAGTATACGGAGAACAACGACTGAGCTTATAGCGAGACTTTGAACTAATTAGTCAGGGGCATCCTCACACTAATTCTTAGTCATGACAAGTGCAAAAATCAACTACTGGTAACTCTTTGTGCCACTAAAGATTGAGCAGACAGGAGGCAACTAGAAGAAGACTAGAAGCCAATCACTAGAGTGTATAGGTTAGCTATCGAATATATGTTTGTACCAATGGACAGACTTGTTCCATCTATCAAATCCACCCAGGCCGATTTGGCGGTACACTGTCACGTGCCCCCAATACCTTATTAAGCATATATCTTCTGTTTTCTTCGCATACAATAATACGGGTGATAGAGCAAGATGCCTTTATTGTGCAGCTAGAGTAGCTTCTACATTTTTGTCTCGTGCCTTCTGGCCGAGTTCCAATTCGCATGAAAAGCGATGAAACCCTGACATTCTACGTAAGCACTGAAAGAATAGTATGGATTACACAGGACAACTCTACCAAATGCTGATGACTATACGGAAGGCTTAAAAGATGTACAACAACGATGTAAGAGCAAAAAGAAGGCGTCCAATCTTACGCCCATCCCGTGGCAGCCACTAGCATATATAACTTGTAATTCGACTTGCTTCATTACCTGGTTGTTCCGCTTTCCTAGGGTATTTCTAGCTCTTCCGCTTCCGCCTCTCCAGTTTCTTCTCCAGAAACCAAAGGTCTTCCTCCTTTAATTAACACACATAAAACCTTCAGATAATTAATCAATGATTGTGAGAAGCAGATTAATAGGAAAATATGCTTTGAGAACCGTTCGACAACTAGCACGCCCATCATTGCGTAATCCCAGAACTATCTCAGCTATGTATACTCGACACCCATGATAGATGTCGATGTTCTAAGAATCTTTGACGACAGGAGGCGGAGGAGCCGGTCGCCGGCCACCCTTCAAGCTTTTCACGCGAGCCAAGAGGCCGGTGCTTGGCTTCGGCTGGGAGTCATCCGTAGCTCCACTCGAGATAATGGTTGTTGTGCTGGAGGGATTGTCAGTAGCCGAGGGCGCACCTGTTGAGCTTGTACCATCTGTGGTGGAACGGCGCTCCAATCCAACAGTACGAGGGGGGCTAGCAGGCGAAACAAGGGGAGCGGAGTCCTTTCTGCGAACAGTGATGATGTCGTCTCCATTCTTAGAGTCAAATTCGTCGAAAGGGTTCGCTTCCGACGCATATCGAGCAGAAGTAGAGTGTGATGAGATTGGAGCACCGTCTGTACTGAACGCACGAGCTGGAGTAGGCTCCCGAGGACCACGGTTGATACTACGGAAGCGCTGTGCCAGTGATTTCTTCCTCTGCAAAGGGTTTTCCTGAATATCCTGGGCAATCTCTGCCTCACGGCGTTGGATAGCAGTGCGAGCAGCGGGAGTGCCTTCCAGGAATGTGGAAGTCCCTAACCCGAGCGATTGGTCTCCGTGAAGGGCTGTACCACGTTGAAGAGGATCAAAGACACCCACTCGACTTGATGAGCCAAACTTCTCACCTCCTGCGGCTGCACCAGGGCGGCTAGCAGAAAACTCCCTGAACGCTTCATCTTCACCTTGTCCCATGAATGTACGGTGATCAGGGCGGGAATTAATGGGCCCAGAACCACCAATCACATTGTTGAGCGAATCTTTAGGGAAGGCCTGCATCGGAGCACGACGGCTACCCTTTCTATTCCGATGCGGATTCAAGGCATCAAAGGGACCATCATGGTGGAAGACTGAAACGAAGTAAGCTCGCTTGAAAACATTCGTACGAATATGAAGGTAACCAGGTTAGCGGATACATACCGTTGCCAAAAATGCTCGAGGCATCCATCTGATCAATAATGTCGTTGCGGCGACTCGTAGGACGCGCTGCACCGCGCTCACGAAGCTCTTGCTCTCGACGACGAACGTCACGGAGGACCTTGTCGCCCTTGGAGAGGCTCGTATCTTGATTACCAGCAACAGATGATTCGGAATTACGACGCGGCCGGCTCGAGTGAGAAGGACGTCGAGCAGAAGGTCCATCTGCAGAAGGACCAGTTGAGGTTGACTCCCCTTTTGAGACACTAGCGGAGCCTTGCCGACCATTTGTCTCCTCCTCCTGCGAGCGAGACGGTCGGTGGTTAGACGGAGGGGATTGCCGCGGTGGAATGTTCTTAGCACGGTGCGGTGGAGGTCCTCCACGACCACGTCCTGGACGGCCAGGTCCTGGGCCATATGGGGGTTGCTGTGGGCGGCCATCTGATGGCCTTCTGGGTGGTCCCATATTGCCTGGCGGACCAGACTTGGCGGTGGCAGGAGCAGGTTTCTTTGTACCAGACATCGTGCCTGCACCGTCATCTACTTTGAGCGATGACTACAATACGTTAGTGAACAAGCCAAAAGAGAACAAGACTAAATGTAGGCCTTGCAGTTATACTATCACTCTCCAGAAATGGCACTATTGGACCAAAAAAGAGTAAAAAGCAGACATGTCGAACAGGAATGATGATGTGAAAACGATCTAGAAGAGGGGAAACGTCTCTAATATTGAAAATTCAAGAGAAAGGGCGCCCGAGTATTAGATCACTCACAAAAATATCATCAATGGACGATTCCGATGCAGTTGGCTTGGAAGACATGTCATCAAAATTAATCAAAAGATCGTTGTTCGACTGTGTGGATGTATTATTATCATTCGAAGGATCCAAAAATGGATTGCGAGAGACCGGCCTTGTTGACGACGTTGCTGCTGGGGGATCGAAGAAAGGCGATGTTGGGCTTTGCGTCGGAATTGAAGGCGAGACAGCTCGGGCTCGGAAAGGGTTATTCGAAGACAGGTGCGAGGTGCCTGCGTCGGCTTATTTTACCAGAAGAAACGTGAGCTAAAGACTTTCAAAAGAAAATATAATAGGCTAGAAGCAGGGAGTTGAAGCTAGGTTGGATGGCGAGAAAGCAGAGGCTGGAGATACTAGATAAACGAGTAAGGGGATGAGAAACAGAAAGGCGATGGCGTTGCGCGTCGTATGTTTTGAGTGAAAGGTTTGGTTTCAGAGAAATTGGAATCTGAAGTACAGCTGTAAAGATGTACGGTAAAAATGAGGATGGAGGGGTTAAATCCTGCAGCAGTGACAATCTGACATGCGACAAGAAAAAGGAAGGCAGAATCTTTGAGAAAGCGGGAAAGCGGGCAAATAAATATATCTTCTCAAAAAACCGTAAGGCTCTCTCGACATCAACGATAAGAAGAGCTCTCTTCTAAAGGAAGTCATACCCTCCTTTCGATGTCAAGATAGAGGTTTTTTTCAACCAGTATCATGAGGGAAGCAAATTCAAGACGCAACTGTCACTTTTGGGGGATAGGTTAGGCCAAGGCCACAGCCCAAGAATAGACTTCTCAGCTCCCTAGGAAAACCAAGACATGGGCACAAGTACACAATAGAAGGCAAAGATAGGGGCATGGGATTGGGAGAGTAGTTTTCGTCGAGTTCTGCTCTCGGTAGTCGATGGCTCTCTTTACAGAAGCTGGCCTAGCCCTTTCTGTGTCTCGCTTTCTTCGTCACTGCAAGCTGACTATCTAAAAGTATCATTGCGGAATTGCTGCAAAACCAAAACTAGGCAAGGGAAAGATAGCCACATATGGCCAGGGGGTGGGTGCACATATACAGATATGGAGTTACTTACCTGGCTGGTCTGATAAGAAGTCCGGCATGGTGGAGAGTTTGTGAAAGCGGTCCCGTAGGAATGGCTCTAGTTATTTATATGTGTCTATTTGTCTCTCATAGAACACCCGCGCTTATATACTCTATATTTCGGAAGAGGAATGGCACCAGAGGGGTATGTGCTGTACGTAGTAATGAATATATGTAGAAAATCTTGTTTGGGGCGGTCAGACGTGATTGTTGCAAGGGGCGGCAGGCTGGAAACTTGTTTTGTATTGGACAGCCTCTGGATAGATCGACAGCAGATGTGTTAAGAAACCCTCAATCGTCTTAACCGGGACCCATAGGGCACAACGAGAGGATGGGTATGTAATGAGGATTAAATCAAGGGCAAGAATAGCGTAGGATAAATGAAGCTGGATGGCTGAAAGACTCGAATTGGAACAAGAATCTGAATCGAAAAAAAATGCGCAGACCGATGAGCGACGACCAGGTGCGGCGAAACTCTAGAACACAAGAAATTCGTGCGCGCGCGGGGAGGGGCTCCCTAAAAGGAGAGTCGTCTTTAAAAGAGTAATTGGTACCGGTCAGGAGGCAATCGACGAAGACGGGAAGGTTGGCGAAGGCGGCGGCGAAGAAGGGTGAGAGCAATGGAGGTTCAATCAAGAATGAAGAAACCGGCGTAATTCAACTTCAGAAAGTATCCAGAAAATGAAGGCTGCTGCAGTCTGCAAAAGGGATCTTTAGAGACAGGGGCTAATATCGGCGATGTTCCTTTTACCTCCTTTTCTTAAAATCGTGGTTAATCTCAAATCGCAGCAAGTCGTGGTTTGTGATTCCCCTTTTTTGCTGTGGACATCCGCAGAGCGCAAAAGGGGGGCATAGGCACTTTTTATCGATACAGTGGGGGCGGAAGATATTGTGGCACAACAGAGGGGAACAGCGCAAGAAATGTGAAGATAAATGGCGAGAGAGGTTAGCATGTAGAAGATGCAACTTGGTGTGTTTACTATATTATAAGAGATGGATGATAAGACATACATATAACAAAAAAGGGAAGAGGGGAAGGAAAAGAACACAAATGGAAAGAGTGTAAATTGAATGACAGGAAAATGGTGAGGGAAAGTAAAATAAGTATGCGGGAGGAAGGGAAAAAAAGATGGGGAAATAATTTTAGAAGCGAAAAAGGGAAAGGCGGGATAGGGAAAGGGGAACGAACGATGGCAGGGATGGGGTCTGTCCTCATAGGTATTATTTTGCATGCACAGAAGGAGACAGCAGGAGGCTTATGCGTATGTGGAGAATAGCACGGTAGAATTGGACGAAAGGGAGAATGCAACAGTTGTCTTGGGTTAATAATCTCGTAAAGTAAGAAACGCAGACTTGTCCACGATATGGAAAGTTACATAAGTTGACCAAAAAGGGCAGAAAAAGCTGGGGTTTGATCAGAAAAAAAAATGGGAGAGGGGTATGAGAAAATAAACCACGGCAGAGAGGCAAGAATAAAGAAAGGCAGTTGTAAACTCGAAGCTGAGAACTGCTGGGAAACGACATTACGGTCAAAGTACAATACCGACGTCGGGGTCGGGAGAGTGTATTTCGAAGAAGCATGAGTACCCCTCCATGGGTAGCGATACTACTTTAAAGATGTAGCGCAACTCCTATACTCGTACAGAAGTGCCAGTTTCATCTGGTGATGGTGTGTGCTGGTGCTTTTAAGTCCTTTTTGGATGCAGCACTAAGGACGTTGAACTCGTATACGAGAGGTAGATAAAGCAGCGTTCCTTGGACCCGCATCTCAGTTGGCTATGGCTCGCACTAAATAATGGGGCTCCCAACGAGCCGAGAAAGCAACCAAAAAATAAAAATTTGGGGGGGGGGGGGGGGGGGGGCAAAAGGAAACAGACAAAAGCAATTTTCAATAGGCAAAAAAAAATCACGAAGACAACAGATTACTCTTAAGCCTAGTTGTTCGTCAAACAAGAAGGTCGTCAATGCTAAGAAAAATGCTGCTTTGCAGACCGGTTGAAAAGCCTGCAGCTGTTGCCGCCTGGTATGGGCCTCTATCCGTTGTATTGAACAGTCGTTCTCAGTTGTACAACCTTCACCGCCAGAAGCGCAACCTTCTTGTTCGCCATTCTTGTTTAGCTTCCGTATCCTTATGGGCGTGTTTGTGATATTTTGTCCAGCAGCCTCAAAATAATCTGGCTACTCGACTTCTTCTACCTACACTGGCCTAATGTATAATACCATTCTACCTTAATCAGTGTGATGGGCTTTTGCCCCAGAAGGTTCCATCTAGTATAGACGTAATTAACAGGATGGCTAATGAGTACGATTAATCTTTACACTTCTTCTCAACATGAGATGGCAAGTCACATGATGTCATGCATTTCTTCTCTCTGCTTGCAGTTCTCGCAAATGGGTATGAGGGCACATTGTGGCCAAGCTGACACGCGATGTGATGCTCACATTCCTAGAAGTGATCACAAAGACAGGCAATGCTATTTTCAGATGGACGTAAAGCAAATTGCTTTGCAAGGTTCGTGATATTGCGAAGATGTCAGAGGCCATTGTGTCATCCAATACTTCGCGGGAAGCCCGACTGCTTAGGACAGCACATCGCTCCTCTCACCTCTTCACCTGCGAGACACGGCATTAATACCGGACAAGGACAAATAGATTAAATTGAAATACGTAAAACCCCAAAGGTCTTTATTTCTATCTGGGAAAGTTCTGCCATTCGTTATGTAGCTTTTTGACTCCTGCCGCTCTAAAACATTGCAGATCACCTCGTATTTTGGCATATAAAATATGCATTTTGCTGATTTTCAAGCAGTTCACTCAATTATAGATACAGGTAGCTTAAATCCTAGCCTTAGTCTCACTGCAATACAACACACCTCTTTTGGGCTCTTTGTATAAGTCGGGCCCCCTTCTCAGTTTGTATGCGAATATGTCAGTTCTAGAGAGAAAGCTCATGCTGATCATGCTTTCCATTTAAAAAATGTATTTGATTTTAATTACCCTGTAACTCACCTTTAGTGTAGTATATTCTCGGGGTTGAAAAACTACTATTAACATCCGATGTTCTACCCAGATTAAATTGGTGAGCCCAAGGGATATTTATGTTGCCTTATTTTCAGGTCAAAATATCTTTTTTTCCTATTTTATTTCCTGGAGGATAATCTAAGGAAAGAAAGAAAGAATCGTGACAAAGTTAAAAGAGGATTTTAGAGAACCTCCAAACACCCATCCTACGACCCATATCCGCTCCGCTTTCTAATACTCGGCCATGAGCAATCAATTTGACGGATTGAAATTCTTAGAGCTCCCCCACTATTTCTTCCCCCTGTCTGACTAGTGTAGTTAAAAATATAAGTATAAGTTGTTCTATGAGAGAAACAGTTTTTTTAGGTTCCAGCCACTGCGAGAGCTGGGTTACAATGCAAATCTTTCATTGCTAGGATTACGAATTTGTTTTCGTGTATTACTTACTATTTTTTTAACAGAGGGAGGGAGGGAGAAGTGACATCAGAATTTTATAAAATAACATACATGCAAGTATCTTTGTGAAACTCACCACTGCGGTTTTTGTTTGCCGTGATCATATAGGGTGAATTGAGAGCTGGATGCACACTCTAAGGTGATAAAATATATCCACAGGAAGATAAATGTGAGCTAGAAGAAGAAAAAGCCATTAGACACGTGTACAGGAGATTTGAAATCTTCTTTGTATAGAGACATTGTTGTCCGAACAGCTTAATCACACTGCATGAAAAACAGCCTAAGCACCAGGGAATAAATTTATGAGAAAATATTACAAAATTGAGCGATGAAGATAGGAGCCGCACAGTTAGAAAGCATGCAAAATACCTGTACTGTACGGATATTCGAGTAATGAGGTTATGTCCCAAGGTACTACCGTCGCCTAACGTCAATGACCCAGTTCAGATTGTCCAAGAAAAAAAGGAGAACTATCAAGCCTGTTGGCATGGCAAGAACGACAATAATTGATCTATCTATACGATGTACCAAATAGAATATGAATCACGTGTATACAACAAAAAGGGCCATAGCAGGCAAGAGGCGTAAGACAGCAACAATGTTAAATTGCCTCTAGCGATTAGATACAGTTAATTGCGATGTTAAATTCCCACCTCCAAGTGGTTTTCCTGGTTCCCCAAAGCATGTCGGTAGCTTCGGCTTACTGGACATGGGGTAAGCAAACCCCTATGATGTGCTTTTGAGAGTCAATTAGCGTAGTAGGTAATCGATACTAGACCCCGACATCATGATGTCTCCCGTTGCGTCCTACAACACCAGCTTGATCCGTTATACTCCAACCCTGACGACCCTTCCACATCCATTTCATATGTGGTTGTTTGCGACCGAGCATATGGCATGTCGGATACATTTGCAGAAATTGTTTCGGTTGTTCCTCTCAGGGTTGAGCAGGCCAGAATAGCACCAGACGGACAGGATAGTCTTGTCATCTAGATTGCCAGTGTAGTGAAGGGACTGCTAGCTTACGCGTATAAGATATTAATTTCTATGGAATTAAAAGAAGCTCAACATAGAATGGGGTTTCTCAATACTGTTCAGAAGAGAAAGGAAAGGCGTGGAATGAATAAATGCTCCATCTCTGGTGCCATCTGCTCTCTTATCTTGCGCAGAATTGAGGGCTTTCTATTTCCTCGCGGGGAGGACGAGTTTATATTGACGGATATTTTTGTGACATAATTTTCAACATTCTTATTTCGTGAGGCACATATTTCTTTAGTTGTCAAAGTCTTTACTAGTATATTGAAATCCATATCCCCTTTGCTTTTCAGGCTAGTTTCTTTACTTAGGTTGTTAGCATTTAAATTTAAGCCTCGCTTTGACTAGACTACAGCGGGCGTTTTTCTCAGATATCAACAAGTGTTAAACTGAGATCGATCTCTCTTGTTCTTCTTTCGGACTCAAAGTTGTCTCAGTAAAATAAGAATCTTGCCTAGTAATTATATTTCACTTGATATTAAGAACCTAGCATACCATTTCCCTTGTACTACGGAATACATGCATGTACATAAGGGAATTAGCTTAGAGCTAATACAGGGACACAGGGCTGTTCAACAAGTTGATTTGGTTCCTGCATTGAGATACCAAAGAGATGTAGACGAGGAAGCAGTAAAACATGTTTATCTTATCGAACCCGCTATAGAAGAATGTTGACGCATATGCCAGAATCCCAGTAGTTCTCTTGGTTGATTCAAGGTATCTATCGAAAGTGACCCAGAAACCCATATGTGGCCTGTGGGTCGTGTTCTCCCTCTTGTCTCACAAGTTGCTTTTTCCTGTCAGCTCCCGAGTGATTTGAGTGATATATTTGGCCCAAAACCTAAACAATTAGTTCGACTGAAACGAATGATATTTTGTAAAATGACATATAGCTAACAGGCCATTGCCACACAATTATGTTTTTTTAGGAGGAAAATGGAAACAAGTCCTTTAGAGAGCCAAATATGTGCGCTGTTGCCAGACTAGGAAACTTGCCTTAGCAAGTCGCTCCCTGTTTTTAACTGGGTGCCAACTATAAGCATGCCTCGCTACGTATCGGGCGCGGGCTGTTGAAATTCCCTTCTTTGTATCGCTGCAATACCTTTGATAGATGGGTCTAGACAAATTGAATGTTGCCAGCCGTTTACCCAAAACCACGGCTTCTGTGGCCACTTCGAACGGCGTCTGCTGTGAGCGTACTCAGTATTTATGGTCGAAAGGAACATTGCTTCTGGTGCTTGCTCACCAAGCAAACCTATACGGTCTTCCGGGTGTTCTGGACTACCTAGTTAATTTACATGCTTTTAGCTTGTCTTTCCCTCTCTTCCACTACTTCTTATTTTCTTTGCACGCTGTCTGAACACAACCTGCAACGCATGCATCATCTAGTCTTCATTGCCAACCAGCCGAATAAATCCGCCTGTAGCAACTTGCCTCGCCACGGGTCTTGGCGTTCGGTAACATCGTATGAGTGCATTTACAAAGAATATACTGTATAACACTGCTAATTGTAAAACAACGACACAGTGTGAAAAAGTGGTTGAAGCTTTGGTACCTTTTCCTCTGGTCCTTGGTATTGACAACTGATCTTGGGTCACTCGCGGCGGCAAGCAACATCCTGTTGTGTAAGAGGATCAATCCTATTACAAAAATACTTCGGATTCCACCGCATGTACCTGTACGTATCTGCAAGCCTCATACGACGTATAGCTTTGCAACTTACAATGCCTTGTGGGTGAGACTTTTGTACATGTAAGTACTTCATCGTTCTCATCTTGATATATAAATCCTGTCTTCTTTCCTTTTCGCTTCTGTGTATGCTCTCTAGGCACACTCTCGATCCTGTTCATTCAATGCGCATTCTTTTCCGGCTTCCTGTTCTCATTTACCCACCATCGTCTGGCCTTTCAACCAACGGCGTACATTATTGCATGAATTGCTAAGCTCAAAATGCTGAGGGCCACTTGGTCACTCCCTCACTGCCCCACTTCTCTGATCTGCCCTCCTTAATAACACCCGTAACCTGCGTATAGAATTTCTTCTGTCTAGTCACCATCTAGCCGCCCTAGCCCTCTTGCCTCCCTGTTTCCAGATTCTGGAATCCGCCTTCCAATCCGTCTACTTGCACTTGTGGGTGGTCGCGGGCGGTTCATGCTGGTTGCCTTTTCCTGTCCGCCTTCTTTGCCCTTTGGCAGGTGCCGCCCCCCTCCTTGTTCTTCCTGTTCCATTTCCTGACCTGAAATACCTGAGAAGGATACGTCGGTAGCCTCACCTTCTTTGACTCTCATGAGAATTTCCAGGCCAACATTGGCTGCGATCTAGAATTAAAGTTTGTCCAGCACAAATATACTTATCGCGCATCATGTACTTGTAGTTTGTATTTTGTTGAGGGGGTAGGCAAGCAAAGCAAAATAAGAGCATGATTACAGAATAAGAATACCGGCCTCGAACAATGAAGGAAGACTAGAATCAAGCCTTCTGGTACCGTAGACCTTGGATCTCGGTCTCCGACGGTAGTTGCAGCTGAAATGTTTGTCGCCTCTTCCTTTTTTTGTCTTTTGGCACATTGGCTTCTTGTCTTGCCACTTCTCTTATTGCGGACCCTTTACTTGGCTGGAGCTTTCCTCCGATCGCCTAATTTGCTTATTTCCCTTTTCTAAGAGGCCAGGCCACTTCTCGCTTCTGCCTCGTTTTCTGTGCCAGTGCGCTTAGTTGTACACCCCGATAATAATAACCGTGCTTCCCGAAAAACAATGCTTCCCAAACAAGTCCACCCCTCCCCCTCCCCCTATTAACTCGTAGAGCCCACCCAGAACAAACCCCCATATCAATTCCCATCCCGCCTACCCAGCCCAGCGCCAACCAAATCCCACCACGCTACATGCAAATTAGTGTCTGCTGTCAGGTAGCAAGCCAGAAGCATTAGCACCTGATTTCCGCCCCGTGCTCCCTCACAAACCCTTTCCTCCCTTTTCTCCTCTTCCCACCCTCATTTCCTTTCTCTCTCCCTCTGCCCTCTTTCTCCTCCTATAACCAACCTATTCTTCGGACTCATCTCAAAATACTCGAAAGCCATCAACAACCGACAGACTCCAACGATCGGAGGTCAGAATCTCAGAAATACGCGAAATTTCCCTTTACGATCAGTGAATCTATCAACGTAAGTTTTCTCGTTATTTTCTTACAGGTGCCTTTGTGATTTTTTCACCTCTTTTTTTTCCCTCGCCACTTTTGCTTCACCGCCGCCTCGATTTGCTTTGCTGCCTATGTACAGAACAGACAAAAGGTGCTTCGGTAGCCTCGTCCTTCTTTCTCCGAGACTCATCTTCGCGGTTTTATTATTCCTTCCTTTCATTTGTCACTTTTTTCACTTCGTCACTACTTCGTATTCTGTGTTCTTGTTCTGGCACAGTCTCGAGTAACAACGAGTTCTACGTCTATCCCGCTCTCCCTCACACCCCTATTTTGTCTCGTGCATTACTGCTGTCACCTTAAGAACCTACTTCACTACCGCTGTTCCTGTACCTCTGATCTTGTTATTCTTATTTTTTTTTTTTTTCATCTTCACAGCTGTGTTTGGCTTCGGTCTTGATGCACAAATTCATTTGTTAGGCAATAATCGTCTCTTGACGACGCTAATATTTCTACGTTTTTTGTCAAGCAGAGCGTGTTCTTGTCACCGGGACTTTCTAGATTTTTGACGACCTCGCGCGCTCGAGGATTATCTTGCAATCATGACGACCATGGTATGTACTTTCTCTCTACTTTATTTCATCTTAGCCTACATGGAAGTGGATATAGCAGACTGGTTGAACCGATCCAACCTACTAAGGTATTTTCTCTTGAAAATTGTTTTCTAATATTGGCTCTCGTTTCAGGACCTGCGTGTCGGTAACAAATACCGCATCGGCCGGAAGATTGGTTCGGGTTCGTTTGGTGACATTTACCTGGGCACCAACATCATCTCAGGAGAAGAAATTGCCATCAAGCTCGAGAGTGTCAAGGCCAAGCATCCCCAGCTGGAATATGAAGCCCGTGTCTATAAGTCGCTAGCTGGTGGTGTCGGCATCCCGTTTGTCCGCTGGTTCGGTACTGAATGCGACTACAATGCTATGGTTTTAGATCTCTTGGGTCCTAGTCTGGAGGACCTGTTCAACTTTTGCAATCGGAAGTTTTCGCTCAAGACCGTCTTGCTATTAGCTGACCAGCTTATCTCCCGCATCGAGTACATCCATGCTAAATCTTTCATTCACCGCGATATCAAGCCTGACAACTTTCTTATGGGCATCGGCAAGCGTGGTAACCAGGTCAACGTCATTGATTTCGGTTTGGCCAAGAAGTATCGTGATCCGAAGACTCACTTTCACATCCCGTACCGCGAGAACAAGAACCTGACTGGAACTGCTCGCTACGCTTCCATCAATACGCACTTGGGTGTCGAGCAGTCTCGTCGTGATGATATGGAGAGCTTGGGATATGTCATGCTATACTTCTGTCGTGGCTCTCTTCCGTGGCAGGGTCTGAAAGCTGCTACCAAGAAGCAGAAGTACGATAGAATTATGGAGAAGAAGATGACGACACCTACTGAGGTTCTTTGCCGCGGATTTCCCAATGAGTTTGCGATCTATCTCAACTATACTCGCTCTCTTCGCTTCGACGACAAGCCGGATTACAGCTACCTCCGCAAGATCTTCCGTGACCTCTTTGTCCGCGAGGGATTCCAGTACGATTATGTCTTTGACTGGACTGTGTATAAGTACCAAAAGAATGCGCAGGCCATTGCTCAGGCTGCAGGTGCCGCTGATGATAAACAGCAGCGCACAGATGCCGCAACTGGAAACCCTACTCAAGCGGGTGCAGTCAAGACTGGGAACAGCTCCCAGCTTCTGTCTGGCGGACGGCCTCGCAACGCTAAGATGATGGGCGGTGGTGTTGATGCTCATGACCCTCCTCGTGGTTCTGGCCCTGGTGATCGGATGTGAGTCCAATGACTCTGCCGGACCTGACCCGGATAATTTCACTCGCTTCTTAGAGGCCAGAGCAGCACCTGGGATGGCATTACGTTTAGGGTTATGGGACGCAGTGAACTTTGAGTAGTCGAGATCTGTTCATCTACACATAACACAGCTCGCATCCTCGACCTCGTCGAAGTTTCTATTAGCACCGAATATCCAGCTTTCGAATTTTAATGGCTGGTATACTGCTGCTTATATCGATCTCCTCCCTCATTTCTGCCATCAATTTCTGCACTTATTTCCTTTTCACTGCGGTCTTCATTATTCATGGATTGTTCGGTTGATGAAAAGACGAGGTGCGGAATTCTGAACTGAGACTGTCCAGCGTCATGAAAGGACATTTTTATGCGATGAGCGTGTTTCCGGCCCTCGAGAGCTTCAGAGAACCTTATATTTCCGACAGCCGATGCCGCTGATACGATACATTAACTGCCACGGCGATTATCAATAATATCTCACAGGAGCAACACCAAACTTTTTCCGACAACGGCTCGTAGACGCACACATGCTACGCTGTTACGTTACTTTCGTGGGCACTTAGTTTCTGTTTCTTGAGGCGCTTGACGTCGTCATTTTCAAGCAGAGACAAAGGCCTTCCAACAGTGGCGGCATCCTTTTCTGATGGTCAGATTACCGCGGTGAAAAGGAGTGATTTTGTTTCCTTCAGTGTGGCAGAAGTTCTATGGCACAAAATGAAATACGGTATCTGGATGAATAAACGAACGTGCTCTTGGGCATTGACGTTTATTTCACAGCCTTCTCTTTTCCTAGGTTGTTTAAAGTGGTCGGCCATCAAAATATAGCCAGCCACAGAACAGCTTTCTGATCTCAAAGAGCACAGTTTTGCATTTTTTTTTTTTCGTTTTCCCCTCTTCCCTTTCGCCCTTTGCCCTTAGTTTATGCTTATGTTTTTACCTTTTTCCTTGCGCTTATTTCATTGTTCCCCCCATAAATTTTCCATATGCCCTTGTCCTTGTTAATTTCTCCAACTGTTGAGCCTTATTTATTTGTTCTTGTCCATTTTTACTCTGCTTTCTGCTTAGCATGTCGCTTCTAAGCTCGCTTGTGGGGAGGTAATAGTTCAATTCAGGGGACGATGGGGTTTTTTACAGGCTTGGTGAGAGGATGAATGAAATTGCATGAACGAATTGAGAAACTCTAGAGGTTATGTGACTTACTGAAAGCGAAACAAATGAGAAGGGATCATGACTATTTCTCTTAAAGTGCACCTGTGAGCAGGTATGCACTGGGCTTATTTGGTCAATCTTTTTGTTTATGGGACGCTTTGTATCATCACTGCAGCTAACTAGAGTTAAAGGAAGTAGGCAAGAGTAGGCTAATACGGGGAAGCTAGTTTTGCTTTTTGTCAATGGGCTTGGTTTTTCGGTTCGCTTGAGAGTCTGGGGTTGGTGGATCTTTTCTGTTTACTTGTGTCAAGATCTACCTCATTGTGAGGCTCGTTCGTTTTAACAATTCCGCTCATTACAAATGTCTTAAGGTAGCCAAAAAAAACATCGTGTGCTGCAAAACAAGCAGGTGACTGCTTGAGTCGCATAATACTTATTGCATTCCAAGAGGAGCTGGGACAACAAACGCCCGAAATGTGATTGGTTGTCTCGAGACATTACGAACCATATATACGACGCAGTAAAATATGGTGGGAACGAGATGGTTGACTCCTCGACTCAACCTAACCACCAAAACCACCACCACTCACCAGCACTTCATGGAAGAGCTTTTGTACAACTAATCCTGAAGCCGCACGGCTTCGTCTACGCAAGGAGGGCGTGACGCAGCGTCCCTTACTGCATAGATAGCTAGGTTCTGTCGTGAGACTGTGATAGCCTTAGGTCGGGTCCGCCTCTGTCTGGCCTTGGGCCAGGGGCCTTTTTCGGTTCTCGGCCAATCCGCAACCAAATGACTTCGTTCTTGTCTCCACAAATAGGCTCTTCCCTGATCCCGTGCTGCATGTGTTTAGAACGTGTAAATTCAGGTGCCTGCATGTTCTATCCATCAAAAAGGTTCAAAGTCCCACCCTTTTGTATGCCTTGGCAGATTAGCTCGATAGCTAAATCCCCCACTCTCCTACCGCGCTTCAAAGGGGTCTCCGCGTTTACAACTCAATAGGATGAAAGAAGTAGATGGTAAGATGTGTGATCAAGCTGAAGCATGGAAATTATTGCGTGAGCAGCTCCTTCACTTCTGAAAAAGACGAAGGCAGAAAGAGGAGGTCAGGTGCGGAGGTGGCTTAGGAGGGTGTCGAGGAGAGCACGAGAAGAAAACAGGTCGCAAATAAAGTCAGCTGTCCAATGGGTGAGGATGTACTCCGTTTTAGGTATCTTTAGTTGGTTCTATGCTCTTTGCTATATAAGTATTTAAAGACTACGAAAGTGCCATGCCCCAACCGATCATTCAAGAAAGTCGGCCTAGATAAACGTCTCACATACATTTTGGTGTGAATATTGACAAATTTCTCTCTGTTTTTTGTTTAATGTTTAAAGACGAGTAGTTAAAGATATGAAAACAATTCATGAACATTTACACCAAATTATTAAGACTTTTGGCCGGCTCGACCTTTGGCTGACCAGCAGCCTTCTTTAGTAGGTGTGAAGTTGGATAATCGCTGGCCTCTAGAAGTTGTGGCGTAGCACGATTACTGATAGGCAGCGCAAAAGTTCAGCTCCATTCTCCCATCTAGCCCCACAATTTGCTTCAGGGGACGCAGGGAACATCAGCCGCACCTTGTGCAGTAGTTTATATAGAAGGATGCGCTGCGGCGGGGAGCTTCAAAACACAACACAGGCGGATGAACATAGAAAAGTGACGAAGCAGGCTAAACGCTATTGACGACACACCATCCCACGTTCGCTTTTTTTCTTCTTTCTGCGTCTGCCGCATGCTCTGTGTTTGATTGCAATGGCGTCGCCGCCGTCAAAATCCGACAATATGATACCTATTCCGACGCTGGACCTACTGCTTCTCACCTTTAACTGCGCCAAGACTCCGATTCATGTTCCCATATTTGCGGCACATCTGCAACAGGCGTTGTCCGACCATGTGACGGCAAATGCGGCATCTTTGCCGGATCTCGTTGTGTTGTGAGTGCTTGTCCCTACTTTATAAAATAGCTTCACTACTGCTGCCTATGCGTGCTCTCCAGCTAATTCTCCCACCGCCAGCTCTCTGCAAGAAGTTGCTCCTTTAGGACATGCGTTTACCGGTTCCTACTTTCTTAACCCTTACCTTTCGCGGTTCGACGAAGCCTTAGCATTGGCAGCCGCTCGGGTAGGCGGCTATCGATTCCACGGCACCTCTAGCTGTGATGACGAGGATACGGACGAAAGAGATCGGCGGCCGGAGCAACAGGCAGAAGAGAGCACACAGCAGGCGCAGCCCGACAGTCAATGTGCGGCTAGACCTTTCGAAGGCTACACCAAACACTACCACCTCATTCGCCAAGCACATGTCGGTATGACTGCTGTCCTACTTTTTGCACGCGAACCTTCTGCCATCCAGGACGTCCAAGTGGCCCACTGTGGTTTTGGTGTTGCCGATATGGGTAACAAAGGTGCTGTTGGCTTGCGGATCGCATACACAAAGACAGAAGGCGAGGAGGGAGAGGCACCATCCACAGCTTCGCCGAGCGAGCTCACGTTTGTCGCTACCCATCTGGCTGCCATGGAATGGAACGTGCGTCGACGCAATGCCAATTGGCGTAGCATTGTCGCTGGTCTGACTTTTGGCAACCCCAAGGATGTTGTAGCCGCGGCTTCTGCAACAAATACGGCTACCAATTCCATCGGACCAGGCCCACAAGGCCGCACTCGTGACGAGGCTGCCAGCGCACCTCGCACGCCTGAGGAAGAAGCCGAGGCCGAGGCCGCTGATGCCGCCGGTGATGATGCATGGCTGCTGCTAGGACAACACCAGCACGACGTGGATGTCCATCGCCAGTTGCATGATCTCTCTATATTCCGGCCAGACAGTCTACTCTTTGTAGCAGGCGACCTAAACTACCGTATCGGCGATGAGCGCCCCCCTGCCGATGCTGAGCTGCCAACCGCAAGCACATGGCCAAAGTTTCTCCAGCGCGACCAGTTAACCGAAGAGCGTCTCGCAGGACGCACACTACATGGGCTCAAGGAAGCAGACATCAAATTCCCGCCGACCTACAAATACGATGTGCTGAGCGAAAGCGAAATAGGGGCGGGTACAGAGCCAGATAATGCAGACGAAATCCAGCAATGGCAAGCGGCCCAACAGGAAGGCCAACAAAGAAATATCGAAGCTTTTGATCCATTTTTGGCGTCAACGCAGCTTGCTACGCCACCCGTTCCCTGGAAATACGCAAACCATCGCTGGCCAAGCTGGTGTGATCGTGTCCTGTATTTAGATGTGCCGGAGTGGACTAAGAAGCGATGGAGCACAAGTGGCAACGACAGTAAAAGAGGCAGCGGTGCAGCTATCCCAGAAGTGCAAGTCATAGCTTACCAATCACTTCCACTTATGCGCACGAGCGACCATCAAGCTGTGTATTTAAGAGCAAGAGTCCCGTTGCTTGGCAAAAGGGAGGAAACAGAGAGAGAATATGCGGATGAAGATACGTCCGCTGCCACAGAAAGCGTGGTCGATCCCCGCCTTCGGCTTCCCGTGCCCATCGATACATACGCATGGGATCGTCGCGCCAGAGCGCGCAACCGCGAGCGGCTGGCTGGTTGTGGCATGCTGCTTTTTAATACACGAGAAGGGGCCGTCGCAATGGTCACAGCCATTTTGGTCCTAATGGGTGTGTACTGGCTGTGGTTAGGAGCACTTTAGAAGAACTGAGATCAGAGAGAAGGTGATCATAGAGATTTATTTCAAGAAAGGTGTTCTGGGGAAATATTATCACGATCTGCTCTTTTGTTTCTGTTTTCATACCATTTTCTTGTTTCAAGCTTACGCACCGATTCCGGAGGTTGGCAGGATGCATCACTACTTTGAAGTATTGCATCTTAAATGCTTTGGAAATTTTGCATGTATGTCCTCCCTTTGCATTTGCAGGCATAGAAGCTATTCAATACGCCATTACGTTAAGAACAATCTTGTTACAAGTAGATGGCACTCTGTGAAACTTCGTTGAAGCGTTTTCGGTCGACAATGGATACTTGTCAACGGAAAGTGATTATTTCGTCGTAACTACTGCTGTCATAATACTCGTCATTTTCTGGTTCATACGTGTTTATTCTTTGCAGATCAAATATAGGCACCATGCACAACCTATTCAGTGCCAATTCACGCTTGGCAAGGTCTCAGCATAATCTTAGACTTCCATTTTACTTTACTTGTTTTCCCAAGTTAGACGTCTCTAAGCAATACATCATGCAGGCCACTCTTTCCTCCCAGACAAAAAAAAAACTCCTATCCGAAACCAAACAAGACCAAACAAAGTTAAACCCTAAGACAGGATCAAGGGAAAGACCTTCCTCTCCCCTTCCCTCTCCCCTTCCCTCTTCCTGGCCCCATCATATATTGGCCTAGGCCTTCGCCATTGCGTGAGTAATTTTCCCTCCTCTTGGCCGAATTTTGCGCGCATCCGAACTACGCGACGTATCCCAACTGAAACCTAATTTTCAGTGCCTTCAGAAATATTAAATAAATATTGCGTATAATGTACGTAAAAGTAGATAATCGTCAATGAAAATCAGAGAAAAAGGATAAGCACTCCCGAAGAAATAAAATGTCATGTGGCTCGTAAAAAAGATCGAATACTTGGAGCAAAACAGAAATAAGACATCGAGATCCATTCCCTTAGAAATTCGCGAAAAATCTGTCGTATTGGCTCGCCATCTCTGGTGTATACTGCTCAAAATCGGCGTCTGTCTCTGGATAGATGTCGAAGCACTGTGCGTCTCCCAGATACCTCACAGGTGGCACAATAGGCCCCTTGTCCCGGCGTGCATACAATGCATCCCAGTCGACTTCTGCAAAGAATGGGTGAGCTTTAACCTTGGCTGCACCCCCGCTGATGTTACCGAGTCGGCGTGACCGGTCGACTGTGCAAAGCTGTCTGACGAGATCCTGTGCGGCTGGCGAGATGACCGGGTCTTGTGGAAACAAGACCGGTTTTTCAAGAATTCTATAACATTTCGTTAGATATCCAAAACACCAAAAGAAATTTGGCTCAGCGGATGGGACCCAAGGGAGTCAGCTTACTGTCGGTAAATTTCCAGCGGATTTTGATGCCAGAACGGTGGGTAGCCTGTTAGAAATTCATATATCAGAATACCCAGTGCCCACCAGTCGACTGCCGTCGTGTGTCCCATGTTTTGTATCACCTCGGGTGCGATGTACTCCGGCGTCCCACACAGCGTATATGTCTCCACGGCACCATCTGCACCATTTCGGCCCAGACGCTTGGCGAAGCCAAAATCCACCAGTTTTACGTGGCCATGTTCGTCCAGTAGAAGATTTTCCGGTTTTAGATCCCGGTATGCCACGCCGTCCTGCTGTTCGTGCAGATACTCGAGCACCAGCACGATCTCAGCTGCATAAAACTGAGCAGTCGACTCGTCAAAGCGCCGAAACTTGCGTAGGTAGCTAAACAGCTCACCACCTGGGACATAGTCTAAGAGCAGGTAGAGGAAATCGCGATCGGCAAATGATGACAAGAGGTTTGTAATGAAGGGATAGCCTGCGACGTCTTCCAAGAGACGTCGTTCGTGCCGCACATGGTCGATCTGCTTGAGTTTGATGACGGCAGCCTTGCGCAGAATCTTGAGCGCAAACACCTGTCGGGACTCTTCGTCGTTTTGTGGATTTCGACGCCGGACCAGACACACGCGAGCGAATGTTCCTAGTTAAAAGCAAAAGAGAATCAACCCATTAGTTATTGTATTTCTAGAAAACTGATCTAGACTCAGCTCTCTTTCAACTTACCTGTCCCCAGTGTTCTTATGCGGACAAAGTCGTCAACCTGCAACCGCTTCGGGAAGAGCCCGCCGCTGCCTGCCTGGACCCCCATTGCTCCACAAGTCGGTATGCCTGGACCCGTCTCTGTTCCAGCTGTCGGTACTACCGCCGACTGTGATGTAGTCGACGGCGACGGTGACAGCGTTGCAGCAGCTGTCCCGCTGTCTGGTCCGCTCCAAGTATTCACTCCGCTGGTGACGTCATTGCGTGCTGTTGCGTGGCCTGAGAAGCCTGTCACATCGCTTTCTGGTGGTCCAACAGCGGAAGATGGAGGTATCGGAGGCGTGGAATGGATTGCGGCCATCGCCATGCGAGAAGAAAGATAACAACGCTGCAAAGGGGTGAAAGGTAGGGAGAGATGAAGAAAGGAGAACGCGACGTTGAGGGCGGGGAAAGAGGGGGTTGATAGGACGTAGGACTAGTCGCGTATATTTTCTTTTTCGCAGTCGTATGCTTCCAGCGCTTCAATCGCATGAGACGCACACAGAGAATCTATGAGGGAGATGCGCAATCTATTGTTTCCGTAGGCTGGGTTGGCTACCCGAGAAGCTTCTCACGAAGAAAGGAACAGTTGCACTGACGAAGAGTGATAGGAAGGGGCTGGAACTCGTTTCGACCGTTTCACAGTTACTGACCTATTACAGAATAGCTCGTTTCGTTTGTTTGGTCACAAAACAGATGTTAGCCCCAATTTCAATAGAAAATGCAACAACGCCAACAAAAAAAAAGTTTGATTTGAGCAGAGTACAGATGCCAGCCATAAAGCTAGGGCTCGAATTCAGATCATAGAGCGTCCTGATTAGGACCTCGCTGTTTGGGAAGAAAACCGCAGGTACCTCAAACTAAACACTATCGACATAGCGACAAAGACGTTCTATGAATCCGGAGAAATGGCCAGAAGCGCGGGTGTAGCATATGTGGGGTTTTCATCTAGGGACGAAGTTACTCCGTAATTCTGGGCTTCTGGCAAGTCCCGACTTGGAGCAGTTATGCGATTAGAAGGGTTCGCGGTTGATGGAGGGGAGGGGGTAAGGTAAGATACGACATGCCAGCCAATGACTAATTCCATCCCAGTCCGCCGGTACAGTCGAAAGGGGATGCACATATGTATGTGCTTTATGTACGATGCAGCAGGCGGTTTGATGGAGCAAAGACGGTAACAGAAGGGACGAGTCATCAATTTCACTACGTCTACATAAATTGAGTTTCGGGTAGTTGCATGACGCTTTTCATCCGAGATGGCTTCCCATCGATTTTTCTCTTCTCTTCTATTCAGCCTTTCTTTCTTCCCCAGGTTCCTTCACCTACTCGCTTCTGGGCTCAGGCTTGTTTTTCTTGTAAAGGACATTCTTCTTTTCTGTGATACCATCTTCATGCCCTGCTTTTTTTTTCCCCTCTTTAGCAAGGAAATAAAGCAAAAAAAAAAGAACGAAAGAAGCGGTTTCGGAGAGAAGAGTAGACTCCCACGATACCAATAGGTACTTTAACGACTGCAACTTTGGCGAAATAAAAAGGCGGCAAATGGTAATTCGAGGTAGACACGTGCCTGTTCTTGTTTGCCGAGTTGAGGTGGAAATGGTCGGTGACATCAGGTTATCGAAATCTCTTAACTCGTGCCCATTTTGCTTGGCAGAAATATCACAGCAAGGCGGACGCGAGTAGACAACAAATGAACCATCCTCGTACCGGCAGAATCAGGAAGGACCAGGACCAGGATGGAATGAGCTAGGAGTAATACCATTTTTTTCCCGACCGCCATTTTCTTTGGCTAGTTCTTTGTCCCTTTGAATGGGCAAAGTGATGTGCATTACTGCGATTGTACGTAACAGAAAGTGCTGGACCAAATATTTTGTGGCCACCAGGTAAAATTTACACGAGACAATGGGTGTGGTTGTTGCAGTATTTTTCTCCCTATTTTGTTTGTTGCCTCGCGTGCGGTTCTTTAATAAGCTTGTTTTGTTTCGGCATTTGAGCGTAGCAAGAGCAAAACCATCGCCCCCATGCCTCTCCAAATCGCTATTCTAGAGAATGGTGGCTACTTTGTAAATTATTGGTGGCGAGTTCTGGAATGCGCCAGGTGAGCAAAGTGAAGTATGGAGGGTACTCCGTACGTGAGTACGTACTCCGTAAGAGCATTGTAGGTGGATATTTTGGGTGCGCGTGGGTAGCATACTCCGTGGAGTCCAGCCTCGGTAGCTATCACTCAAAACGTAATAGCCATCCAGGGGTATTGTTTCCTATTTTTGTTGGCTTACGGAGTACTCCGTAGGGCGCAATACATACCTCTTCACTGCCCGTTTTATTTGCGAGTGGTCTTGTATATTAGATTACTCCGTACGCTGCTTGGGGCTCCTGTTGTCCGCTTGCCCCTGGCTCTCCAGATTCCGACCCTTAGGTAAGAGATCGGAAGGGCATGAGTAACCTACCAATAAGAGGGCGTCGATAAGAAATCGCAGGAGACGTTAATTGGCTCACATTTGGAAGTCAGCTTGCGAATGAAGAGAAGAGCTATTACTTCACAAGAAAATGTTTGGCAAGGAGCATCAAGAGAGGCATTGAGCCAACGGCGGAAATACACTGTGTGTAAAAGAAAATAGGAGCCAAGAGGAGACGCTCATTTTCTTTTTCAATTGTGTCCCTAGCTAAATCCATGGTCCTGACGATTCGGAGAAAGGTTCTGGCCCCTTTCTTTAACAAAGCCTCAAAAGAAAATATTTACGTTTTTGATAGTTGCATAGCCTTGCTTTTACGTACGTGGAAGGCCAAATCGACGAAGAAGTAAGGAAACGGTGCGCGAGCTGGAAAGGGCAAGAGTTGCATATTACGTGTACATGAAATCGTAAGGCTTATTTCACGGCTCAAGCGACACAAAGGTCTCAAGTTTCTAAGTGGATGCCTATCCAACAGCGAAAAATTATCTTTATACATGAGTTGGGAGGATGGCCTGTGCATATGTTGCGCAAGTACTCCGTAGCATGAGAAAGCTAAGACGCAGCGAGGCTACCGATAATTCACAGCAATACTTTTAGCAAATGCTCTTTTTTCAGACCAGTCTTCGCCCATTTAGTCAGAGCTCAGCAAATCCCATAAATTTTCTCTGCGGCGGCCTTCTTAGTTGTTTCTGGGCGGGTACGCCGATGTCGCGTGCACAGTCAGAGCTTCGCGCAGTTTCCACTAGACACATGTCGTTTGATCTTTCAGCCTTGGTCTACGTTGTTGATAATTTCCTCAGTCACTTTGTCATTGTCTTGTGGTCTTGAACATGCCCATTTTCTGCGTTCTTTTTCTTATATGCCTCAAGAGAGCAGGAGGCATGGACATGTAGTATCCGCGTCATTTGCGATGTGCTCTGCCATTCCACGCGCACACATACTCCGTGTGCGGATTTGTTGCGTCTGGATCCTAAATACGGTCCACGAGGGAATTATCTCTTTTGTGCGGGAAATAGAACGTTTTGGATAGGTTGAACGGAGTGGATATCCGGTTAGCGGGAAGGTGGTTGCCTCAGTCCACATACTGTATCTTTCCCCTGTCGGTCTTTATCGAAATCGGCGTTGGATTATTGTCAACGGTTCTCCTCAGCAGCAGCAGAGGATTGTTCAATGGGTGACAATGGATCTTTGCTCAAAGAAGGATGGAACCCCACGTCTTTGACACGAAGGTTCTTTTGATGTGTGGCTGGCCAACGATGGTGGCAGTATTCTATGCGCCTTTTGGTTTACTTTACTTTGGGTGTTCTTAAGCTCCCTCTTCGTGCTGCTACATTTTCTACTGTTCATGGTCTGGCGATAACGGATCTTCTCTGAGGAAGAGGATGTTCAAAATACCGCAAAAAATTATTGCCCTGTTGTCGCGGAGTACAACTGTGCTCATCACAATAGTGGCCAGAACGTACTTGGGAAGCATCAGCATCTGATCACCCACCAGGCCCATGGTAACCTTCTGTGTGTTCTAGTTTACATTATTTTATTTTTATTGCATTTTATTTGTTTGCGGTTTCTTCCCCAACCTCTGCAACTTTGATATCAAACCGGCTTGTCATTGGCTCTAAAGATCATCAAATGCCACGCTAACTAGGTCGTAGCGCGAAGCCGCTTGAATGGGAGGGAAATAGAGATACATCTGCGATGAGTGCGAGTACTGCCTGTATTTCCATTGTGCTGGCTTCCGTGTATCTGTGCTGCTATTTCCCTAGCTCGTCTTTGTTCTGACCGAAAAGGCTACATATGTACGACACGCATTTCCCCTTCCGTTGCCTCTTCAATTAATTCTGCAGTTGGCCATCTCGCCCCCGCCGAGAATATCGCCACCCGTGCCTGTTTTCCTTTTCCGATGGTACAAGTACAGAGTATGCTGTGTGCATTACTCGCACCAGGGCGTCATGCTCGCCCATCTTGTAGGGATGTGGGCAACCCATGGTGTTTGGGTGAATCATAGGAGGTTGATACTTTTATC
The DNA here is from genome assembly GCA_002917075.1 of Hawksworthiomyces lignivorus. Classification (NCBI taxonomy): domain Eukaryota; kingdom Fungi; phylum Ascomycota; class Sordariomycetes; order Ophiostomatales; family Ophiostomataceae; genus Hawksworthiomyces; species Hawksworthiomyces lignivorus. The sequence goes on along the minus strand of NTMA01000038.1, from coordinate 174,563 downwards.
TCTTTATAGAAACATGCTTTGTGAGTACTGTAGGTAGGGTACAGTTTTGGGATTCATTCATGTGCTCCGCCCTCCCACCCACCACACCAGCCAGCAAAAGACCCCTGCGGTTTCCCTTTTTGACCCTTTCTTTTTGTTTTCCTGTAATAAGAAGACACAGGTTTTCTTCTTATCTCTCACTATCTTCAGAGTCGCCAGCAGTGGTGGCCGGATTTTCCCTCCCTGGGTGTATTTTTACGTTTTCGTGTTGCTCGTCTGGTAGTCTCCCACACGCACGCACTAATCATTACTTGCACACCCCTCACTCCTACTAAAGACAGCCCGTCTCTTTTCTCCCTCCCCACTTTCTGACCTATTTCCCACGCAGAAAAATAGCAGAGACCCACACACTACTCTCTCTTCATGGTTTCGTCTTTAACTACCCGCTATTAAAACTTGTACTACAGAGTACTGCCCCAGCGAAATTGACTCTACGCAGCACCTTTCACGCAGATAAAAGCACCTTACTTCGCCGCTCCCCGGAACCCCGCCAGTGGCATTTCTCCCGCCCTCTTTCCTTCTTTAATTCACAACTTCTTTTCCCCTTTCCGATACAAAAAGGCGCTCTTGTGCTATTTTCTCCTTTCTTCGGTTCTCTGGGTTTTCTCCTGTTTCTTCTCCATTCTCACCTTTTCTCTCACCGTTTTCTCGGCTTCCCCACCAGTTTCTTCTACACACTGCAAAAATGGTAAGGCTGCTTCTTATTCCAACCCCCCCTCATTGGTTCCTGGGCCGTGCGGCTGGTCTCTGCTATGAGCTCTTTCCTCTCGAGAAGGAGCCTGCTCTAGTCGTACTACATAGTCATTACTACCTTGTTAAATGTCTATGGCAGAATTCGGATTGTTAATGAGTAATGCAATATTAGGCTTCCCAAGAATCCTTCATCTCCAACACTGCTACTGTAAGCTCATAATCCCAATGCGATCGAAAGAAAATGAGAACAGTGGTATAATGAAGAGAGAAATTCGAAATGACAGCCGGGGCAGAGTAGGGTTGAAAGACTACTAACACCTCACGACAGCTCCAGAAGTACCTTCAGCTCGACCAGAAGGGTAGCATCATCGCAGAATATATCTGGATCGATTCTGAGGGCCAGACTCGCTCTAAGAGCCGGGTAAGTGTCTTTTTTTTTTTTTTAACAGTACTCTTTCCACGCGGAAGGACAGTGTTTTTTTTCTTGTCTTCTCCCAATGACAAATTTTTTGAAAATGCTAATTGCTTGCTGTTAAAAACAGACCCTGAAGGAGAAGGACTACAACGTCAGCGACCTCCCGATATGGAACTTCGACGGTAGCTCTACCGGTCAGGCCCCCGGTGACAACTCTGACGTCTACCTGAAGCCTGTTGCCATCTTCCCCTCGCCCTTCCTCCTGTCGCCTAACATCCTGGTCCTGGCCGAGTGCTGGAATGCCGACGGCACCCCGAACAAATTCAACTACCGCTATGAGTGCGCAAAGCTCATGGAGGCCCACGCTGCGCATGAGCCCTGGTTTGGCCTAGAGCAGGAATATACCCTGCTGGACCTGAACGACCGTCCGTATGGCTGGCCCGCCAACGGCTTCCCTGCACCTCAGGGTCCGTACTACTGCGGTGTCGGTGCTGGCAAGGTGGTACAGCGTGATATTGTGGAGGCCCACTACAAGGGTAAGCTTTGTCATTGATCACATGAAAGCCGCTCAACAAGCGGCTTTTGTCGGAGATTTCCTATAAATTGTTTTTCTACCCTTGTCTGCCTGCTAACGTAATATTTGCGCAGCCTGCTTGTACTCCGGTGTCAAGATCAGCGGCACGAATGCCGAAGTTATGCGTAAGTTTCCTATACCGCACATCCCACCTTCCGTCATTCGTTTTTGTGCACAAACGATGACTTCATTTTCTATCCCGCCTTGGATATTTTGTGGCTCGATGACTGACTGCTTCCAGCCGCACAATGGGAGTACCAGGTTGGCCCTTGCGAAGGTATTGAGATGGGTGACCACCTGTGGGTCTCGCGTTTCCTGCTCCACCGTATTGCGGAGGACCTGGGTGCAAAGGTCTCGTTCCACCCTAAGCCCATCCCCGGCGACTGGAACGGTGCTGGTCTGCACTCCAACTTCTCGACCAAGGAGATGCGTGTTGAGGGTGGCATGAAGTATATTGAGGAGGCCATTAAGAAGCTCGAGGGCCGCCACAAGGAGCACATCGCCGTGTACGGTGAGGAAAATGAGAAGCGTCTGACCGGCCGGCACGAGACTGGCGCAATCGACCAGTTCAGCTGGGGTGTCGCAAATCGCGGCGCGTCCATCCGCATTCCACGTGAAGTTGGCGCCAAGGGCTACGGCTACTTTGAGGATCGTCGCCCGGCCAGCAATGCTGACCCGTACCGGATTACTGGCATCATCATGGAGACGTGAGTTTTGTCGAGCTTGCTCCCACCGTGCCCCCTTTCCAGGGGGCAGTACATTTTTGCTTATATGCTAACTATTCTGCTAGGTGCTTCGGTGCTGTCGACAAATAAAGAAATGCGGCTTGCTTGGGGAGTTGCAGGGAAGAGAGGTAGTTGCATGACAAGGAGGGAGAGCCCTATTCAGGAGCGTTATGAACAGTCTGTTATGCCGTTTTTGCCAGCTCGTTTCGGATACATAGAATTAGTTAGCAGTTCCGCGTACAACTGTTTTCTGCCTTCATATTTGCGTCAAATACCAGATTTTGCATTTTGAGGATAAGCATTGCATCGTTAGCGTCCCGAGAGTCATCAAAGAGTTGATGTGACGGGTTTTACCCACTACCCAGGATCAGCTGACTGATTCGTACACAACATATTCCAGCAGTCAATCGCGCCAGTCTGGCCGCCAACAGTCAACAAGCAATTTTGGGAGTCAACCCCGAAGAATTTTCAGTGTATTGCTGATGCATTGAAACAGTGTGCACACCTTTTTATTTTATTTTTTTTGTAGTGGTCTCCTGTAGAAGGGAATCCAAGGTACGCAATACGGAACCGACCGTTACCAGAGGCTGCACACAGACATGGCATGTAGGAAGGCCTACTTCCTGTCTGTGGCCGATATGTGCTTCAAATAGCCAGGGTCGCTATAAGTCCGTTCCCCCAATTCAATACTGAACTGAGCTGCTACAGGGCTGAAGTGGCTGCTTCGGGTGACTTTGGTGCTGAGTGGGGACAGGAGGCAACTGGGCTCCGAGGACATTGGTATGTACGAAATACCTACAGAGGAGCTGACAACAGCCATTTGCTCAGCAGGCTGCCAATGGTGCGACACTGACCAATTGAGAAAGCGAAGGAGTACTAATAACATTCAGAACTGTAACGTAGAAGTTGTGCCTAGAAACGGGAGGACACACCCAAGACAATCCTGACAAAGCCTCTCGCGGTCTAGTTTTCTCAGCATGCCTTCCCCTCTTGTTGCACACACCCCTTTTCTGTTTCCGTTTACGCGGTGTGCTCTTTATTGTCACTTTGCCGTTATTGTATGCTCTAATTATTCCTATTTTCCTTTTCTATCCTTTTCTTTGGCTTCTTTTCTCCCCCCCCCCCCTCTCGCGTGAACTGAAGCTTCCTGGGAAAGCAGCCAATACTTACCGCCTCCCCCATTACCCATTTCCCATTCGCCTCGCCCAGTCCTCTCGGCTGTTCACGAATCAACAGCTATTGGCGATCTCTTTCTTTCTGGCTCTCTAGTCCCGCCTTTTCTCTCATCGGCCATTTTTTATTGATCCCGCGCAAAATAGGCAGGGAGAACTTCCCAAGGGAGAAACAGGAAACAATGCGATAGGCCCCTTGACCTAAGTGCAGTATTGCTTCGACCCTTTGGGACGCATCTAGCGCGCTGTACGGAGTATTATCGCTTGTATTCAGCCACCCATTCAACCCATCCAGCTGCTTCGACATCTAAAGTCGCCACCCTCAATTGATTTTGAGGACGATCTATCTGCCCAAGGCCTTGCTATTTTACCTAGCATGCCTATAGCTAGCCTCTACTAATCGAGAAAAGCGAGCAGCTATAGAGAGATCGATACATCGAGGTCTCTCCATCTGTACCTCTTATACTTTTTGTTGTTGCGCAGTTAGATGAGCTTTGATCAAGCACTATCCGACGAGGTCCTCGCGATCTAGCCACGCCTTTGAAAGCTTCGAATTCCTTAAAACTTGGTGGCAATTACACGTCCGAGGCACCTCCCTCCCCTCGATACTAAGATGCTGAATATCTCGAGCTTTGTCCAGCGAGCCCAGCAGCTGCTCGATTCCGGAGCTCCCTCCCCAAATACTTCGTCCGGATCCGGCGCTTCCGGCGCTCCTGCTGGGTTTCTGTCGGGTCTCGCTAACGGCGATAGCACCAAGAAACACCCGTCCAAAGCCGCTCTTTTTCAGGCTCAGTTCCGTTTGCCTTCCTCTCAGCATCCACTGCACGAGATCACTGCCGAACTGACCCTCCCCCCTTCCGACAAAGATACAGTTGGTCTGGTCTCTGCGCCATCCGCATCCAGTGCCGCATTTCGCTACGCAGGGCGTCTGCACTTGTCCGAAGGCTACTTGTGCTTTTCCACCGCGCCTTCGAGCTTTCTGCCCTCCGCAAGCCAAGCGACTGCCTCTGCGTTCACTGGTCAGACACATGGTGAGGGTCCTAGCGGCAAGGGTTTTACGTTTCCGCTCTGTGCTGTCCGGCGTGTCGAGCGACTTCACACACAATCATTCCAGTTTTGCTTATCTATAACATCTTGGAACGGTCAGCTTTACGAAAGCGCTACCGGGGCACCATCTAGTACATCGAAAGATGCAGACGCCAAGGTAGCTGCTCTCTCCACTCGTGAACAGCGCATTACAATCGAACTGGCTGGCTCGCGCCAGGCTTGTGAGCGCTTCTGTGATGGTCTCAAGAAGGGCCTACGTGCGGCTGTTGGCCACATAGCAAAGATGCGCCGTGTTGCTTCTGAATGCTACTCCGAGTACCTCTTGCGGCCAGAGGATCGCAAAACTGCCATGAATCCACCAGATGCTGGCCTGGGTATAATCTTCCGCTACCCCGGTGATGCCAAAAAACTGCGAGATCGGGCCAAGATGCGCCTCTGGGCCGAGTATCTCCGTGACAATGGTCGCAACTTCACCCTCGTGCGCCAGCCCACGTTCTATAAACTGATCCGCGTCGGTCTGCCGAATCGTCTGAGGGGCGAGATGTGGGAGCTGACATCGGGTTCCATCTATCTACGGCTGGAAAATCCGACGCTCTATGCTGACACGCTGGCCGCATTTAAAGGCCAGGAGTCGCTCGCCATAGACGAAATCGAAAAGGATCTAAATCGAAGTCTGCCCGAGTACGCCGGCTTCCAGAGTGACGACGGCATCAATCGCCTGCGCCGGGTATTGACTGCCTATAGCTGGGTTAATGCGGAGGTCGGCTATTGCCAAGCCATGAACATAGTCGTGGCAGCATTACTCATCTACATGTCGGAAACCCAGGCCTTCTTCCTGCTGTCAGCCTTGTGCGACCGCCTTGTGCCCGGCTACTATTCAACAACCATGTATGGCACGCTACTAGACCAGAAAGTCTTTGAGTCCCTCGTCGAAAAGACAATGCCCATCATCTGGGAGCACTTGGTGCGTAGCGATGTGCAACTCTCAGTCGTCTCGCTACCCTGGTTCCTTTCACTTTACATAAACTCAATGCCGCTTGTGTTCGCGTTCCGCGTTCTCGATGTCTTTTTCGTCGAAGGTCCTAAGGTGCTGTTCCAGGTCGGCCTAGCCATCCTACGTATCAACGGTGAGGAGCTACTGGATGCGGGTGATGATGGCGCCTTTATCTCCGTCCTTAAGGCATATTTTGCTCGACTAGACGAGTCTGCGCACCCACGCTCCGACAATCCCAAGCTGCGAGCTGTTACGCGCTTTCAAGAGTTGATGGTCGTCGCCTTTAAGGAGTTCTCTGGCATTACAAATGCCACTATTGCTGATCTTCGCCGAAAAAATAAGGATGCTGTCCTCAATAACATTGAGAGTTTCACCAAACGCACTGCTATTCGGAATTTGGGCCCAGATAGTAAAGTTTTGAGCACAGAAGAACTAGGTGGTCTGTACGATCGCTTCTACGGTGTCCTATATGAGCGGCAGCAACGCCAGCTGATCATCAAACAACAGGAAGAGCAGTTCCTTCAACAGCAACAACAGCTCCAACAACGACAACAAAGGCAGCAAAGGCGGGCCAAGCTTGGACTTTCTCTCGCCAGTGCAGACACACCACAAGCTGCCACTTCTCTTACACCCAATTCGTCTTCCGCAACAAATGCCTCTTCCCCTGAAAAGGGTCGCGTTGGCCTGGGGTCAAGCACCAACATGATGGATTATGATGCCTACCGCGAGTTTCTTGCAGGCATGGCGAAGTGGGCCATTGCTGATTCGCCGCCGACTCCCATTCGTGATAGTTTCCCTGAACGCGATAAGAACGCCTCATTTTCGACTGCGTCGGCTGCTGCTTACTTTTCTTCACTGCGTAGCTCGTCCGGAAATCTTGCACCGAATGCAACAATATCACCATGGGGCCCAGGGCCAGAACCTGCTGATCATGAGTTCCTCCGGCGCTTGTTCTCACAATGGGATAAGGACAGTGCGGGAGCTTTGACCCTGCAGAATGTCGTCAGCGGTATTGCGCGAATTAAGGGTAAGCGCGATATTATGGGCACGATCAACTATTTCTTCGAGCTGTACGATGACGACGGCGATGGTCGTGTCGATCGTGAGGGCATCCTCCGAATGTCAGAAACATTACTGTTTCTTTCGCGCCGTGGACTAGAAGGTACATTAAGTCCAGAAAAAAAGGCGGCCGCTGAATCTAGAAATGGTCTCGGAGACAGTTCCAGCGGCGACGCTTCTAGTCCTTTGCCACCGGAAATGTCTGTCAGCGAGCAATTCCTTGGTAGCGTGAGTGCATTTATCCGACGTTGCTTCGAATATGCCGACCCTGATCATCCTCAAAACGAGAAAGTCGAAAGGAAAGAGGACACAGGCGATGTGAAGCTTAGCGAGAAATCTGTACAGGAGAGAGCGGAGTCTTCTGATAAAGTTGACTTGGCTCCACCGAATTCTTTCGCTATTGGAGACAGTGACGATGACGGTGAAGAAGACGAAGAAGACCTTCTTGCTGTTTCTCCTGAAGGCAGCCCCAAGCTAAGAAAATCGAAGCAATTTACAGCCGATATTTCGACTCCAAAGCAACGAGTTGTCTCCAGGGCTGAATCAGAACGGGCAAACGTCGCACTTGACCCGTCCAATCCTCTTCACATTACGCTACCCACTTTCCGCATGGTTGTTCTCGCCGATGAACTTCTGGAACAGTTCTTCGAGTCTTCTTTCCCCTCCTCCTTCCACATCATCGAAGGCGTCGCGTTCACTGGTCCATCGTCAAGCGCATCTGCCCTTACGACGTTTGCCAACCTCGGCATTGGTGCAGGGAGGGCTGCGGCAGCAGCTTTTAGCAGTGGAGGGAATAATGGCCTGACCGGGCCCATTTCTGGCGTAAGTGGTAATGGGTCATCTGGTCAAGTCTTTCGAAGTGGTGCCTCTCGTGGCCTCCGCGGTGTGCTGGATAATATCGTTACCGACGGTATGCGGGTTGCAGCAGAGGTGCGGAAACGAATGGAAGAGGCACAACGTGAACTTGAGAAAAACGCTGTGCCTGGGCAGGTCCGGAATGCAGATGACGATGATGATGAAGATGACGATGCTCCAGTGACAACAGCCGCCGGACGCTCAGCCGTTGTAGATCCCGAGAGACGCAGCGTCCGATCATCCGATCTGTCCCTTCTTGAGGGTATAGATGCCGAGGCAGACGGTGGTGGAGCTGCCAACCGCAATAGCAGTGGCGATGATGTTGGGAACAATGTGATCGAAGCTGCGAAACAACAGAGCGGTGACAACCGGTCGCCTCCAGTGACTCAGCGCATTATCGAGTTTGACGCGTGAAAATTACACCAGTCAGCGATTGGTTTTTGTACTTCAAGTTATAGTTTCTGAATATTTCTAGGATGAAAGGGCCACTTCATTCGTTTTGCTTAGAAAACGATAGATAGAAATTCGGCCTACTCGAGATGCCTTGCTTTCATGTAATATATCCGAGTCTCGACACTTATGCCCTTCCATCTAAGAGGATTCCACTATGAATTTGCGAAGCTGGCTGCTGTCATTGCGAAATGAAAGGAACATGGTGAAAAAAAGGCGAACCCGGCAGGCCTACGTAGTACGAGAATCGCTACTCCGTACTCCTCTGGCCCTGTTAAGTATCTGGCTCGGTTGTCATCTGGATTAGGCGTACTTCTACATCAGAACATAGCACAAATAGGGCGTGCACGTCAAAGCCGTTAGATCTTATACTCATAACAGAAAGGCTGAGCGTGATTTCCACCAAAAATAAAAAATATCGAATGTAACTTGCTCTGATTTGAAGCAGCAAGTGCGACCGACTTGATCGACAAAGTTATAACCTCCGCAAAGATAAGCTTCCAACTTGGACCACGTATGCTGCCTTCAGCCTAATCCTATAAGAGGGCATTCACATTTAAGGAAGGCATCTCGTGAAATGTCTGTAAAATTGTCCTGGTGTGTTGGCCTTCATTCTTTTCCTTCAGACAACGTTAGCCGCTAATGAAATTACGCATATTTTGCGTCGAGTTTTACTGTCTCTATAATCTCAGCCGGTTCTATCTATGTGCAAGATGCCGAATAACCAAGCAAAAAAGCACCTAGCTCAGAAAAGGAGCTGAAAACGACGGGTTCTGAGTAAAGGGCCTGGAATGGGAAAGTGGAAAATAATACAAAATGAAGAAAGCGATGCTAAACGTCGGGAAGCGATAGTAGACAAAAGAGGGAAGTTACTAAGAGTAAGCTTTTATACGGAAGACCGAGAAAAGAAGACGGCATTATCAACCTATATAAGGAAAGGAAAATGAGAAATATAAATTCGACTTGTACTTATTATCACGAGTTTCAAATAGTCGCTGGTTGAGGACCGTGGAATCGGTCTACAGCCACAAGCAGGTTAAGATGCAGAGTACCTGCAGATTATAGAAGAAGAAGTGGCTGGTATGAGAGATTGGAGAAGAGAATTCAAAAGGAATGGATGCGGTTTACCTCTTCGAGCTATTGTCCTATTTTGTTTCAATGCGATTGTTCCCATTTCCGTATTATCTCTTTCAGGGAGTCTTATTTTGTGACTCTAACTTACCTCGATTTAAGCAACGGGCCGGTCCGCAGTTGCATCCCTAAACCGAATATCGTTACAAACAAAATAAAAGCTAAACTCTTTAACAACGGTGGTGTTCTCCTGTCCGAGAACGCCTTTCCTAGAAAAAAAAAAGCTTTCCCGCGATGTGTAGGGACGACGTCATTCCAAGTTGTTAAATTACAAAGATATTAGCTGGACTAATATGCCTAACAAAAGGACACAGGGAGTGAAGTCCCTTATTCATTGCCGTAAGAATTCCCTCTTCTTCATCTCCGCTTGGCTCACTCGAATCTGAGTATGAAGACACGTCCTACAAACCCAGGACTAAATCACTTCTTCTCTGCCCGCAAAGGCTACGCTAGACGAGAAGGACCTCTGCCCAACAGCCATTTAGTTTAGAATATCCTAGCACGTCCCAAATAACTAAGGAGTACTGAACAGAGCAGCAAGTATATACCAAGAAACGTAGAAAATTAACATTAATGAATAAAATAAATCTTGAAAATATCCACCAGTAATCCTACCGAAGCGCCTAAGAGACTATAATTTAGAGCTGTTTATGTATTAGGGGCCATTTGTGTGCATCTGCATATGTATGGCGCACAATTTGAGGTTCAGAAACCAAGGTGAAATGAAAAATAAGACATTATGAAAAATAAGGAAAGCCAATGTTTAAAAAATGAGTAATCCCGTACCCCCCTCTCAATGCAGTATTACCAGAGAAACCAAATAACAATGATGCTTTCTGTCTTATTGCCAACAAAAAGAATATCCTCTGTACGGAGATCCTTTGACCCCGTTGCGAAGCCACCCAACAATACATATGTGAGTCGCGAAAAAGGCAAGAAGAAAATGGTTCGAATACAGAAACGAATGCAATAGCAGCGAAGAAATCCAGGAGAATCGCAAGTTACAACCCAGTACGCAAAGACGATATCGGAGTCGGGAGACGAGATCGCTGCATATTAAATAGGAACTGATTTGGGTAACCGGACAGCCAAATTTGATGAGGCAAAGCTGATACCCATAACCAGAATGTCCTGTTCATATACAATAGCAGTTCCTTTGTCTCATAAGCCTATTGCACTCGCCAGGATAATAATAAATCAATAATTATATATCCCTGGAGTATGAGTTTGTCTGCTCTGGTTTATTGCACGCCGATTGGGTAGCGAGGACCAAGACTGCTTTGACTGCTGTTTGCAGACGGTTCCGAATCCAGGTGGCTAGAATCACCACTGCCCGCGCTAGCACTTGCACTTCCCGTCAGACTGCGAACGTTCTTTCCAAGGGGTGGCTGAAGGGGGCTCACCCCAGCGTGTTGCTCAACTTGTTGAGGCGCAACAGCATTGCCATGTCCAGGCGGATATCGAGGAACCGGCTGACGAACTCCGTCAGGCGGCGAAGGTCGGCCATTTGTCGGAGGGCCGCTAAAGCCGTTTGGAGGTGAAGGGCGACCATTGTTTACTCCTCGTATGGATGGGCTGTAGGGATTGCCCGGTGATTGACTAGAACGGCGCGGATAAGGTCCGCCCATCGGCCCACCAGCGTTAAACTGAAGCTCGTCTAGTCGGGAGGCGGTCAATGAATTTGCCCTCGAGTCAGCTTGCATCTGACCCCGATCAACATTTGCATATCTGTTGGATGAACAGGACATCAATGGATCATCCAGAATGTTGGAATGGACACCTGTAACTTGTTCGATTATCTGGCTCGACCTGTTTCGACCAAAGCTTGGGCGAAACCGACTACCTCTGGATGGAACCGTGCCTAGGTCGCTGTTCTTACGGAATTGAGCACTGTTGGTGTTCCCCGGTGCTTTCCGATTCTTCCTAGACGTAACACTCATCATATCGAAGTTGTCAGCATCAATCATAGGCATTGGAGGTCCACCATTGCCGGGATCGAAGTAGTCGTCATCTTCGTCCTCATCGTCATATACACCAATGCCATTGCGCATGGGAGGTGGTCCCCGCCTCTGTTGTGGAGGACCGCCGCGGCGCATTCTCATCTCCTGTTCTCTGAGAGCCAATTCGCGTTGTCGGATTTGCAATTCTCGCTCACGCATGGCTAATTCTGATGAATCCAGTGCTTGTCCAGTCTGGCCTCCTTCTGGAATATCATCATAAAGGACTAAGTGGCTAAACTCTTCGAGATCACCACCCTCCATAGAACCCCGCCGAGATTGCTGCCGTGACTGAGGGTATCCGTTTATAGGTGGCCGCCCATAACCGTTTGGTCCTGCTCCATTCATGGACACAGGCGGACGCCGACCCGGCGGACCGGGTTGAGCCGAATTACGTAGCCGAGGCCGCCCCATATTATTCATTCCGTTGGGCATGCCATTAGGTTGCCCGTTTGGCATGCCATTTGACATGGGTCGACCACTATTATTCTGAGATGACATACGCGGCGGCAATGCGCCAGAATTAGTAGGCGAACTCGGCGGTCGCCCCACAAGGTCACCCTTTGGCCTCGTCTGGTTAACAGCGTTAAGGTTGTGCACAATGGCATATAAGGACTCGATACGAGGAACGGCAATACCAGCTTCTTGTGCAAGCCGAATTGGGGAGCCAAGAAATGTCTCAATCTCCATTGGTCGTCTTGCAACGTAATCTTGCCACATTACACTTTCTGGAGATTGAGGTTTTGTCATTTCAGCAATGGTTTGGTCCTTGAAATCCGATGAGAATTTGCAGCCTTGTGATTCAGCCAATACCATTAATTCGTCAAGGATACCCGTAATCAATTGCCTGACGCCGACTTTCTCTATGAGAAGTGCATGGTTTGGTGTCTCAAAAACAATACTCGTCGGATGAAACGCGATAGGCCTGGTTCAAGTCAGATGGAAGTACCTCGGGCAAAGAGTGAGGCAAAGCAACATATCGAGGGATCTTACCCCATCAATCTTTCGTATTGTTGTTGTCGTATATTTGGTGACACTTTGCAATCTACTTGACCAGAACTCAGAGTCATGGCAAGCGCCTGAGCCATATCTTCACGGATACTTTGGGGGATCCGATCATTGTTGCTATTTGTTGGGCCAACCCAAACTTCAGTTGAACCTTTATGCTCGAACTCGCTGGCGCCAAGTTGGATGACCTCTGCTTTTGACACAAGAGACAAGACAACGTTTGTAGGGAATCGTTCCTCGATGGCTGCTTCGACTCCTAAACTATGTGTTGTGTTCACCAATATGCATGTATGCTGAGGAGTAACGACGGCGTCGATGATTGAGGCAAGATCGTAGACGTCTGGGAGGGCTTTGATACACAAGATGACGTAGTCAAAAGCACCTTCTCTTCGCGAGGCCGCTTCTTCTGGAGATTTAACGACTGCAACGATGTGAGTGTTTGGTAGTGAAATATGCTTTTGAGACCGATAGCTAGAACTTACCATAGCGAGGCTTGAACCGCTCATTTCCAAACGCTGGGGACCTGGTTATTGGCGACCGATGAGCAACTGCGAATCAAAACCGGAACAAGTGGTTGCAACAGAGCCAAACTTACTTGAAAGAAATGCCGTACTGCGCAACATGATCGAAGCCTGATTTCCAAACAAGCGTCACATCGCAGGCATTCGTAGCCTGGAGTCGCCAGGAAAGAAAGGCGGATACTGCATTGCCTCCCACTGTGACCACATTCATCAGTTCAAAGTCATCCTCCATGGCTGTCGGCAGGGCTGATAGGGATTTTTGGTGTTATGAAGGCATGTATGGAGTGTTTGGTGGCCAAAAAATTGGTTGGATAAAAGAGAGGAAGTGGTAGTGAAATTAAAGCAGGAAAGTCAAGCGGCCAGAAAAATCGTAAAAGGAATGTGAATAGACAAGAAATGAAAGAAACGAACGAGTGAGGTAAGGCCTCGCAAAAGGTAAAGGGAAAGAGAAAAAAAGAGGGAATTTTTTTTAGAGATGGTAAGGTGTGGAAGCCTAACAAAACGACAAGAATATGGAAAGCGGACAATGAAGACGTATATTTCCTTTCGAGGGGAGAAATGGCGCCAAGTAAAAGAGTTGGTAAGATATGATTGAAGCGTTCGTGCAATGAGATCAATGGAACAGGGAATGGACAAGGCCGCGAAGAATGTGTGGCGCGGTGCACCAGGGAACATCCGTCGGAGTCGCACCCCCCGTAAGTGCGCAAGAGATAGCCACAAGACAGAAAGATAGTGAAGGGGATGGGCAGGGGTAGGAAGTGTGTACTACAAGTAGCGGGAAATAAAAATACAGTATATTGAATATAACAATCAGGGCAACTCGCAATAGAGGGAGAGAAAAAGAAATGGCGTTTAAAAGAATGTGAACCAACCTGAAAGAACCTTGAGCCGGGGATTTGCAGGCGCCATTTTGGGTAAGAAAAGCAGACGTAGCAAAGAGAGCCAAGAAGAGAATTTAGACGAGAGGAAAAGGGAACCTGAAAAAGGTGGCTGTGACAAGCAGTGAATGCTTGCTTGTGCAGCTTAGCTCGTGCGGCAGCCAGCTCGTGTCGAATGGTCGATGCAGTAGGGTGCAGGTAACTACTAGCTAGCGCTGGCAAATGCTAGCCACTTGGTTGAGTCCGTTGCGCGAGCTGGACGGAGACAGGTGAACAGGGGCACACCAAGATGACGGAGGTGCGAAGGCCAAAGCCAAGTTCCTGTTCAGTATGTCCAGGCTGATCAGCGACTTCTTTTGTGTGGCTCGTTTCGTGGGGCGATTAGGAGGATACTGAGTGGCCCCAGAACCGGCTGGCCTCTATCTGGCCCAGGTCTCACTTCTTAATTATTGTTATTCCAATCGTTGCTCTTTTTAGTGGCCTACCTCTTTTGATGTCTCCGGACAAAAGTCTCGTCTTCTTGAACGTGGTGGATCTATCTTCTTCTTTCAGGAGGCCTCGGAAGACTCCAGTAGTTTCTTTAATGATCGCGTCGCTCGACGTTGATGATCGGCCGACCGTCGAAATCGACAATTGGGAGTGGAAGAGTCGGGTTGGCGCCGAAGTGAAAATAGTAATTAACTAGGATAAAGCGAATTTGCTGGATAGAAAAGGGAAAAAGGGGGGGGGGGGGGGGTGTGGAGAGAACTTCTTGATGCCAGAATTTTGAATTGCCCCAAGCGTGGTTAGGCTCAGCTAGTTTTCCTGTTACCCTGATCATTCACAAAGCTAGTCAATAGTCTACTCTTTGGGAGTAACAGGCTGTCGATCGGGGGAGGGGGGAGGGCAGACGTGTTGGTCACTCAAGCTATTTTTGGTCTTCCCTCGCTTTGCAATCCAAAGAGCTGCAATAGGCTAGAAGGATAATGAAATGAGCTTCTCGGTTTTCACAAGGGCTTGCAGGTCACAATGGGGCCGTAACGACAGTGTTGGGGGAACAAATAGCAAGCAGCCACAAGCCCATTCGGTGAAAAGGGTGTGTCAGAAGCTGAGGGACAGCACCAGAGAAAAAGCAGTAGGTGATGAGACGCGAAAAAAAAAATAGTGTCCGCGCAGTAATACACCAGCAGACGTATCACTCTAAAAGCAAAATTAAGACGTGCGCCAAGCAAATCGACCTTCGGAATAGCCGGAGCCCTGGTCTATTGCGCGTGGTCTTCCTTTTTGGGTGTAGAGGTGAAAACACGCATATGCACGGCAAAGCCCTGCTGTTGAGCTTCCAGCACGAAACCAGTAAAGGCAGCAGTACTGGCTGAAAGCAAGCGACGAGGCTGGCTGTGTTTTATTTTGCTTGTTCTTTTTGTTGCTCCTTTTCTTAAGCAAGAAATACTTCTAGCGAAAACGCTTCTTGACACCTATGCAGATCGGTCGAACGTTCAAACGGCCCAACAAGGGCGACACACATAAAGACGAATCAGCGATACTGGGGCGAAGAGTGTCATCAACAACCTAAAGCGAATTCAATTGACGAGAGCACAATGGGTAGTGGCTCTTTGATAAGCCAGACGACGAAGGAGGCGATATCGAAACTGGAACAGCTAGCGATTGATTTGTCTGGTACAACCGGCCAGGCTGCGGCGCAGAAAGGAATCAAGCGGTAAGGGGGGTGTGCGTTGAGTTCGGGAGCACACTAGAGAAGATCGTGGGCGTTTTGCTAGGTACGCTGGTGGATTGGAATGGGGGTCAAAATCGGTTCGCGGTCGCAGGGACTAGGTCCTGTGCAGCTGAAGCTGAAAAGCTATTATAAAACGGCGTCTAGGCGGTGCGTAGATGGTGTTTCTGGCCGCGTCTCGTTTGAGGAAGCCAGGTCGGAACCAGGTACTTTTGTGATAACAGGGAGGAGACGAAATAAGGAACAAAAGAAAAGGAAATAAAAGGGGACCACCCTTCTCCTCAAAAAGACAAGAGTGTAAATGGCAAGGGAAAGAGAGGAAAAAGAAAAGAAAACGAGTGGACGAAGAAGGGGAGAGGAAGAACAAGCGGCGGATGAGGTGGAGAAAAAAAAAGAAAAGCGAAGGAAGAAGAACAAACACCAAATAGAAAAAAAAATGACACTGAAAAGGCGCTATCGGAAGAAGAAAACGAAGAAGGATAAAAACGAAGAAAACAAAAAGTTTAAAAACCAAAGTGACAAAATAGACGAAGAAGGAAGGATAAAAGAGGGTTCCGGTCTATCTCCCTGTTTTTTCCTGTTTTGCTTTCCTTCTTTTTTTTTTGTTCCCCTGTATTTCCTTATCGGGACGGAACTCCGTTGTATATATAGCGAAATCTGCGCAAAGATTTAGATATCAAATCCCCCAAAACCACGGGTTTAAAGAAAGGGAAATGATAGGGGAAGAGGAAGAAAAGAAAGCAAGGAAATAAAGAGAACGAGAAGGGAAGAGGATGAGCGATGTCGACAGAGAAATCAAGAAACAAGGTAGGAAGATTTAGGGTAACGACCTCCAAGAAACCTTTTTCTGCCATCTTTTTCTTCCATTCATCCCCTTTCCAACATTGCAGAAAGAGCACCACCACCAACACCACCAAAGAAAGAAGCCTAAATGGAGCCGTTTGGTAGCAGTGAAGAGTAAGTGGGCCGCGGAGCGGCAAAAGTGCCAGCAAACAACAACCCAACAGAAATTAACACATGCTTTTTTCTTATCCCATATGTGTAATCTACCAGTCCCTGGTGCCTTGGAGCCTGTTAGTCCCAGAGCAATTACGAATAACAAGGTACGAACACCGGCCCTGCCGTACTAACGTGTTACTCCTCGTATTGGGACCATGTAAGGGGGCGGAGAAGATGGGCAGCGAAGAGAGTGGTGCAATATGTAACTAGGCAATATAAGAGAATGCTGGTGGTCCTGTCGTACACGACGTAGCAGTTTCGATTTGTACACACTCCGGCGGACAAGATCATAAAAGTTTTTTCGTGTGCGAGTATTACGCGTATTCACCACTCCACACTGGCGAATTAGAATAATCAGAATTGTTCCAACAAGATAAGAAGCATGTATGTACAACTACCTAGGAATTGTTGCTTTATAATTTTGCCGTAACATACTCACGCAGAAGAATGAAGCGATGTCTCCTCTATGAATTTGCATCTAATGGGAAATCTGCCCTGGTTATCTCATTCTGTGATCTCCTACCGATTTCCGTCTTCTTGACTCGTTCCGTCACGCCGCCGAGGCCTGACACGGACCAGGGTTTGCCGGAAATGTAACTATTTCTCTCCCAAGCGTTGTATGACATACTCATGTCATAAAATTTTTACAACCGGGACGGTCGCCTTTGTGGAGCAAGAAGATGAGAAACAATGGACAAAGTTGGAATGGTCCCCCTCCCTGACAAAAGATATATGCAATTAAGCCTTAGACATCACGATGGGTCCAAAAGATAAGTATATGTACAAAAAGCAATTGGCCCTGTGCCGAATAAAACCCAACGTCTTTGTTCAGTAGTATTTTTAGCCCTTCAAAAAAAAAAAAAGAAATACGTGTAGGTTGTATCAAGGGCGCACCGCAAGTACACTAGATATATCAAGTACGGGTTGTTTTCGCTCAGCTGTATTGGTAGCTTCGAGACTCATTGTCCGTCTCTTATCGTTGCTTGTCCTAACGACTAAGTTTGGAGACAAGGCGCTAAGACAACGCAAATTGCAGCTCACTAGCCCTAGCTATTATAGCAGTGGGCGAGACAAAGCGGCGGGTGCCTGTTTCTAAATACTACAAAATCACCATTTCTTCTTCTTCATTGTTGTGGTAAAGATGAAATGATAGAATACGGAGAAAGCGGCAGAAGATCGAAGGAGCGGGTATGCCAGGAACAACCAATAAGCAGCAAGGCACCGAAGGCATGAGGTGCACGCCCTCAGCAGCATTGCTCTGTTCCTCTGTGAACCTCATTCGTGTTCTAGATTGCGTCTTCAGCACCTTCTTTGCGCCCTTACAGAAGTGTCAGTTCAGGAACCACCTGCAAAGCGAGGATCAATGGGATCACGAATGAAGGAAATTGCCACACGATAACACACAGCATTCCTAAGGCTTCTCCTATTACGTCTGTTGAATATCCTGCTTTTATAAAGTTCAACTCGGGATTGATCCTTTTGCTCCGTTTCTGTCAATAAGCCTTATTTCATCCCAAAGTGTTGGGTTGTTTCGGCACTCCCAACTCCTAATGTCTTCCAATAACAGGTCGAATTCGATCTAGAACTCATTTCCCTTGCCATATTAATTGTAGTTCTGACTTGTCCCACGTGACGCAAGGCGCCTGAATCCAGTCACGAACTCAAAACGCGGATCAAGCGCGCGGAAATCTAGCGCTCCTAGGGTAGCTAGGAAACGACAAGAGGTTCATTTTACATGAAATACCTTAAGAGAAGTATTAAAAGAGAGATTCGTAAGTATACGGAGAGAAACCCGAAATGGTAGCCCACATTATGTGTTTTTGACCACTGAAGATATGAGCCTTTGCTCATCTCACGATATTTGCGATATAACTACTCCGTATACCACCTATGAACTCAAAGAAAGGAGTGCTTAGGTTCAAAATCCTAAAAGCTTGTCTTTCCGCATTGTGCATTTACAGCTTGCACGTGTACATAGCGATGTGAAAAATATGCGCAGGTACGCAAGTAAAATATGAGTATTTGTTCGTCTTTCATAGGGGCATTTATATGCAAACGAAATACAGTGAAATGCGCGAACTTTTTCGTGAGCAATATCCCACAGTGAGTGGCTGTTTGCGCCGCGCAGGTACTCTGCAGGTTTACAGCGAAGGTAGTACGCTCTTGGAGACGTACTCTGAGTAGATCTACATAATAAGGCTCCACTGCGTCAATCCCAGCTCTTCAATGTTCTGGCCGCAGTCTTTTCGGGGTAATATCTGCTTAAATTGCATTTCACGCATGGGTTGCACGCCAAGCTTTGCTTGCTCCTTCACCGTACAATCATTCAAGTACCTTGTACGAGTACTCAACTCATAGAAAATTTGCCCAAACTCCACAGCGCAAAGCCACCCGCCTTCCCAATAGCAGATATTTTTGGGCGAAGAGTTACATCGGGATGATTCTTAGTTCAGAGTCACATCCCATCCCAGAAAAGTTGCATTCCTCTCGTATGCCGTAGACGTTCCGGCAGTGCCGGGACGAAAAGTCCCAAGCTCATGATTTATGATTCGCTGGCTCACGTATGTACACGTAGCCTGGCGACCCAAGATAAAGTCCCCTCCCCACGCTAACTTCTAAGGTTTTTCAAAGATATGTTTAACTTGCTTCATAGATGAATAGCCGTGTGTTACAAGTCAAGACTGGCCCGAACCTCTGAAAATGATATTTCTAAGCCTATGAGTTGGATATAAACAAGAATTCAGTCCATGTACCAGTATACCGAACATACGCCCCCTAGTTGTGCTAGCAGAATTGCAGCCGCAGTTTAGCTTAGCCCCTTTACCAAATTTGAATAGCTTTCATTCTATCTGGTTCTTGATACCAGGTATCATCACACTTTCCAAACGTAGAAGACAAGAACGACATTTGTACTTTGAAAATTAACAGAGGGAAAAAAATTCGACACTTGTATTTGCTGCTCGCTTCGAATTTCCTCATCTTCTTCCAAGCCCTATCTTCATGCGTCCCTCTTACCTGTTAAGGATCGCTGTCGGCAAAACTCCAATCTTCCCCTTATCTTCTTCATATATGTATGTAAGTTCATGGTCAGAACGCAATAATAGAGCTGGTCAATCTATGTTGGAGTAGGGGAAGGAAGAAGGAAAAGGATCTGCATCACAAACACATAATACTGCCGTACTTATGGAGCACATGCAATTGCATAGCTATGTATCTCCTTTAGTAAAGGCACAGAGAATCAAGATATCGGCAGACAGGCCTATACCAAGCGGAGCTGTGGGAAGAAAATATTAGACAACGGTTATCGGCGATAAAGCAAAAATAGCATGAACCAAACACCGCCGATATATCCTGGTCCTACTCAACCGTTTACGCCTATTGCTAGAGAAATCCTTGTTGACACAACAAAAGACAGGCTATATTGTAAGCTCAGTCACCATATCTTATTATTTTTTTTTTTCGGAGACCTTGTGGATTCCGAAATTTGGTGTGGTGCTTGTTTAGACATAGAAGAAAAGACTTGTTTTTCTTAAACATATGCTTACAGCACAGTTCACGACGGTATGGTAGGTACTCCGTATAATATTTATATAAACTAGCGTTCTTTTCCGTAAATTTAAGATAAACCAACAAGAAGGGCCAACCTATGCCGCCACACGAAGTGTACCCCCATGTCAAGTACGACCACGTAGCTTTAGCTAGCCAAGCAGCGGTAATCAAGGAAAGTACGGAATATGCAATAAGCATCAAGATCCTTCCCAAGACTAGGTTAGGGTCAGAAAGTATGCGTGTAGACTTTCTCTGTTTTCCTTTAAGAAAATAAAAACGTATTGAGATATCTGCACCATCACTGTACTTCTTGTTTTATTCTCCTCTCTTCTCAAAAGTGCAGCTTGGGGATCGCAATATCTGTGCACGACTACTTTCTAGAAATACAAAAGTGACAAATTCGCAATGTCTTATTTAAATACTAGCAAAGAGCAGACTGTTGCATTTTTTAAAAGAAAGGTATCGGAGGAAGCTGAAATCTGGTAGTGGCATTGACCAGGAAAGAGGGAAATCGATCGCACGAATAGAAAACGAACGAAAAGAGTATCAGACAAGGGGAAAGTCGTTCATAAATAATTCATATATAAGACAGTGATTCACTTCGAAGAAAGTTAAAACTATAAAGCACAACGTTTGCGAAAGCTACAAAATGGTATGCATAAATCCAATATCTAATCCTGTACGGGAGTAGCAAGTTTAGACTCCTATCTTGATATTGCTGCATGGATTATAGAGTACTAAGAGATACATACGGAGTACTCGTACACACAGATGAATGTAACAGTCGGTAGTACTCTATCATTCAGTCACTTCACTTTCTATGAATACGCTCCCACGGTCCCGCACGGAACGCGAACGCGCCCTAGATGTAGCGATCACGTCGATTGACCACCATCCCAGTGAAGTGATATTCATATCTTGAATTCGCAAATAGCCATTGTTCTCCCCGAAAATATTGTATGTGAGAGAAAGTGACTTTTACTATGAAATAAGTTTTGCCTTCCCCTATTCCATACATGCTTCTGGTCCTGGGGTACTAGAGCTGGATTTTAATTGGCTAGTTATCGCAATCTCGAACGAAATAGTCTGTACTCGTATGGAGTGCATCTCGTAGCTAATGTCGAATGCTTTCCTTCTGAGGATACGGAGTACTCCTACCTCGTTGAGTCGTCACTATCTAAACTCATCGACTAAACGCGCCGGGACTGGTTGATATACAGATGAAATACATATTATGAAAGTGAAGTCACTTCACGTCCCCTTTTTTAGGCGGAGTCCATCATACTGTCTTCCAGGTCCGGGTCAAAACTCCAGTCAATAGTAGGTTGCGCCTGGAGAGCTACAACTGAGTATGCAGTAACAAGGCACGGAATAAAAATGTCGTGAGCGTATTGTTGGACAGCTACAGCTCCGGAACCCAGCCGATTTGTCTTCGCCTGCATCCGCTTACTTGTTGTGCTAGAAGAAATAAAACGACGTGTCGGCGCACATCCGATTTACCACGACACATCTTTGTATACATTGGGTTGACTCTAGTTTGTCTTGACTCGTGCTATCCTGCAACAGCGAGTATTTGACTGCCTTGAGGGTTATAATGTCTCGAGACTCGGCCAGAAACTGGCCGATAAAATGAACCCGTGCTACTTGGTTGCGATCAGGCTATTTGGTCATTCAAAGTCCTAGTGGACAAATACAGCTACACAAGAAGCTTCCGCCAGCTAGCTCATGTATATTTTTAAGGAGAAAACCGGGCGAAGCAGAAACATATGAAAGTATCCATTATGTTCACTTCTCTGCGATTTGCTTCGATCAACCTGTTCATACATAGCTATCTTAGATGATCTCCGCTTGTTTCCCGTGTTTGATCCTTACTGATCCATCTTTTTGTATTTTGCCTTTTCCGGTTTCCTCCCCCTTTTCCAAAGGGAAGCAGCTGTTGGTTATGCAGATTTTGGTCGAGGCTGTGTGGTAGATCATATAGATACAGCTAGCGCTTTGTTCAGTATCAATTATGGGTCCCATCTTACGCTTCCTGCTCCTCCCGGGTGATGTGACACAGCCCAAGAGAAATGATAATGGAACTGGTCATCTTAGATCGCCTCTACTTAATATCGTTCCTGCAGTAGCTAGAGGCACCTCCCAACCACTTATATCTTGTCTGCTGTATGGCATATCTCGGATATGACCCTTTTTGTCCCTCTTATAAGTCATAGCCTCAAGTCGTGCAACTCAAGGGTGAAGATGTGCTGCAGATCTGGTACTAAAACGCCTAGACGACACACTGGGGTGTGCTCGACGTTAAGAAATAATTTCCCGCGAGGCACTTTGACTTTCAATTTACAGGCTGATGCTTTTCTATCCTCCGGTTGTTCTGCCAGGAAGAAGGCCAGGAAATAGAATGATTCTGTCAAGATACCATATGATGCAACCGACCAATATCCTTTCTCCCTAGGTTGGAAAATAGATGTAGGTCAGGTATTCCGCAAATTTTCATGTCACAATAGATGAGAGACGAAGTTACCTTTTTTTAATCGTTTCTGCTTCTCCAAGTCAAATTCACAACTTGTAGATTATCCCGCGCACGCGGCAAAATAAGCACGGATTGTTTTTCATGCCTCTTTTCTTCCATCCCCGGACAGCATGCATCGCTTAATGAACCGAGCCATGGTTTCTATTTTCATGGCTAAAACCAACTTTTTCTCTCTCTTCTATCTTATACTTTAAACATCCTCGTCTTGTTTGTGTGAAGGTAACTTATCTTATCCCCCGCGCCCACGTGCATTCGTATTACTCCCTATATACTAAAAGATTAAGAAGCTCTACAGCATAATTTATAAGCTTCATCCTTAGCTTGGTGGCCATTCGTAACTTGTGCATCCTCCTACTACATGTACTTCAGAGCTCTATTACCTGGAAATTTTTAATTTTGTTTCATACGACAAATGAAACATATTCGAACAGCAAGAGGGAGAAAATGAAAATTCTTTGGAAATCTTAATCGTTGTACATTTTGTTAATAGTGTGTTATCTAAATTCGCCTTTTAAGGGACAGAGTAGCCGTGTTCTAGATCATATAAAGAAAAGCCATTCCATGAAAACTCACAGTATGTGTACCACAAATAAAAATGTACACACAGACGCTGAAAACAAAGCATACATATACCTGCGTCATGGATATCATATCATTATGGCCCATGTCTTGGCAAAGCTAATAGAAAAACTGCGTACCCTAGATAGAAGCACCTAAAAAAGGTAATTTGTAACATGGCGAAACCACCTTGATTTATATAAATGGATAGATATTCCCGCCAAATTTATGGAGACCAGCCAGCCGAGATAAAACTGAGATCATGCCGCTGCAAGCAGCCGCCGTTGGATTTGCATGCATTTTCGAAAGTCTAGCTTGGCCTCGTTGTTCGGTACGTGCTGTCCGCTAGCAATACACAGCACTGTCATATTCTCGTCATACCGCAGGCCGGGCAGAAGTTTCGGTGTGATGAGGAAGTATTGGCTAGTGTGCTCATGACAGGCTATCTCAACCATACGCTCGTGCATCATCCTCTCATTGCGCGGATCCATACCCTGGTTGATCTCGTCCACCACCCGGAAAGGAGCCTGTGCCATTCCCTGCAGCGACATGAGGTAGAATATTGTGCTGACAGCTCGCTCGCCTCCAGATTGCCGGTGCTGGTCGAGTTTCTGCAGTTCTTCGTTCTCTCTGAGACAGTCAGAAAGCCTGTAACTTGAATGAAGAAATAGAGAGTGGGGAATAAATGTGAAGGGAGTTAACGCACCGAAATTTAACACGAATGTCGATGGCCCATTTATCAAAATCTTCATCCTTGTGTATACTAACTTCGCCGGCACAATTGATCTGCTCAAAGTTGAAACTGAAGGCATCATTGATCCGTCCAATCAGCTCATCTAGCCGTGGCTCCCATTTGCTACGGATCTCTGCTGTTTTCTCGCTCATGGCTGCATACCCTTTTTCTTGAGTACTCATGGCTGTCTTGAGCTGGCTGATCTCTTTGCCCCGTTTCCGGAAGGCCTCAAGTACGGACACGTCTACCACACGCGTGAGCTCGAGCTTGGCTTGTTCTGCCGCGACCTCGTTTTCTAGGTCTTCCATCGTTTTGCCACGAGCCATACCATGCAGCGTCTCGGACCGCTCGCTGCCCTCTTCGGCAACATCTTGCGCTGCTGCGAGAGCATCTTTGCCTTCCTGGCGCTGCGCCCTCATATCTTCTACCAGCTGCTCTAATGCTTTCTGCTTATCAGCTAGCATTGTTGCTAGATGCTTGTTTTTCTCTCGCAGACCATCAAAATCCGATGCCGCCTCGATCAATCGCATCTGAACATTCATAAACTCGTAATATGCACTGCGCAGGCTCGACACTTGTTCCACGTGTTGTAATATCGCTCGCGTCTTTTGTAACACCAAGTCGTCCAGCAAGCCCATCTGCTTCAGCCGCTGGTTGATCAAGTCGGCATGCTCTTCACGTATTCGGTTCAGAGCATTATTTTCAATTTGTATTTTCTCCGGCAACGCACTCCATCTACTGTATTCGGATTGTAGCTGGGCTTTTGCTTCTCGTAAGTGTTCCTGTCGTGTGTTAGAGCAAGAATAAGATAACGTCAAAACTCTAACTGAGCTCATGGGATGCATGAATTGAAAGAAGAAACCTACAATTTCACTATCGACTTCTGCGATTCTTTCCGCTGGTCCGGCAGCCTTAGCTCGCACAGCTCTTAATTCCTCTTGCAGCTCACGAAGATTTTTATTAAGGTCGTCAAGAATTCTCTGTAGCTCTGTCTTTTCGGACACATCTGCTTGCCCTTCGGCCCAGAATCGACCCGGGCGGATGTCTCGGACGGTTGTAGATACGGCATGAGAACCATACTCCCGGCGTCGATTTATGCGGTACATCTGGTCCTTGGCGGCCCATGTTGATATCTTGTCGTTGGCCACAACCATATCGTACTGGTCTTGTCGAGGTTTCTCGATACTAATTGGCGAACAGTGTAGGCGACGCTCGACGCATAGCATAGCTAAGACAGGTCTAGGCCCTTCAAGAAAGTCAACAGCTAGCCCTTCAAATCCCATCGCTGACAGCTCTTCGGAGTTCAAAGTGGATCTGAGCGATTCCATCGGTGTTGTGCAGGTGCGGATTGTCACGGACAAGCCCATGACTTCGTAAAACTGATCACTCAATTTTTTATGGTCTTGCACACTCTGCGTAGTAAAACACAAGAAGTCATCGCTTTGAAGAAGAGACTGAACGAGATTGGAATAACGACGGTCTTTGACAGAGCAGGTAACCATTGGTGGACCGAACACTTCCTTGCTGAACTTGTCCTTGTTCTCTTCGAGCCACTGCAGACCCCGTGCTACCTCAGGGGCAATCCTCTTCAGGAGACTGACTTGTTGGCCACGTCGAGATTCAAGTGCAGCAATATCTTTTTCGACGCGCTGCTTCTCTACGTTGAGGCGTGTACCCTGGCTCTTAATGCGCTCACCGTCAGCAAGAATCTCACTCCTCTCGATTTCAATTTCTCGCCGCAGATGTTCTTTGTCGCGCTAGACGTGTTAGCTTGTGAGGACATAATGCAAAATACAAGCACTCTGGTACTTAAAAAAACTCACAATTTTCATGTTCCAGTCAGCCGCAACAAACTCCTGTGGCTTGTTCTTGAGTTTGGCTTCTAGCGTCGTAATTTTCTGGCGTGCAGTCGCTATTTCTCTTTTCTTTTTGTCTATAGACTCGTTCTGTATTTTGCGCTGATCATTGGCCTCTTTCACCCGTTCATCTATACGCTCAATAGTAGTCATAGCCTGCGCAACCATACGCTCTGCATGATGGAGGACAGCCTTTCGGTTCTCTAAGCCCTCTTCCATTCGTCTCTGGTACGCTTGCTTTTGGTTGACCGCTTCTAGGGTAGGCCCTAAGCGGTCCTGTAGGGCTCTCAACTCTTTTGTGGCTGCCTTTCGCTGCTCACTGAGAGCAGTGTACTTTTGCTTGGCCTCATAAAAGCGCACCAGCGGCTTGCAGGCCTCGAGATCATCAATATTGTGCCGTATCTCTTCACGCTCGCGGAAACGCTCAACGTCGGCCTGCTGAGCCTGGTGGCGACTTTCAAGAATACGCAGACGCTCGGTGTCTACATCCATCTGCCGCTGGGCCTCCTTCTGATCGCGGTAAATCTGCTTGAGAGCGTTCTGCCAGTCTTTCATTTCTACTGGCGCTGCAGCCTCCAGTGTCTTTGCCAACAGGTCAACCGCGTTAAGTCCAGCGAACTCAGCTACGCGATCCTGCGGCAAGAACTGGCACAGGTTATCGATCTGGATACGCAGCTCCTGCATTAAGGACTGAACCTTCCGCAGTGGAGCTTCTTGGCCGTTTAACCAAAACTTGCGGCTGTTGTCTTCGCGGTTAATGCGCAAACGAACAACAAAGTTTCGCCGGTCTCCATGTCTTTTTTGTAGCTCAATCTCGACACTTGCGTGAGTGCGGCCATGCTTGACAAAATCGCCAAAGGCACTGGCGCGACCAAGGACATTGGAGTGAAATCCCAGACCCAGGCAAATGGCGCACACCAAAGAGCTCTTGCCTGTTCCATTGGGGCCGATGACCATGTTTAGGCTCGGGCCTGGATTGAACTCAGCACGCTCGTATGTGACAAAGTTTTCGACAAAGACTCTGACTATCGCTCCTGGTTGAAATGCAGGCTTGGCGGGGCTTTCAACATCCACGCTTTCATTGTTTTCGGTTGGGAGGCCGTCGTTCGTTAAGTAATACGTCTCATTCGCGTCGCCGGCATCGTCGTCAGAAGTTCCTAAGTCGGTAGCCCCCACCGATGGGCGCATTCGTTTTGATTTTCGGGCACTTGCTGTGGAACCGGCATGCCGACTTCCTTCGCCTTCTTCGTCTCCCGAACTGGGTCGTCGTCGCCTTCGCACCGAACTCCTCGGGTCGGCTTGACCGCCGAAGTTCGTTGTAGACATATTTTCTTAGATTCACACGGCACCAAATTATATGTAGCCCATGGCGTACGTTTCAAAGTTGCAGATAAATGCTTTGTCCGACTTGGACGTGATGATAAGATAATACAGACAAGACTCCAAAACCACTGCGTTTTGGACGTCTTTGAGCGGGGCACGCGTCTGCACGCGTTTAATTTAGCGCGTCGCTGTAGGTGCAGAAAAATTGCTCTTTATGACTTGATGACGAATTAACGGGCGGTGACTAGAGACACAGGGTGAATTTATAAATTCACAATAGAACTAATCCCAGTTAGGATTGTGCTAAACAACGAACAATTCTTTCGACGATTTATATTGTATAAGTAAATTTTCTTAGCACCAGTTATTACACGTTGTAAGTTAAGAAAATGACTTAAAAAAACTTCATTGAAATAATACCAGTATACTGGATATTGGTGCATCAAATTTTTTAATATATATATTCCACCTAAGGGGAAGCAACTCGTTTTGTAAAAGATTTGTTGCATTGTGAAATAAATACTAATTAGGATTAGTCAGTTCTATTGTGGATTTATAGACTTCGCCCTGTGTCTGTAGTCGCCGCCCGGTTTAGCTTGGCACAAAGGTTGAAATGTCACCTGTGGCTGATGCCGACCACTGATAAAGGATCAGCGTCATAATAAAAAAAGGCGTCAAGAACAAAAGCTATAAAAAAAAAGTCGCGAAGAAGTTCGAACGAAAATCCATTCAGGGACAGGTCCAAAGCTACTGTATACTTGAATAGCTCAAGTCAAGCACTTCGAGTCAAGCTAGATTCATTTCTCATTGCTCCGTTGCGATCTTGCGTTGCGATCTGAGTTACGGCTGGTCAAGGTGGCAACCTAAAGGTATTTATTCACTTATAGCTTCATCTTCCATTATCACCTAGATATGATCTCCATGTAAAATTTTTGTTCGCCATTTTTTGTCTCCCTTTGTGTTTATGCCTTTACAACCAAAATTCACACATTTTGTCTACCCGGTGTCTCATGCTGGCAACACTGACAGTACGCGTTTGGTTGAGACACATAGGTATATGTGGCACTAGGTCGATCTCAGCACGAAGAGACAAATAAATAAAGCATACAAGTCAACCCTGAATTTTATAAATCTTATCGAATTCTTGCTGTTGCCCACAGCTTATTTTACTTTGCATACCAAAGCGTGACCCTCCCTAGCTCTGTACAGATCAGACATTTTGGAAAACGAGAAAAGCGCGGGATGACTGTCCCTAATCAGGGAGAATGCCGAAGCATGTTTAGTTGGCATTCCTCTACGTTGCCCATATTCTTCGCCTAGTATTCCTTATTCCACTTTGATTTTTGTCATAGTCGGTAGTTTGTTTCATTGTCACCATTGCCTAAACTAGGCCTTCTCATCTTATAATTTGGGCTACCTCTCATTTTCTGGATGGGAGAGCAAAGTTGGCCGAGGATGCTCCATTCCAAACTCTCCTCCCCCCTAGAAATATGGATATCTTCAAATACATGCAGCAGCAGTTATTTGGCCGCATTCTTCCGATTAGTCCCTGCAAATAGTGCTCTGCAGAGCTTTATGTAGCCCCGTTAGCTAATGCTTCTCGGGGTCTTCCTATCTACTATTGGTATGTGCTGTTAGGGAAGGTGCGAGTGTCAAATCTGGAAAGAAGCGTCCACAGTACTTCTTTCCTCCAGAAATAATTTCAGGATCGTTGGCGTCTGGCGCCCGGGCAACGGCCGCTGTAAAGCATGGAAAGAGTAGGACAACGCGTGTTGCAATGCAAACCCCAACGCGATCTCCCTCAGTCTTGTTTTGCTTCGTTAATTTTCTTTTTCTTCGCCCTTTACAATTCCCTTTTGATATTAACAAAACCCGTCTGTTTCGCCCTTGTGACTTCAAATAATTTTAGAGATTATGTTTTTGTTGATGTTGGATTTGTTTGCGTTATCACAAACGTCTCGCATGTTGCTTTCGCCCATTACTCTCACTTAGTCCATTAGCCCTCTTCACCTTAGGCTTTTATT
Source organism: Hawksworthiomyces lignivorus (assembly GCA_002917075.1). Taxonomy (NCBI): domain Eukaryota; kingdom Fungi; phylum Ascomycota; class Sordariomycetes; order Ophiostomatales; family Ophiostomataceae; genus Hawksworthiomyces; species Hawksworthiomyces lignivorus. The sequence continues at coordinate 145,722 of NTMA01000038.1, read as the reverse complement.
CTTTTACTTTTATCTTCATTTTCCATCTTTCCTCACGTCGTTTTGGACAGGTCAGAGTATGCAATAACCTCTCGCTGCGGCACTGACACGGGAACCGACATGGCATCGTTTGTCGGCTCCAACCGTGCCGCTCGCGTTCCTTTCAGCGACGCAACGTCGCGAGCAAATACTCCAAACTCTTTTCATGTGCCAGTGAACAAGAATTCGCCCGTATATACCGAAAATGGCAACTCTCCAGCAGCAATCGAAATATCAGCTTCGCTCTCAGCTGTCGCTGTCGGTAAAGACCCCACTGGTCGTTCTCACTACGAGCGTCAAAATCACCGACATCACCAACACCATCACCACCAACAGCCTGTGACGAGTCAGGCAGTGGATGCCAGCGTTGTGGACCCGTCTGAAGAAGCCAAACGTAACTCCATTGCTTCCAAGGATTCCCAGCATACGGTCAACTCCAAACATTTATCCCAGTACTCGTCGTGTGATGGATTCCCCAACAAAAAGTCTCACATTGGGCCCTGGCAACTTGGAAAAACACTGGGTAAAGGTTCATCCGCACGTGTACGAGCAGCTCGTCACTGCGTCACGCAACAACCAGTAGCTGTGAAAATCATTGCGAAAAAGACGGCTCGTATGACGCAGTCTGGAAGCATTGCCCAGCTTGACCAGGTTGACAGCAATTTGCCAGAGAATGTTAACGGCGTTCGTCGGATGCCGCTCGCAATCGAGAGAGAGGTGGCTATTTTAAAGCTGATTGATCACCCCAATATCGTCAAGTTGTTCGATATTTGGGAAAACCGCAACGAGATGTAAGTTAAACTTTGTTCTAGGTTGGCGTATCTAGTATGTGGGTAAGTGCTTATTTACGTTAGCTACCTTATTCTGGAATACGTCGAAAACGGCGATCTATTCACCTATGTTAGTCGCAACGGTGCTTTGACAGAAGATGCCTCTATTTTCGTCTTCCGGCAGATGATGAGCGCCGTTCAGTACTGCCATATGTACAACATTTGTCACCGCGATTTGAAGCCAGAGAATATCCTTCTTAAGTCTAATGGGCAAATTAAAATTGCTGATTTCGGCATGGCAGCCTTACACCAAGGACCCCGGTACCACCTACAGACTTCATGTGGTAGCCCTCATTATGCAGCTCCGGAGCTTTTGAAGGCTAGGCCATACCGAGGTGACAAGGCCGACATCTGGAGCATGGGCGTTATTCTTTTTGTTATGCTTGCCGGCCGGCTTCCATTTGACGAAGATGATATGAGTCTCATGCTGGCCAAAGCAAAGAAAGGTATTTACACAATGCCCGCGTCCTTTAGCCCAGAGGCGAAAGATTTGGTGCACCGAATTCTGCAAATTGAACCGGAAATTCGTATTTCAATGAATCAGATGTGGCAACATCCTTTGGTTTGGAAGTACGGATACCTTGATGAACTCGGCGACGTTGATACTGAGAGTCATGGCTACGACGGTCGAGGCACACAAATACGCCCTCTTGATCTTGCCCATATTGACACGCAGATTTTCCGGCAACTTCATTCTATGTGGCACACATTACGAGAGGATGATTTAGCTGGGAGGCTCGCGAGTAATGAGTCAGTCCCTCCTCAAAGTCTCACTTTTGGCAATTGACACCAGATGAGCCTCGCTAATCCTCCATGTTTTCCAGGCCAAATGATCAAAAGGTGTTCTATTGGCTTCTCTACAACTATCGTGAGCGGCAACAAGAGAACTTTAATCCAACCCTAACTCATTCTATGAGTGATTATCATCATGTTACTCAAGGAATTTATTCCAAGAAAGTGTCAACTCGACAATTTTCCCAATCAACACCTAACGGCCACAAACGGAGCGTCTCCCGCTTTACCGTCATATCCAATATCACCGAAGCTGAAGTCGGCACGGAAAGTGGCACCATAAATAGCTATGATCCTTACAAGTCGTCTGCCGTGATGCACCCGAGTGATACGAGAGCAAGCCACGCGAAAATCACTATTCACTGTAACAATCCTAACGTTGACTCGGAAGTGAGGTCAATTGTACAAGCCGAGGCTATGAAAGCTAAGGCAAGCACTGCGTTGACAAAGAAAAAGGTACATTCCCAACAACGACTAGGATCGGCAGCCTATCTCCGAGCTTCAAGAAGCTCCATGAACTCCATCAGGAGCACACGGAGCATTCACAGTACCAGTGGTAAACATGGGATCGTTCGCCCTTCACCACGGCACAAACGCAGTGTCGATTTTTCGAGAGCTCGCAAAGCATCGACGCACGAATCTGCGTACAACATGAACGATGCCAATAAGATTAGATCTCGTGACAATACGTTAATCTGGAACGAAGACTTGACAGAATTCAGCTGCAAAATCGCTAAGGATCTTGATGAGGCATTCATGAGCTCACTTCTGGCTGTGGGAATCGCCGAAGGAGAGGAGGACAGGAGTTCTGTTTCTCTCCAGCTCAATTCCCCAGAGCTGATAATATCTTCACCGGCCGCAGTATCCTCGCAGACCACGAAATCAGCAGAATCTCATCCATGGGATTCGCGGCCATTACCACCTTCACCGCCGCAGTCTGACTCTGTTCAACTGGAAATTATGCAGTCTAAGACAGAACGTACTCAGTTCAAGGGTAACACCCCCTCCGCTGTAAAACCAGCTCGCCAAGACTCGGCCAGAATTGATGTTGGCACTGTGACTTCGTCAAAGGCCAAACACCAGATTCGCGTCATAGATGTACAATCGGCACAGCATGTGGCTACAGAGAGGCGTGCTGTTTCAGCGCCTATCTATTCACAGACAGGGAGAAGTACTGCTCGGCAATTACCATCTATACGTGAGGTAGGTCCAGAAAGCTGGACCCAAGCTGATAAAGAAAAGCCGCGTACAGTATCTGCACCCTCAAAGCAATATATGCCACCAAAGCCCCAAGAAAACCAAGGCCTCGAACATCTCGCGCAGAATGAAAAAACAATTCGCATCGTTATGTCTCCAACGGGTGCCCGATCCAAGAGATCGGTAGAAACCCCGAAGCTTCTCAATCTTCCGAGAAATATTAGTCGGGCAGCGAACATGAATGTGGAACAACCGGAGTCTAAACCTCGCCATCAACGCCATCTTCTTGAGCAAGAACGACAATTTCAAGAACAACAATCTGGGGATTACAAGGCCCTGAGTAGCTATTCCGAAATCATGATGGAAGATATTATCATCAATGGGTCTCTTAGCAGCAGCGATCAGACCCTAGAGCCTCCCTCAAGGAAGTCTTGGTTTAGGAGACAATCCAAATTTGACACGAGAAGCAACACTTCGATGGTTGAGAAGATCCACCAAGCTCCGTCTCAAGACTCGCGGAATGAAAATGTGTCTGTTCCGACTTCTGGCATTCTTCCACGAGTGCTATCAAGGAGAAAGAGCATTTTATTTCCTTTCTGGAAGACTCTAAAGAGCGAAACCAAGCTAGCCGTTTCCGATGAGGACCATAGTAATGGTATCCAGACAAGCAGTTCTATGGAGCGTGTAAAACAGACACGGAAAGACAGCACTGATAGCAGAAAGTCAATGAAATCGCAACGCCGGCCGACGTATAACAGCTGGTACGGAGAAGAAGAGGCAAGCCCACGCAAAATCGAACCACAGCAGAACTGGTTATCAAGACTGTTTCGTGTTAAGCCGGCGAGACGTCATTTATGTTTAGGCATGTCCCAGCGCCGCGCTCGACAAGAGATTGTTCTACTTTTGCGTGAGTGGAGACGCTATGGTATTCGAGATGTTGAAGTCGATAAGGAGCGAAACATTGTGTTTGCTCGTGTAGCTTCTACAAACTGTTAGTATACCTTACTATTTTTTCTCTCTCCTGGGTATACACGCTAATTCAACCCAGATTTAGGAATTCGTGAAGTATCTTTCGCTTGCGAGATTATCACGGTGATCGAGCATGGAAAGCGTAATCATTTGAGCATAATTCGCATGACACAGGAGAAAGGGTCAGCCAGCAGTTTTCATAAAGTTGCCGACACCATTAAAGGCGTACTGCGTGAGCGCCATCTCCTGGTCTCCGACAAGCGCAAAGCTAAGATGATGGTTAAGACACTGAATTCTTGAGGACTTGGTGACGCCTATTGTTTGCAAGCTGTCTCCCGATCTTATTTATAATTTTGCTTGGCACGCCCTCCCCCCTTTTTTGGCACTCATGTTGGTGGTTGTGTGGCTTATTTCTAGCATGTACTCCCGGATTTAATCACAGCGGACCACATATATTATGTTTACTTCCTATATTGGCCTGTTATTACATTTGTTGTTCTGTATCTTACATCCTTTGTCTGATATGTCTTCATATTTGGCACACTATTTTTGGGGGGGGGGGGGGTTTAAAAGGAAATTCGTGTTATTAAAGAATATTGAATTAAGGGCATTGTTTCGAACTCTATTTCAAAATTAGCGCTATGCGTAGCCAAAGAGTTACTACTAGAGGACCATCACTAGAGAACCTTTATTCTTGCCCTCAACACAAACATATACTAAGAAAAATACGTCGAACTAGTACGTCATATGTATGAAGAATTTCTTCAAATTATGTCATGTGTCGTGTCCTGTGTTATGATTCCAAGAGGAAGAGTAGTCGCCTCTTTCGAGTGTTTTGCTGATCCGTTAAGGGCACACGTTTGATGGAATTTGACCTATGGAGCAACTAATACATTTACGAGAGTAACAGAGTGGTCTGCATAATACAAACTATTGAGTTTAGTCGCTCCTATTGAAAGAAAGAAACAATCATTCGCCGCATACATTGTCTTGTATGAGTAAACGCGGCTGTCTCTTGTCATGGTAGACCGAAAGAAATTTTAAAATTCCGCAAGACAAAATCACCCAAACACTATTAGGATTGAGACGGGCAAAGATCCTTTTGCCGGAGCAGCTGCTATTGAGCTCAAGTGATGCTTTATGTATGCATATGTATTCGGCTGCGTGTGCAAGTACAGGAGGACGATCCAGAACTGGTCCCCCAAAAATGGGTACAGACCTGACCTTGGAAGAAAATGGACATTCTTTGGCATTTTATAGGTTACGCGACGATCATCAAGGAATAAACATAAACGATTCAAAACTGACAGAGTAATAAAGGATGGCAAGCTAAATGTTGTTAAACCCATTCTCCAAGAGGATACTGCATATCATGGTGTTACAATCCTGCGACTTAGCTTCTTACTTTCCAATACAGAAGAAGCGATCAACGAAAATCTATCTGACAATACACCGCCATGTAATTCGTTTCTATAACACGGACACTAACTTATAGATATCCCCCGGTGCAGTTGTAAATACAAAATCAAACCCAAAATGAATCACCCGGCCGCTCGTTGTGCAAGGGCAAATAAGAGAGAGGCGCGTGCCAAGAAACCCCGAAGATGCCATGCTGCTCTTTTGAATCCTTTTGCCTTTCATAAAAACCGAAAATAAATAACCAGGAAACCGTACGCAAAAGAGAGGAAAGAAAGCAGAAAATACGCATCTCAACCATATTAGCTCCAACATAGGAGTAGAGCTAGTGGAAGATGGACCTCCATACCAAAGCCGAAAGGCCCTCTCTTTCTTTTATATCACCTAATCCACTTACGCAAAATTTGCAAGCCAATGCCGCTCGTATTAGCTGTACTCTCAAAGTTGACCATGTGGATCGTTCGCACCCTCGCTGGTTGTGTCGCTCAGCACACTTCCGCTGCCGCCTGGTGGAATGCTTGACGCCGATGTCATCGGTGTCGTTATGTCAGGGTTGGTCCCTTTTTCGCCGCAGCCTTTAACTAGACGGTGGCGCTAGAAGAATAAGTTAGGCAAATATCAAAATCAAGAGTATTTTTGGGGCTAGGAGAAGGTGTATACTTTTAAAGCGTCTTTCCGACTAAAGCTCTTATCACAGTAATTGCATGGAAATGGCTTGACAGCTAGATGAATACGTTTGTGTCGTTTGAGGTCGTGGTTCCGGTTGAATGACTGCGGACACTGGTCACACTTGAAAGGCCGCTCGTGAGGCGATTGCGGACCTTTTCCTCCGATTCCAGGTAGATGGTGGCTGAACTGATTGGGATTGAGATGAGAGTGCATATGGCTGTGGCTGTAGAGGAGTGGTCGGCGGCCGGTATCAGCGCCACTACCGTAAGGTAAACCGACGGTGGAGACAATTGCTAACTGGCCATTTGGGTTGCCAATGTTAGAAATAACCGGTCCTGCCACTTGTCCCTGAGAGGGTTGTTGAGGCGGTTGGTGGTGATAGGCGTAGCCTCGATTTGATGCCGGGTAGCTTCCAAGTGATGGCGTCATAACAGACAGTCCAGCTTGTGAAGGCAAAGACGGTGGCATGGGTCGTAAGCCACTGGGGGCTTGCGCCATGCTTGGAAGAGTGTGTTGTTGTGGATGGTCTGCATGCTGTTGGTGATGAAGCGGTTGCTGATGGAAGACTTGAAAAGGGGACTGGCTTGGAATCGTAGGTACCGCACCCAGCTTTGGTGGGTAACCACCATCATTAGATAAACTGGGTATGTCCTGAGGGTGCTGACTTCGATAGCTTAGAAATGTTGTATTAGGATTTGATGGATCTATGCTGCCGCTATTGTCCTGTCTTGATATATCCCCTTGTTGTTGCGATGCTGCACCATGATGCTGCGTCAATAGAGAGCCAAGAGATGAAGATCCTTGAAGGCTTTGCGAGTGCTGGCGAGGCTGCTGTTGGTGTTGACGTTGTTGAGTGGATGATCTGCCCAATCCATCATTCCCGCCAACTCCACCACTATTGCTGGCCATAGTAGAATGCAAAGCTGAAGAATCTTGCTGTGTCAAAAGGCTGCTGTCGATTGTCGGAGACTGCGACTTCCGTATACCATAGGATTCGGAACAATCTGTATACACTGACCGGATCGGATTCCAATGATGCGATTGTAAGGCCTGGTCTCGGGGTTGGGCGAGGCGTTTCTCGTAGTTTCCAGGAGCAGAATGGCTAAGTGGCAATGGCTTCGCAAAAGAATCGTACTGGCCCAACGATGTCTGGCCTCCGAGTGAGACCTGCTGGTTTATGGACGCACTCATCTGCTCCACTAGCTGCTGGTAATTTAAAGACTCTTAGCTGCGACTGGGCGTTTTGATTGTCGTTGGTATTATCGTATAGATGTATAAATCTGAAAACAAGACCACGGCTATGGATTATGATTTAAGGGCACAAGAAGCCGCACCTTCTCGCCTTTTTAATCAGCTAATGTCTTTGATATTATGCCTCTGTTTCGTATGATAGAAACACTTCGAAGAAAGATTTTGCGCCGCTCGACAATGGTCTCTGCGAAAATCTGTTTGCAATGGTGTCGCTAGAATTATATGTACCGGGCCTATTTCAACCCCAACATGTCCTATACAAAACGGTTAGAAACAACGCTCAAGAATATTTTTGACAACACAATAATCTGTCGCTGCGAGAGATGAGAACGAGATGAAGAGTGGTGAAAGAGGTGCGTGGACGAAGCATCGCGATCCAATATTACAATGAGGAGCTTAACAATATCCTGGGTTTGATCTGGCGGGGTCTTAGAGGCCATTGATAGAAGGCGAACAGCGAGATAACCGTAAGAGTTGGCTGACTGCCAGTCTGTGAAGTTCCCATGATACTCCTCAACCAATAGCTTAGGCCATTAAGTGGACGAGTTTGTTGAAGTTTTCTAGACAATTTCAGGCCGGATTTCGAGTCATTGTATTCAGAAGGAACGCAGACCAAAAAAAAGATTGCTTTCTCTGTTATGAAAATATAGACCACGCTTGCAGAGGGTCAACATGCGCCTTTTGTAGCTTTTTTTTCCTGATAGATAAATGAAATTTTGACAAAGTAGTAAACAGTCGCTTTCAGTGTGAGCGTCGTCAATTCCACTGGAAGAAATAGCGAGAACAAGAAGTGGAGAGGCATAGAAATATACCTCGAAACCTTTGTTGTTGGGCAAGAGTCGTAGCGAAAGGAGAGGTGTAGATATGGCGAAAAAAATAGAAGGAAGAACAATATAGGGGAGAAGGAAGATTACCTAGCAAAATACAACTGGCAGATGGCGCTCTGTGTGAAGAGGTTACTGTCTCGTTTTTCCTCGCCTGTTGTAGATTCCTCATACGAGTTATGGCGTCGGTTCGGAATGACAGTTTGAATGCCTTATGCTGCTAGAGTTTGGGTCTTGCTTCTTGGGCGTGACGAAGGAAAGCTGCACACGAGGATCTATGAATGCTGCGATTTGTATGCAGACCTGCGGGTTGGAACAGAAGTGACAGAACCTGACGAATTCGAGCAGAATGAGACAAAAGAAACACGAAGAAAAGCTTGATTCGGCCGCTGTCCTTTTCTTTCTTCTACCTTTTCAAAGAAGAGGAGTATATGAACAGAATAAGTAGACGCGAAACTGAATAAAGTTTATAAGATGCTGCTGCAGATAGGAGTTCTCTTCTTTTCCTAGGGTTTAAGTTGCCTCAATACGGAACAGACGTTCACGGATCCTGTTCTTTTCTTCAAAGATGAGGGGCGGGCGTCTTAACCTGTTATATGAATGTCTTCGTGTTATTTGCACGATATAGAATTATCTTGGTGTTGCCCTAATTTAGAAGGGGTGCAAGACTGCACCGCTAGGTAGCTGGGCGTTTTCTCTCTTCCTCTTCTTTTAGAGGAAGGTCGTGCTCTGAGGAGGCTGAAATCCTTTTCCTTGGAAAGAAAGTTGCAAGGAGAGAAAATCGGGATTGTCCTCTAGAATGGGGCCAGGGTGTGAAGAAGGAAAAACACGGCGTCGGTACCAACACTAGGACGTTGTGGAGGAAAGGCTGAGGACAAAAAAAGGTGCCGAACGGCAGACAGCTGAACCAGAGTATGAAAACGGAGGCAAAAACAATAAACGAGCCACAGTCAAAGTGAAAATGTAGCAGACGACAACGAAGAAGGCTGGAGACCAGAGTAGTAAGCCGAGAAAGAGTTTCACCTTCAATGGCACTTTAGGCCGTGTACCATTTAGGCCATGCGAACCTGTTCTCCGATCTCACTGTCTCTTTGAAGTCGAAGATACGGGGAAAGACAGGCAGTTGATTAGGCCTCCAGTGAAAGGCTAGAGCGGATTTGTCGACGCAGAGGTTTGAAAAGAAAAGAAATGGAGATGGAACGAATCCCTAATTTTTTTTTGGCGCGAAGATTTCCGTTTATGACAAGGGCCAATAGGGTTGGCCAAGTCGAATCCCCCGAACGAGTCAATGAAGAGATGAGACAAGCGCAGAAGATACTGTCGTCTTTTCCGAAGGCTGTTTGTCTTCTGCTACTTTTGGTGTTGATTATCTCACCCTTAAAATTCAGTCAGTCTTTTGGCCGACTACTTCTCCTTTTATTCTTCCTAGCTACCAATTTCTGAGTTCTTCGTTAATTCTATGTTTAAGGTTCTCTTTTTCTTGTTCTTATTTTCTTTATTTGTCAATAGCTGCTCTTGGTATGCTCTCCAAGCCTGGCCGCTCCGTGATTCCCAAAACGTAGCGGAAATCCGTACGATACATACGCATCTAGAATGTTGCAGCAAACAAATAGTAAATAGAAGGAAGAAAGGTGCTGGGCCAAGTAAAACTTATGTCGATGACAGCTCTTTTGGATCGCCTAGTCTCATTGCTGTCGAGCGAATCTAGGTCCTTTAAAGGTAAAAGCTAGTTCCAGCTGTTAAATACGTGTGGGTTTACTAGAACATCGATGTACACCTTTCACTGTATGACCAGTATGCAAGAGGCCCCTTTTCTGTATCGCGGTTGACGCCCTGAATAGAACGAAAGACGTACAGAAGTGTCTCCAGATGGGAAAGTTATAGTTCAAGTGTGTGGTGTGCCCAGAAACAGAGCATGAGAAGAGTTGGCTTTGTTTGATTGGAAGAGCGCAGTGGATTCAATTGGAACTATTAGGAAACAATAGTGATGAACACAGGTCATTAGAGAGTTTAGACTCCTAATTTGATGAAATCGAGAGAAGGGGAAGAGCGAGTAGGGGCATATCAACATCTCCCTGCAATAGAAAAGAACAGAGAAAAGATAAATGCAAACCGGCCTTCACAGGTACATACAAAGAGTCAGCCAAAAAAGAATGCAGTGTGCTTGCAAGGGGGTAGAAGTTGGCTCACATACCTTACCGAGTTTGGAGAGCAACAAAAGAGCGTGGGATGAGGGGGAGGGGTGCAGCATTAAGTGTGGAAGGGCTTTCTGATGGGGCTGAAGGTTTGTAAATTGCAAGCGAGAAGTTGTATATACATGATGTTGTGGAGTGACTGCGCGAAAAGTATTGGGACAAGGGTCCATTCAACTGGGTAGCCTGACCTTTATTTCAGAAGCATTCTAACAAAACCTTCGTTATTTTACCAAGGCTCTCTGCTTCCCTGTACATTATTCATTATTGCACACTCGAAACTGCAGTAGGGACAAGGACACGAAGGCGGAGGATAGGTTAGATCATATTGCTTACATTGAAGTATGTATGTACCTGTTTACGCCAACTACTTCACGGAGAGATTTTCGAAACGAACAGAGACTGCTGAGAAGAAGCAGAACACACCAATTATTGAATTAAGAAATCGAAAGGCGCAAGGGGAAAACTGTTGAGCAAATACGTTTTAGCTTTATTTCCTGCGAGATAGCCTTGGCCGATCGTTAGTCTACACAAATTGAGTGGGAGTACAGCTGGGTCTGTTCAGCTGGTTCTGTTTGATCGGATGCTTCTGCTATCCTTATCCTTTCGCACAATGGTCCGTTGTTGAGCGGGATATAGGGAACAATATAAACTATGAGAATATTTAAGGTCACTCTGTACTGTAAGCTGGTAGTTTATATCAAGGAGAGATAAAAAAATGTTACCATTCTAGGCGGAATCCGTCGACGGTTGATACTTGGTTAAGCCAGCTCGATTGTGGATCACCTGGGAGGGAAAGAGGGGGTTGAGAATGGCTGTCTTGGGCAGTAGGAAAACTGACGAGAAAGAAAGCAAAAAGGGAAAATAAGTATTAATGGGGATATACTATCTCATAACCCCGGCTCACAACCAGCAGGATATTCTTTTATCTGCTTCTTTCATCGATCGAATATCTAGCAGGCTGAAGAGTAAGATGTAGTTGGGCAGTGAAATGGAACACCCTTTTTCTTTTTTTTCGAACCCCTCCCAACTACAAACAACAACATGATAAGCGCGAGCAGCCATGTCTTGATATTTACGAAAGAATGATTTATTTTGTCCTACGACTAGTCTTGCAAATGCACTGCCCTTTGTTGTTCTCGAGAGGTTGGGCAGAGAATTATAGTGTACTGAATCTGGACATAGAAGGGAATGGGATAACAAAAGGAACATAAGAATATCTGGGAGAATACTGGTGACATGTACCTCCAGCTATTCAATTCCATTATTTTCTATATTAGTGTAGCGATGCCTTGTAGAAACATACTACGCTTATTCGCTAGTATGCGTTTGTGCAAGACGTGATGTACCTCCATACATATTCTACAGAGTAAGGAAAGGTCTAGACTTTCTCCTTAAACAGATATGATGGGGCTGTTCTTAAAGCTCCAGGATTGGTTTAGTGGGAGGTTAGATGTAGTTAGTATTATTGGACGCGAAGCAAGTTTCCGGGAAAAATGAAGAGGGTAGAGGGGGGGGGTGGACGAAGACAGAAAAAGGAGAATATTGATTTTTTCAAACAGTAGTGAGATAATTATGATGTTACATACATGGGGGTCTTTTTCTGCGGCTCATCAAAAATATTCCCCCAAGCATGCCCAGCAACTTTTGTTTCTGCCCTTGTTTCTCTGTGATGAGAGAAAAGAAAGAACTGTTACGATGTTGTAGAATCTCGCATGGCGTTAAACACGAAATGGCACTTGGTATATAACAATATTTGTGCTTCTCCTCCTCCGTATAGTACGACGTAGATGATTTCTTCTGTCTAAAAGAGGTTGTAATTCTCGAGGCATGCAAGTTGATTTAACCCTTGGATGCTGCTCATTCAACCTTGGTTTGTCATGCTAGTGCCTATCTGCTCCACTACGCCAATTGGCATTCGGGTAGCTGTTGAAAATCTGCCGCCGCCCGCCAACATCTGACGCCTCTGCCGTCGTCTCCTTTTTAGAATGTTGTATTGTATCGTACAAGCTAGGAGTACTAGTACAAGTACGATGCGTGCGTTCCCACCCCTTGCTCCAGAGCTTGCTCGGAAGGGCGGTTGTGGTGTGCTTGGCATTTTGTCGCTGCATTTCAGCTCTGCCTAGTGCGGTTTGGTCGCTGCGTGAACTGTCTCTCCCAAATGATCCTTCTTGCCACTTACGTCGCGGAACATACCGCAGATGGTATTTAAATGGTTGAGAAAATGTAAATCCTACCCAAAGTGTGAACGAAGAGAGTAGACATCGTATGCATCGCATCTGTCTACCTTTGCAAATTGACATGTCCATCTCAATGTCCAATTCGCCGGGTTCCTCATCACCACGAAGGTGTACGGGATCGGATGCGCAAAGAGTGCGTTTGTGTACTGTTTCTTGTATTTGCCTTTTTTCTGACGGACGGCTGACATAAAGTTTGCTAATAAAATGCAATTGCTGTTTAGAAGGGAACCTAGGCATTTGTACTTGGAGTAAGCGATACGAGGAAAAGACGATGGTCAATAGTACGATTTTGTGATAAGAGCTTTCAATTACGGAGTATCGAGTACCTATCACTTGAGGTACGAAACAGAAATTCCGCACATCGACTCGTATATTACTCTTGCTGCGTGCGTAGTACTTTGTGCAATGTTCCAACCTTCAAGCACGAAGCAGAAGGTCCATGCTCCTCAGCCGATCAATCAAACTTTATTGTTTTCTCTGTCCCCCTGTTCCCTACACATGGACCCCCTGTCACACCTACCTTTTCAATGATTCCCTACCACAAGTCCCTTTAGCTCTTCGGCTTGGTCTACGTATGTGTAGTATACATACTCCGTACTTTTGTAGTCGTAAATCTCTTCAACCTCTATAGGGCTCGCTAGCCTAACAACGACTGAAGTATTCTACAACATTATAGCTCAAGCCACCCTGGTTCTTGTATTCTCCCAAAACTTACTTCCGAATACGCATACATACCTATTAAAAGATCAGATCAAAGCAACTGGCAAGAAACTGAGCATGCGGAGCATTTGCCCTCTAATCCCTGTCGTCACAGCCTTTTTTAGTCTTAGTACTAGAGACAACACCAAACTACGTGTACGAGTACTAAGTGAGGAGCACTTTAGCTCGTCTCGTATAACACCTGTAAGCGAGGCTGCATTTTTTTCTCTATCGAAACAGCCGGGCATTCTCTGTTAATACGATTCCGTTTACTGGGCTTAACAAGTGAACATAGGAGGTTGGTTATAACCCTTCCTTTTGAGATTTGTTATTGTACATAAAGTCATGTAGTTAATGGTGTCAGCCTTATCTACTAAGACATTCGCCGAATCAAGGAAGTGCAATTCCCAGTAAAGACCTCCGTACTTACTTGTACTCGTAGTCGGTTGGCCGTCCTAATCAGTGACTTACACCAACAGTACTCACTCACTGCATGAGGCCATCTGGCTAGCATTCATGATCTAGAGGCCACTAGAAAAGGCTTCCTTTCTCTCTTCCACTAGCTTTACCAAAGGGAAATACTGTTGAGCCCTGAAAGTGTGTGTCAATCACTACCCTGTCCAAAAGACACCTTCCTCATCACAGTAGAATGTATATTAACTAGAGGTGATTACATGGAAAGCGTATTCTTCTCAGCGGTCACTCCTGCTGTCGCCATCGCTATTCCTATCGGTTCACTACTATTACTTATTCTATTCGGTAATTCACGTTTAGCTTTGGTAATAGAAGAATTACTGCATCTTGCCCGTTACAAAAGCATTATTTAACTTAATAAGTAATCTATCTATGATTGTAGAGGGCAAATAAGGGTGGCCCATACGTGATTTACAATGAAGACTGCCGTTTTAAACTTTGACATACATCCATTTTTCTACGGTTGTCTGGGTATCTCTTGGACGGGGCTGGTGCAGACCTGCACTTTCAGGGCTCAATAACGAAAAATTCAAGGCTCAATAGCATTTCCCTTACCAAGGCGTTTAGCGGCTGCAGAGATAGTAGCTTACTGGAACTGCTCTGCATGTAATCTTGAAGCGCAAGTCAATAAGAGTTTCTAGGCGTCCCCCAAAAACCCAGGTACCTAAGCGACATGTATTTTCTTTACGGAGCGTATTTAACCAGTAGGCCGGGTGCGGTGACAATCAGTGTCGTCCTTGGCCTACTTTGAATCCACTCTGCAAATGCACACACATCAAATGAGATGTAGTTAAGCCTTAGCTGAAAATTCTGTACGAAGCATGTACCCACTTGCTATTGTTCCAGCACCCTTCTTTTGTAATAACATTCACCTCCATATTTTAGTGTTGTTTCTAATGCACCCGTCAACACTGAGAACCAAAAGGTAGTAGGTGCTAAGTTCGTGAATTAGTAGATTCCGCAGCACGTTAATGCGGAGACAAAATTCTACCTGATGAAAATATCTGTGCTCACGTTTGAAGTACAACATTATTATATCTCTGCCGTCTTTGAAGTCAACTATCATTAACTCGATAAAAGCAAAGTCTGAACCCTGCAGAAGGAATCGCTCTCACCTCTTACATTAGCTTCGATCAATAAACTTAACGAGAAGCGAAAGGATTCTTAAACGTACGTGCGGGTGTTATTATGATTGATGACGAAGCGTAGGCTATACTCAATTCGTTTCGTATGTGGGCATTCTCATAGAACAAGGAATAAATCGGCACGTGTCTATTCTTCCATTAACACCGAGTGATTCGTGATCCACAGGTACAGTAATTGTTCAAATATCGTATAAGCTTCAAAGGCTGATTATATCTCTTCTGAGACAATTGCGAGTTTGGAATATTACAGAAAGGAAAATTGGAGACATTGATGAGCGTGCTAGCATGTTTATTCAGGCTTGATTACAATCTAATGTTTCCTCCCTTGCCTGTGTTATCCAGCTTGCCCTGCAGATTGGGTATGTGCTAAAATACGGTCCTCTTATTTATCTTCAGTACAGCCTCAAAACAGGAGAGACTGCGGCCTACTCTCACTGTTGACAACGACATTTTCAAAGAGTCCTTTAGCTATGTTTTGTTCATACCTCCCTCTTCCGAACCAAAAAAAAAGCGCTGATTACGGGTACACCCTACTCTGGCGATAAGAATGCCAACCTGCGCATTATACGTAGTTACATAAAGAATGCTTATATGCTAGCTGTCGGACATGCTACTATGAAAAGGAGCAGATACCTGATACGTACCACTACAGCCTGTTATTCAGCGACTGCGTTGTATGAAAAGTATAAACTTGGGGGATTTAATGTAACGAAAAGTCCATAGCTTATTCACAGGAGAGATTTAGTTTTGCCTACCGCGTTGCACGCATGAACTGGAAAACAAGATTCTGCTTCTAAATAGGCATAGCTCACGCTTCTTACCTTTCTCAATTTTATACAAGAAAGCTTAGTATAGGCAGAGCTGTACTGTTGTCATATTGTGGTACTATGTTATGGGCAAACGAAGACATTCTACGTCTGAAGTGAAGACAATTAAACATTATTGATACTTTTGCATTTAAGCCTTTTCTGAATAAGCGAATCTCTTGTTGTTGCCAGGGGAGTATCGACAAATACCATCAGTTTTGGTCATGTTTATTGCTACCATCCTTAGCTTTGCATTGACATCGTGGCAAGTTATTTAATCTATGTCCTTTTCCACTTTTCCAGGAGAAAGACTTCCAGAACATTCTTTGGTTTCATTCTTTTTTTATTGCCTAGTTTGTGGTTTATGGCAAGATGCCTTCCTGGTGTGAGGCTCCTCTCTCTGGCTAATACTTTTAGGTACGGATACACAGACAGTGACGCAGACTGACACACATGTACGCTCAAATAAGTAATATTTAAACACAGTAAGCGCCTAGCTCATTTCATGGTGAAGATATCCGTTACAGAGGCCGTGCATACATTACCAAAACTGCCCATACAAGTTTTCCCCGATAGATTACATACATTCGTGTGAAAGGTTTACGGAGTAGGTCCAGTGAGCTTAGAGAATAGTGCCAAAGACAGAGAGAAAGCGGTTTAGCCGCACTCTATGAATGAAGTGCTCGACCCACTTCTCTCAGGCGGGTTGGCCTTGTTTTTGCCTCACTCCCTGTTCTGTTTTCCAGCCGCAGTGCACTAACAAAACAAAACCGCGGAATGCATGTCTGGAGATGAAGCTAGAGGGCTCAAGAGAGGAGGCATGGGCACAGATTTGCGGGGACTGCGCCACAATATACAATGATGTCCCCTTTTTTTTATTTTTTTTATTTTTTTATTAAAGCGCACACCTTACCCGGAATAGAGATACATGCCACGAAAGGAGAAAATCTTGATGATGTGGCATGGTAGGTACTGTATGCTGGTTAGAACGAACAAAATTGGTTATCACGCATCTTCTACTGTCAGGTTCCTTCGACAATGCGTACATACGTAGTATTACTGCGCGGCTCGAGTAATTTTCGTCCGCACGTCATATAATATTGCATGAGCTTCGCTACTTGATGATTGGTTGGCAAATACCGAGAGTTAACGGCCTGCGGTCTCCTTTTCTCTTTCCTGGGCTCGCACTTGGGTACATGATTTCGGCGGCTGCCGTTCTAATAGTAGAAAGTCCTGTGCACTGGTTGCGGCGTGGTTATGGTGTTTTACTGCAGGCTTTTCTATTTTACTTATTGTCACGCATCTACTCCGTAATATGAACGGTTCTATTTATTCTGATTTGTTTTTGGATTCATAAGTCTAATGAACATCATATACTTATTTCTACATGACGTTAATGTTCCTTGTAGGCTTACATCTTTCCAATCTATATATCCTAATCCTATGTCGTATGTACACAGTCACTTTACATGTTGGATGAGATTCTTCTATGCTCTAATGGCGTTATCATTAACAAAATCAAAGAAATAAAAGTAAGGTCAACGAATCTAGATTTGGATACCATACCAGTAGAATCCAGCATGCGATACTTTTACGATTTTTTCTTCTAATAAACCTAGAATGGTTTTTACACATTTAGTTATATACACAGAGAAAAGGGAAGTGTAACCGCTGGAATGCTAGCCGGGATCTCTCGTTTTCATAGGCTATTACTTGTTTTACATACATCTAATGTGTGCATTCATCCTGGCTTAGCATGAGCTTTTTCGATGATAGCTATCGCTCTTCAGATATTATATGCTTTCCCATAATGCATCAAAATACCCCTTCCTATTGCTAGCTAGTGATGAATAAAGTGGTGTCGCAGTATAGCGTACTCTCCTCCTAGTTGCATATGCAGTCTTTGCTTGCAATAGCCTTTCTAACGGTAATATGCCCACTCGTCTCTGCAAAACAGTTTGTTGCTGCTTACTGCTGAACTAGAAAAGAGAATTACCATACCCATGAAATAAACTTATAACTTCTCATGTTGTTATGTTAGAAAACGTCTCAATATATAAGACGTACGAGTATATTTTTCATAGAAGTCCTTCGGGAGCCTTTTCATGACTCTCACATTCTCTTAAACAAGCGAGGTCGAATGAGCCCCTAAATCCTCCACCAATTCACGGAGAATTTAGAAGAGTATATTGGCTTCGAGGATTATACCACAAACAGTACACCTTTCTCTATCCAATGTGTATGGAACCAATACTGGTAAAGATCTCAGTTGCGCGACTGTGTATACGACTCGGTGACGCATCATGAAAAGCCAGACATGGATTTGCCCATCATTCGATCCCCGACAAGGCTAATTATCTAATATAGGCCTTTTAATATACAGTTTTGTGCATCAGATGGGGCCAGATAAAGCTTATAAAAAGAATCCTAATGGGAAGAAGGGACTTGCTCTATCTCTCACCCTATACCACAAAAAAAAAGATCATGGACGAACATTACGCCAGCGCAAACATGCATTTTTTGTTTCCCACAAATCGCGCTTTAAATAAAACCCGGCACAACCAAAACTTTCCAGTCTCTAATTCCGCTACAGAATGGCGGTTCTCCTATTTTACAGCTTTGAAGCTGGTCTGGCGCTGCCAACCGCAGTGATTTCGTCGTAGAGGAGCCTGATAGGAAGCAATATTAATAATTTGAATAATCCTTTTGAGTGATTGTA
This sequence comes from Hawksworthiomyces lignivorus, assembly GCA_002917075.1. NCBI lineage: Eukaryota > Fungi > Ascomycota > Sordariomycetes > Ophiostomatales > Ophiostomataceae > Hawksworthiomyces > Hawksworthiomyces lignivorus. Next base: position 127,481 of record NTMA01000038.1, on the reverse strand, counting down.
GGAAGCAAGATAGTGATAGTAGAAGACATACGTAGTCAAAAAGTCCGCATAGTCTTCCCCGGTTACCTGGCCAGAGAAATACTGAGCGGCTAAATGATACTTGTTACCAGTCGGGGCCTTTGAGGCGAGCTCCTGCGCTTGTTCCTGGAGGAGCTTGAGGGCATAGGCTTTGTCGACGCGCTTGCCCTCAGCAGTGATAACGCCATGGCGCACCCATTGCCAGATCTGACTCCTAGACACCTCAGCGGTGGCGGCATCCTCCATCAAATAATTGATGGGAACACAGCCGACGCCGCGGATCCACGCTTCCATGTAGCCCAGACCAATGCTCAAGTTCTTGCGAATGCCCTCCTCTGTGATTTTTCCGGGCACATTCATATTGAGCAGGTCATTGGCGCTGATGCTGACATCCTCACGACGGACGAACAGTTGGTTCGGTGTGGGCATATGCTTGTCAAATATCTCTGTGGCGAAGATAGCGAGAGCTGGGTGGGCAACCCATGTCCTAATCTCGAGTTAATTTAGAATCGGGTATGGATAGGCCAAATCAAGCCCAAGATAAAGACGTAAAACTTACCCATCGTGGCCAGCACGCGCTTCACGCAGCTTGTCGGCTCGTACACCTTCCATGGCTTTCTCGTTGGCGGCTGGGTCATCCTTGATGGGAATCTGAGCCGCCATGCCACCCATGGCATGAACGCCACGACGGTGGCAGGTCTGAATCAATAACTTGACATATGCGTCCATAAAAGGCACAGTCATGGTAACGGAGGCGCGGTCAGGTAAAACAAAGTTGGGGTTCTGGCGGAACTTCTTGATGACAGAGAATATATAATCCCAGCGGCCGCAGTTGAGGCCAGAGCTGTGATCGCGCAACTCATAAATGATCTCTTCCATTTCAAAAGCGGCCAGTATCGTCTCGATTAATACAGTGCCTCGAATAGTTCCACGTGGCAGACCGACGTAATCCTGAGCCAAGTTGAAGGCATCGTTCCAGAGACGGGCCTCGAGATGCGACTCCATCTTTGGCAGATAGAAGTACGGACCAAAGCCGCGGGCGATAGACTCACGAGCATTGTGGAAGAAATAGAGACCAAAGTCGAACAGGGAGCCAGACATTGGCTCACCGTCCACAGTGAAATGTTTCTCAGTCAAGTGCCAGCCGCGAGGCCGCACGATAAGTGTGGGCAGTGTGCGGTCAGTCCGAAGTTTATATTCCTTAGCACCCTGCTTGAAGTCGATCTGCCGCCGGACAGCATCATATAGATTAACTTGACCATTGATCATGTTCTCCCATGTGGGAGCGCTGGAGTCTGTGCAGTGTCAGTTTGTACTGTGAAACAAGACAAGATATCATCTCCTTAGCCCATGAACATCAACTTGGTGAGCGCTAACCCTCAAAATCAGCCATGTAGGTGTAGACATTGGCATTGAGCGCGTTGACCACCATTTTGCGGTCCGTGGGACCGGTGATCTCTACTCGCCGGTCTACCAGACCCGGAGCTGGTGGTGCGCCCTTCCATGCCGCGTTCTCGCGGATGTGCTTAGTTTCGGGGAGAAAGTCGGGCAGAACGCCACGATCGAGCTCTGCTTGGCGAAGCTTTCGTCGCTCTAAAAGAGCCTTGCGAGTGGAATCGAAGGAGCGGTGCAGGAGAGCCAAGAAAGAAAGCGCTTGAGGTGTCAGAATCTTCCTATGCTCCTCTTTGATGGATCCAAGGACGTTGACGCCCTGAAGAATGCTGTCGACGGAGGCCATCGTGCGTACTAATAGCAAAGGCCAGGCACGTAGAGTTTTAAGGATGAGAGAAGAGACGAGGTTGGGATAAGAACCCGATTAGGAGATAAGCCGTTTCTATGGTTTATCAGTGATATGGATGGTTGGAAACAAAGGTAGAATGTTTGCGCAATGAACGGGACCGGAATGCAAAGATACCGCAATCAAGGGATGGCAGTAAGAGAAGAGGAATGAGAGGAAAGACCAAAAAAAAAAAAGAGGATGACGCAGTTAAAATACTGCCATGGTCTTCCCTTCCATGGCATTAGTACTCCGTACCTAGGTATCTTGCCCCCCCTTTAAACCGAGAGAAACGTTTCCATTCCGATGGCGAAACTAGTAGTTCAGATCCATGTGGATGGTTGCTTAGTTTGGTTCATCTTCTCGGCAGTGCCAGCGCCAACAAAAGCTCAGAAGGACGAGTAAAGAGCAGAGCTACCTTTGTTTCCGTCTAGCTCGGGCGAGGGGGGAGGCATATCGATTAAACCGGGGGTGGCAATAGGAAATGACAAGCGCATTAGGAAAGATAGGCAAAGCACAGAATAAAGCGCGTTCCACAATCAGAAGAGCAAAGTCAGACACAATCCAAAGTGAGCCTGTGAAAGTGTGGGAAAGCTATGCGCTGATTGGTCAGAGAAAAGCAAGCGAGATGCAAAAAAGCATGTGCATCCAGGCGCGAGAGCTTATGAAGATGCTCCCTTTCTCCGGTGAGGTCATGAACGAAACGGAAAAAAAAAATGGAGCGCTTGTCTCAAAAGGAAGGCCTACGAAGGTAATGTTTGTGTGCAACAGCCCCGCAAGAGGAACCCCGGTTGTCAATTCTTTCAATTTCGAAGGCCACTTTGGCTCCCACTTTTCTTGACTGTCTTCTCTTCCAAGGTATATTTCCAAAACGGGAAGATTTGAAGATTATGGCAAAGCTGGTAAGCGGTACTAGAGCTGGCAATTGGTACTAGAGTTATAGGAATAAACTGCAAGAGCTGTGTAGCAGAAGCATTCTTTCCTATTTGGGTACTTCTACCGGAAGTGGTTTAGCGTGACTTAAGCTGGGGGTGGCAAACCAAAGCCGGGGCCGAGGATGTTTGCAATATGGCATGCTTGAGGGGCCGTGGCTTCATCTGTGAAGGCGTGCCGATGCAACAGGCGAAAAGAGACTGCTTCTGAGGCGGAAAATAAGGGAAAGGCTAGCAATAGAAACCAACAAAGACCAATAAAGGAAGGAGTGCCCTTTTTGTTACCCCAGCCAAAGCACGAGAGTCCCCGACCGACCACACTGGTAGACATCCGCAAATATAGCCGAGCTGTTTAGTTTTCTAACTTCCGTATGTCCCAGTATGTCGTCTTCCGAAGCAACCCGATATCCTCTGCCACAGCCGCATAGTCATGTAGGTAGAAATCAGAGCTGTTTATCACGTGCGCGTCACTGAAAGGAGACGCCAATCCTCCACGGATTATCTCGTAAGTACTCATAGAGCCTCATCGTCATCAGAGCCAAAAATTCAAGTGAAAAAATTGGAAAATTAACTAGCTCGTTTATTGCTATATATCGTCTACAGCTATCCGGTCCATTTAGTAGATCGTAGCTGGCTTCGAGTTTCGTCCAAATGGCCCTAGTCTCCCCTCCTTTCATTGTGTCGGCTTCCTATCAGGATATGACACAACTCAACATATCAAATCTATGACTGGCTATTCGACTATTGCAAAGCCTCGGGGTTTTAATAGAGAGCCTACCAGTTTTGGCCGCCGCCTCAAAAATCTCATTGGCGCTACCATTGGTGTCCAACAAGCTGTTGTTTCTAATAGGCTTGGCAGCGTCACTGCTTCCCCCAGATGTCTTTACTGGCAACGTCGCCGCTGCCATTACCCCAAGTGTCACTCGTGACAGCTCCATCGCCATCGCCCCAAGTATCATGTTTGGCAACTCTGCCTCCCCAAGTATCCACGACTTCTCCAGCGCCCCAGCTATTGTCCCCACCATCTGCATTCTGAGAAGCCTCGTAGTCGGAGTCGGCTTCAAATTTAAGGTTCTCTCGTGCTTCTCCCTCTGGAATGTAAGATTCTAGGAACTCAGGAATCTCTTGTTTAGTCTCAAGGAGAGTGCGAGTAAGTACGCTCGCAATAGGCTCATCACGATCTGTGTAGAAGGATGTGGCCAGGCCTCGATGACCGATGCGGCCAGTGCGACCTGCCTTGGTCAGAAATCTTCGGCAAAATGTGGGGTTAAAGAGCAGAAAACGGTGGTGGGAAGATACCAATGCGATGGACATATTCCTCAATGCCCCCATGTTCGATGCTAGGAAGGTCGTAATTTACCACGTGATTGACATTGTGAACATCAATTCCGCGGGCAGCCACGCCAGTGGAGATAAGAATCGGGCATTCGCCGCCTCGAAAAGCACGCATGGCATCCTCACGCTCTATCTGAGTACGGCCTGAATGGATCGAAGTGCAAGGGAGGCCGAGATTATATAAAAAATCATCAAGCTCGTCCGCAGTCTGTTTTCTATTGACAAAAACAATTGTGCGCCCAGGCGGGATGGAGTTGAGCAGCTCAACAATAGCCCGACGTTTATTACCAGGGTCAACGTAGGAGACAACTTGTTGGATGTTTCCATGTGTGCTGCCTGCACGCCCAACACGGAAGTGGATGTGGTTATTGGCAAGATATTCCTTGGCAAGGTCACGGAGACGCTTTGGGAACGTGGCTGAAAACATCATGTATTTGATACTTCCATCCTCTTGGTCTGTGTGAGAGAAGAGTCAGTACAGTTGCGGAAATTTTTTCACCCGAGGATGCTACATGGAAATGCGTACCACCTCCAGAGAGGATTTTCGTGAGCTCTTCTCCCCAATCCTCTTGGAGCATTTCATCGGCTTCGTCGAGAACCATGTATTTGACGCGTCGCAGAGACAGATTGTTAGGACGGTCCATAATGTCAATAAGTCGTCCGGGTGTAGCAATGAGTAGATCACAGCCACGGCTGAGCTGTTCCAGTTGGCCACGAATTGGACCGCCCCCGTAAACAACGCAGGGTCGAAGCATCGTCCGATAGCAGAATTTACGGGCTTCATTGAAAATCTGAATGCTAAGTTCACGACTTGGGGCAACGATGACTACCAAAGGCTCAGCACGTATAATCGGATCAACTCCAGGCCGATACATGGCTGGGTTCGGGCGTGGAGCAGCGAGCTTCTTCGCCTTCCCCATGAGATTGTTTAAGATGGGAATGAGATATGCAGCCGTCTTCCCCGAACCTAACACTTGTTGTCAGTATAATTTGCGAATGCTATACTGGTGCATCCACACATACCGGTCTGAGCAATTCCCATGACGTCAAATCCCTTGATGATCGCAGGCAAGCAATACATCTGGATTGGAGTAGGCACCCTGTAACCGGCCAAGTCGACATTGCGCCGCATCACAGGATGAAGTCCAGCGTGGTCAAAATACTCTATAGGAGAAATTCGGACTTCGCCTTCTTGGCGAACGCTGATCTCTGTAAGCCTAAGAGGGAGAGAAAATACAATGTCAGTACTATTAAGAATGCAGACTATGAATGAATCGTTAAAAAGACACGCACGTGGAGAAGTCAATGCCAGTTCCGCTGCGTTTTTCAGGGTCGCCGAAAAGTTCATTTTCAAGTTCTTGAGACTCTGGGCCAACGTCGCCTTCTTCGTCGTCCCATTCATAAACTCTGGCATTGTGCGCCCATTCTCTTGTGATATTGAATTCACCAGAGTTGTACGCATCGTAATTGTAGGGGATACTCTCAACCCAACCGGCTTCCTTGATTCTCTGGCGCTCAGGCTCAAAGCCCGGGTACAGCCCCGGCTTCAAATCCGTATCAGCAATATGGCATTCGGCGACTGTGATACCAGAATCAGCATCGCCAACGGTCACAGTAGCTGATATGTCTGTAGTCCGTGTATTACTAGCTGTTTCGCCGGTCTGGAAATCTCCCCATAAGGAATCACCACGCTCACCCCCGGATTGAGTAGGCATGATGGATAGACTTTCTGGTAAATGCCAGGAATTAGTACTAATTGAGATGGAATCTCTGAGCAATATTGCTCACGGAAGATACGGCTAGCTTTCGACCGAACAAAGTACAAAGCTTAGCTTTCGATATAATCATATCAGAATTCTCACAGTGAGACAGTCTTAAACAGTATTCTTTGACAAGCGAGAACATCGAGGCTTTTTGAGCTAATAACAAATAGCGCAAACAGAGGGGGGTGTACGAAAGCAGATAAATGAAACGGAGAGAAGGCGTGAAGGAAACACCACAGTCCTGTTGAAATGGAGATGAGACAGATGTATCAAAGGGACGATGTTTGAACGGCAAACGAAACGAACAGAAAATTTATAGGAAGAAGAGTCAACCAACTACCAAACGAACTGTATGGCTGTTTACTCTTAAGTTTTGGCGAGGCCTGATGTCAAAATATAAAACGCAAAACGCGCAAGTATAATAAATTTCGCGAAATAAATTAGAGGCATCCAAGAGAATTTCAAACTCCTAGAGGAAACGAAAGAAGATATGTTGGATATGAATCTGATGAGGTACGATTTGAAAGCGAAGTTATTGAAGTCGCCTCTGGGAGAGCAGACCAGGAGAATAAACGGGGTATGAAAAGAGTTTTTTATGAAAAAGGAAAGAAAAAGAAAGAAAGAATATAAACTTACTGCCTATTCTGCCTCTTGATCCAACCTATATCTACAATTGTCAGACGATAGCACTATTTGTGATCGTCGGCCGTTTCACTGAAGCGAACAAGGTGTGCAAAGCGTAGAGAGAAGAGAGGAGAGCAGAAGATGGATGGAAGCCTAAAATAATAGAGAAATATTTATGCCTGTAATTTTTTTTTTCAACAAAAAAAAGGAACACGGAAAAAATTTATGTACGGCCACCGAAAATGGAAAGAAGGAGTTGAGAGAGGAAGTCAAAGAAGTAGCAGACCGTCACCAGTATCCGCTCTCTGAATAGTATCACCGTAGATGGGCCGATATAATATAGAGAGGTTAGTCATTGAAATATAAAGCCCATGATGATGCATTGCGGTCGCAACCTCGAATCAAATAATAGCTGACAAGGTAATGTAATATGTCGACAAACATTTCTGCATACTGCTACTCTTAATACTGCTTTTGGGATCGGTGGATGAAAGGGGCCAAAATGAGCAGATGGAAATATAAACAACAAAATAAAGGAGTCAGATGCAATGGAAAAATTGTACCTTGCATACCTCAATATGTCATTGGTCATGGAACCTTAGAAATTTTAACCAAAAAAACATAACCCAGCCGCGAATCTAATTTACATTGTGCAACGCTTTTACGCGCTACAAAATCAAATAAGGACACGACTCACATCGTGGCCTCACTGTCCGTCATTTCATAGAAGTCAAACATCCTATCCTGCAGTATTTCGTCAAGTGTTGCTGCCGCCCGGCCCACGGCGCCGCCTTCTCGCCGCGCATCTTCGATGCCCCTGGTGACGGCTACTTGCCATCGCTTGGCGAATATGCGCTGGCGATCCTCGCGATCTGCATATATCTCGCTGTCTTCGTCACGCGGTGCTCCAAAGAGGTTTAAGTGCCCAAACGGATTTGTCGTGCTGATGGTGGTGGCCGCTAAGTCTGCCGAAGGCCGCTGGTAAAGACTACTCCAAAACCCTTGTGGGTTGTAGGGAGCTGGTTGCTTATGACGGAGACCAATCTCGAGGAATTTGGCCATGGCAGCAATCTGTCGCGCAAAGGCCTGGCCTCCGCTGCCAACAGACGGACGATTGCTGTCGTTCTTCACTAAGGTGGCTGTCGTCGATCCGGCAAACGACGTCTTGGGTGCCGAACTCCACCCGGACGTGGAAAAGGAGACAGCGGCGCTGCTTGCAGTTGATTTAGTTACAGAGGATGCGGCAACCCATCCCATCATAGCGCCAAAGCCGTTCAGTGTCTTGAGCCAGCCGCCTGGGCAAGCCACAAGCTCGTCGCCAGCGACATCGAGCAACCACTCGAGAGTACCCAAGGCATCGTCACGTACTGCTGCCGACAAGTGGGTGATGCCCGCACGGACGAATAATATAATCTTGCTAGCAAGTGGCCGCACTTCCGAAGGGGGCAATGACTGGAAGAGTTTTAGCAGCTGGGTGCGGACATGACTCGACGAGTCCGAAATTAACGGCAGTAGTTTGTCAAGCACACCAGCGGTGCCGACCGGGTTGTAACCGCCCACGCTGCTGTTAGTATTCCCATTGCCAGATAGCTGGGTCGTTAAGTAAGCCAATGAATCGCGCCGCTGATTGTCTGAGCGAGAAGTTGCAGCTAGGGACAGATGGTGGCGGAACTGGGTTGCTGGATCGGGCGCAGTCTCGGTGAGCGACTGCTGTTTGACAACGATCGCTAAATAGAAAGAGAGTATGAGAAAAACGATGAAATCTACACAAAAATGGACGTATAAGTTGTAGCAGTCTTCTCACCCTTTGCGCGGAAGCTTGTGTCTGTAAAATTGGAAGGCTTTGGCTTCGCTTTGCCCACCTTTAACTTGGGTTTCTACGGCAATCCAGCATTAGCTTGCCTTTTATTCCACAACAGAAAGTATATTCTCTACTTGGCTAAGGCCAAAACTTACTTGGAAGTCTTTCTGCTTCTCCTTTTTCTTCCGTGTGCTAGAACCCATTCTGTTGCCCTCATCGTTTTCTTTGTTATCGGGACGATCTTTATAAAGGTTGGAGAAGAAAACTATCGTAGCCCAAAGTTTATACTAGCAGCATCAGTAAACTTTTTAGCGGTCAAACGCGGCAGAACTACATTGCTCCTCAAGATTTGTGGGCCAATTGGAGAAGCTTCCTATACAAGCCCTCTCTCTCCAAACTGCATCACAAGTTGGGCAGCAGAACAAAAGGCTTCGCATTTTCTCTATAAAAGCTTTTCTATAAGCCTTGAAAGGGGCCATACACAATGTCCGCAGACTTGTCGGTAAGTTAGATATTCTTTCCCCGCGTTCTGCATTCGCGCTGCCACCTTTCAGGGGTTAACCATTAGTTTGCGGCACTGCGTTCCTGCTCTCTGTAGACATCCAGTGGCAGTAGTGATGTGCTGGGCGAAACACTTGGCCGGCTCTCAAAGAAGACCGGTGTAAAAGCTACAATTCTGCTCGACCGAGCATCAGGCGCGATTTTGAAAATGGATGGCCAGACAGCGGCGATTCAGACAGCTGTGCGGACCAGCAGCGGCGGCGCCAGCAGCGAAATCGACAGTGGTTCGGGCGCTGCTCCAGGAGCTGGTGCATTTACAGACGATATCTCCGGCGGCACTAACACCGAAGGCGGACCGATTGACGAATCGCAAGGAGCACGAGAGTTGGCCGGTCTAGTATGGAGCTACGTGAAGACCTCTGGGGAATTGGTAGAGGCTATAGATACAGAAGTGAGTATATGCGAGAAGATCAGGTCTGACAAATCCGCAATAAGAATGCGCATAGATTGCTGACCGAGACTAGGACGAGTTGAAGCTTCTTCGGTTAAGAACAAAAAAGCAAGAGCTAGTCATAGTTCCAGACCCAAAATACCTCTTAATTGTGGTTCATGATACGCCGCCGGCATAATATTTAAGTGCGGGTGCACAAGAAAGAGACACCTCTGATAGTTAGACGTGGAATATGTGGTGTTTGAGTTGACATACTCATGCTCTCCTCAGGCTTGCTTACCTTGGCAGAGTGTCTTATACAGGAACGCACAGCAAACGAACAAAGTGCAAGACAGATTTTGAATCCGTCTCTGCGAAGAATGGAATATCGAGACAAAAGAATTGCTCTGCAGTACACTCGAACGCTTTATTTACACCGAAAATTACCTTCTATATTAAGCTAGTTGGAGCAGAGCGAAACCAAAATGTGGGGGTTTTGACCAGACAAGAAAGAGATTAAGAATATTGGTAAGAATCCACCCAAACCAGAATCAAAGGGCAAAGGACAGAGTAGATCGTAGATTAAAGATGAAACAAACGCCTTCCTGATGCCCATGATAAATTAAACAAGACTATTTTCCCCCAATACCCTGCCTGCACGGTCATTCCTGAAAAGAAGAGAGGTTGTTAAGAGAATTACGAAAGAGATAGATGTTCAAAAATACAGTGAAGCGAAAGTGAACAAACAGCAGAATGATATAGATAAGAAGGGTACGGGTAATACAACAGCGGCGCAGCATCTCTCTCCCTACTGGCTCGTTGCAATATTGCTTGTCTTCGCTGCCTTTGGAGACTTGGACGGCTTCTCCGGTTTGGCTGTTGCTGATTTTTCTGCTGATGCGGCGACAGCGGCAGCAACGGTCTTTTTGGCTGCATTTTCACGGTCTCGTGCGTATTTCAACTTGGTGTCTCCCTGCCACATAGTGCCTAAGAGACGATCCCAGAATGTGAAGAACGGTTGCGAGAAATTGGTCTTGATACCCCAGCTTTGATGATGGATATCATGGTAAGCAGCATTGTTGCTAGTGATGCGCTGCAAGGGGTCCCATGGTAGAGCATAGCCGCAGTGGTCGTCGACTGTCTTTATAGTACTGAAGACAAAGAAGAGCATTCCGCTGCGCTGAGTCAAGAACGCCACCTTGTATGCCAGTCCAGCGCCAGCCGTGTCGAGCACAAAGCCCTCCACAGGATGGTTGTAGAGGGCACCGTATGCATAAGGGACATAGAGGCGGTGGTGACGAGAGTGCCAGTGGACTAATTATAAGAGTCAGCTTTTAATCTTCCAAACTGAAGAGGCAGACATCGGAATACAAGAGCCGACATATGAAGTGTGTTACCAATGACGTACCATACATCCACTTATTGACGTGCATTAGACGGTGCCAAAAGTATTGCCATGAGTCGAGGAACGTAACAGCGAACCAGAATTGGGATGTCGGAATGATAAACCAGTAAATAGCCTTGGCTAGCAAGAGCTCCCAAGAAGCAAAGGCGGGCACCTCAGAAAGACCACCGGCTCCCGGTGACGAGGACGAAGTTATTGTCGTCGTCAGGAAGGGGTAATGTCCACCAGCAAGGGCGCCAGCTAGGAGCGGATGTGATGTTGACATGCTCTTCGCCAGCGCAGCAGCATTGAGGCCCAGTAAACCCAGCATGGTAGGTAGGGCGCGCTGGGCAAGACGGATGCGTTGGGCCCATACGGCCACATCATAATCTTCCTTGCCCGTCATTTGGATCGGTTCGGTCAGTGACAGCAGCGCGGATGTGGCGATCTGGATAATCTGCTCGATGACGACATCGCGGGCGACTTCGAAACGCGAGGCATGGTTGCGTGCAGTGATTTCTTCAGGAGTGTGCAGACGATATTGTGGAAATAGGTTGTAGACATCAATGACGTGAAATATGAGTGATACGACCCAGTAACACAGGTGAGGCAGAATAAGGGACAGCCAGAAGTCGGAGATGAAGGGGAGCAAGTTAGGCAAGGGCTCGACCGAGTATGTCGGTAGCGGCGGTAGGTCACTGGCAAAGGTTGCGTTGCCCATATTGGAAAAAGGGCGTCGTACACAATATGTTAGCAGCGTGAAGGGATGCAAGATGACGAAGTGATAAAATTGACTTCAATATCGAAAATATGATCTATTTGCGGTAGACACGCATGAAGAGTATGCAAAAAAGAAAGGGAAGATGAAGCCTCTGATCCAAGAAAGAAAATCTAGCGACAGAAGTAGGAAGAGAAGGGAGATAAAAGAAGAGAAGAGTCCCGAATAGAAATAGAGCGAAATATAAAAGAGAGGGCGAGGCTCGTTCGGAGGTGGAACGGAAATCGGTCGTTAATTTGGGGCTCGATCGTGCGACCCTTCTTTTTGGGAAGGAAAAGGAGTTCAATTGAAATTGGGGACCGGGGGGGGAAGAAGTGTTTGGATCTGATAACAGGCCTAGAAGACGAGGGGAAAAAGAGAACAAGACAAGACGGCAAGGCGCGTGGAACGGGAGAGAACAGAGGTAGTGACTCCGTGGGACGAAAGTCAAAAGGGTAGGATGATCATCAAGAAACTACATTTTTTACGTGTTTTTAGTGGAGTTTAGCTTTTTGCCGTCGCGATTTTAAGGGGGGCGGGCAATTTCGTTTCTTACCTACGCGCCTGGCCACCCGCGCATTCCGAGCCAGCTCAGCCTACGTGATGAAGTATTGCCAATTCCACAGTATTCTGTGTGCAAGATTATGTTCCGTTTTTCTTCCTTTTTTGCTTGATTGTTGGGCCTTTCCTCTACTGAGTTGCCACGCCACGTCGGACCACCTCTCACCGACTCTAACTGGACCTCAGCAGTTAAAGGCATTTAAGTCGAGAAGCTCTGTCGATGAGTTTTGTTCCAACTGACGCGTCTTGGAAGCATACGCCTTCTTTCTTTTATTGCTCTTTAACATATGTATTCGCTGATGCTTTTTTTTTTTTTTTTTTTAAGATATGGGTACGGAGTACTTTGCATAAATGCTACCTACGTAGTATAAAGGTGACTTAATTTTCTAGCGCCTCTCTAGAGTTGGTCTTGACTGTTTTAGATAACTAAGCAATAATTTCTCAGCCATAGCCTGCGATTCAAGTACTCCACAATGTGGCTCAATGTGGGAACAACCTCCCCCTAAATAAAATAGTTTCAGGTAATTGTCCCCCTAAAAATGCGCTGCCTTAGGCATTAGTGCAGCGCAAATCAGAAGCTCAGATTTAATGCAAAGATGGCATACAGAAATTCAGTGTCAGATTGAACTGGGCTACGATCCAGCTCGAGACTCTGTATTTGTACTCCCCCACATAGTTTTGTATGTTGAGAGTACTTACCCCGCCAAAATACAGCTCTGTGAATCCCTCCCACTTTTCTCTTCTGCCAAAAAAATTATCTCCCTTTTGCCCCCTCTCTTTTCTTCTCTCTCGGGAATCAATATTTGCAAAGGAGTTTCTTTCTTTGATTTCTGTTTAATTATCTTCTTTTATTCTTTCCTCAGAGGACCATACGAAGAGAACGTCTCGTCTACGCTAACGTAAATCGCCAACATGATTGTTTTTGAGGTAGGTAGATAGGCAAGGAAAACTGAGTCCTACACATCCATTCAGATAAATTTTTGGGGGGGGGGAGACTTCCTTTCTTCGTTCGCTCCTGTTATATGAACACCAGCCACATAATGTCTCTTCTTTCGTATATTGTTTACCTAGTTTCACTAATTGGCCTCATTTTTAGGATATCATCACCGGTGCCGAGATCATCTCTGACTCATACGATCTCAAGGAGATTGATGGCGTAGTCTACGAAGTCGACTGCACCATGATCACTGAGGGTGCCGTCACCGTCGGTATGTTAGCCCACTTAGAAGTTCCATTTCTATGTCGCGAGCCAAAAAAAAACGGTCTTCTTTGTTAATAGGTTTCTTTAGACACTGGTGCCAATGCTTCGGCTGAAGAGGCTGAGGATGAGCTCGACGATCAGGCCGTCCGTGTGAACAACATCATCCACTCTTTCCGACTGCAGCCAAGAGGCGCCCTCACGAAGAAGGACTACCTGGATTTGGTCTTCAAGCCTTACTTGAAGGCCATCAAGACCATCCTGGAGGAGAATGGCACATCTGCCGAGGAAATTAAGAAGTTTATGACCGGCGTGCAGGGTTACTATAAGAACACCATTGCTCCCAATTTCAAGGACTACGAATTTTATTCTGGTAACTCTGATGACCCGTCGGGCATGTAAGTGAATAGGATTTCTCACCCGTTTTCTTCGCAGCCTCGAGCTCTCTCGCTGACTGGTTGCTTTAGGCTCCTCCTTCTCAACTACCGTGAGGATGGCATAACCCCCTATTTCGTCATTTGGAAGCATGGCTTGAAGGCCGTGAAGGTGTAAGCGGTCTGTATTTACAGCCTTTGCCAATGGGCCGCAGGTTTTCGATTGTACAGGACTGTCTTGTGGCTTGGGTCCATTTATCCTAGCTTTGACTTCCCTTGTTGTGTTTTTGTGTCCAAGAAGAAAAGATAGTATATCAAAAAGAGAAAAATGGAGAACGCAAATCAATCCAGCGAATTTGGCATGTTTCCTAGTTGACTACCTTCAAAAAAGAAACAGAATCGCGCATAAACGGACATAGTTATACGGTTCTGACATGATTCACAATATGATATTTTGTGCCATTCTACTCGGTTATCTCCAAAAGAGAGAAAACGAAATTATACAGAAACGACTTATGAAAAGAAACTAACCAAGCCCATCACCACTGTTGCGGCCGTGTCGACATGGGAATTGGCGGCGGTGGCTTGCCGTCATTATCATCAGTAATGCTGTCTGTTTTGTTGTGCAGCTGGCCCGGTGTTGTTGCAAAGTCTGACTTTTTCTTGGGAACTGGCGGCGGTGGAGGCTTTTTCTTTCCCGCCAATAAACTTGATGCCGAGCTGTGAGACAGTTGCTGTAGAGAAGTATGCCCGGGTGATTGAGATGACGATGCTGCTTCTTTCATCTCTGCATTTGTAAATCGTGCTTGAAGTCCAGTAAGTTGAGGGGTGGGAGATTTCTGTAAATCTAGCTGCGGCGATGATCGCTGTGGCGATGGAGTTGCTCGTGTGGCCGCTACAGACGCGATATGAGAAATAGCCGCGGGTGCCTGTGTATTGCCATGGTCTCCATGTGCTCCAACTCCGATACCGAGTCCTGGTACAGACACACCTGCATGCCCTAGCCTGTTGACGGCGGCTTGGTTGATATAACTATCGACCGAAGTTTGAGATGCCTCGGGTCTAGAAATGAGATCACCTGAAAGAGGTGACGTTGCAGGGGGGGGGAGATGGGACGGTTGGCTTGAGGATTTGGCTAGCATTGGAGATGCTCGCGGCGGCAGCCTTGGTGGGAGACTTGGTGGTATAGCTCGAGGTGGTGTCGCCTGCCTAGGCAGTGGTAGCGGCGGGCTACCATCAGCGCCGAATCTACGTATGGGAGGAGGCGGCAAGTGTGTTACTGATATGCCAGTAGTGTCAACGCGGTAAGGGTGTGAGACCGACGATTGTTGGTGCTTTTCTTCTTCAGCGGCTCTAGTAGGGTCTTGTGACGTGGACACCTTGCCGGAGGTAGCAACTTGGGCATTGCTCGTCCGGGGCGGTAAAGTGGAGTAAGACGGTGCTGTCGGCCTCTCGGCAGACGCGGTACTTTCGATATTAGCTCCACCGCCGAGGGCTACGTGCCTTGGTGGAGGACCGAATGAGGCCGGGTCCCGCAGAGATGACAGTGGTCGAGAAGTGTGATTGGCGGCATTACTATATTTTGAGTCATCGGATTTCTTGAATAAGCCGGTCTATGAAAAAAGTTAGAAGAATGCGACAGAGTTAATAGAAGGATGAAACAAAGAAACATACCACCTGCTTCTTCAAATCGGGATCATTGTCAGGATGCCAGCCGTTTTTCAAGATGTTAGAAAAACCAGACATGGCGAGCGTTAAGTTTGCATAGAAAGAAGTCAAGAGAGAGACATTAGGAGACGAGCTCGGATGTATAATAATTATCAGAATAAATTTGAGATGCCCATCACTCTTCTCTTGAACACGTCAGACGATGGCTGATGCAGGATACATCGTGTTTGCCTTCGTTTGATTGACGCCAAAAGGGGAAAGAGGGACGTCTTGGTGACGTATTAGTTAGGATTGGCGCCTTGCGATTTAGGCACAACACAGCCTTGACCTGCCCCACCAAACAACTCCAATCATCAATGAGCCACTCAGCGACGCGTCGCGTTGAATGGGTGCGCTCTACCAGACAATCTATAACGCAAATATCTTCATCAGAAACGACAAAACTACAAATTCATAGGCATTTATGCCACTAGCATGCAGGCAATAATGGCTTCTTCAGCCAATTCAGATACTGAGCTTCTCACAGAGCATTTTGGCTATCCGCCAGTTGTGAGTTAAACCAACTGATTGTGGGGTGTGGATTCCTCGATCTTAACTGTTTATGTATGCAGAGTCTTCTCGACGATATTATTAATAGCGTCAACATCCTCGCCGAACGCGCCCTCAATAGTGTCGAGCAAGCACTTCTACGTCAGCCACCAGCTAGTCTTGGGTTTAAGCCTTCCAAGAAGGCAACGACTGGGAAGCGGCAAGAAGAGACCCAGGCGGCACTCCAGGCTGCTGCAGATGCCCACCGCCACGAAGTTGAGAACGGCACACATCAACTCGAGACGCTCTTATGCGCTTCCATCGATCGTAATTTCGACAAGTTTGAGCTTTATGTCATGCGCAATATTCTATGCGTGCGGCCCGAAGATCGAAATTGGATAAGGCTTGCCCACTACGAGGGACTGGACTTTGCCGCAGGGAGCCAAGGTGTAGAATCCAGAGAGGAACCGGGAGAACCTGACGGACCTGGATATGGTGAGGATGGTGCCATATCTGACGTTTCTATCTCTCATCTGTACCGCCGGCTGCAAGCTAGTCTCAAGCTGGGCCACTTGCTGGAGGTCGAGACGGTACGCAACGAAGCGATGCTGAAACAACTGCGAGCAGTGGCCGGCCCTATTCCGACAGTGAAATCTGAATCCAAGCCACTATTGGACGACAATGGCGACGACGCTGCCGCTGGAGAATCGTCACTTGCTTTCCTACTCGACCGTGGATCGCTCACCGATAGCGATTCCAATGAACCCCTCACTACGACCACTGCGTTTGCCCTCTCGCAGCTTCCGGCATTGCGTCAATTATCGAACGAGCTAAGACGGATGGCGCCCGGCTTGGCCGAGGCAGCAGCTTCTGAGAAAGACAATGCAGAACGAGAAGGAGATAAGTCGTGGCGGAGAGAGCGGCTTGAGTACATAGAGGGATCGACGCGTAAACACCTCGAACGGGTACGCGGGTTAGACCTAGGCCGGAATGGAGAAGTGCGCGCCGATAAAAGCAGCTCCCCACATATGGACGCCGGCGGCAGCAGCAGCAATATTAATCCAGCGGTAGAACCAGATGCGTTAACTAATATTCTTAGCATCCTACGAGAAGCTCACGGAGGGGTATCGAAGGCTCTACCATCCGGCCTTCCAAGAGATGAAGAAGATGGAGAGGCAATGGACAAATCATGAGGTTTTTACTAAGAGGCCCAGGAGAGATGCTTGACAAATAAAGAAAGAAGAAGTGATCACAAATTGGATTCGGTGTTTTGGCTTTATGTGTATGAATGAATTATGGGACATTGGAATTCCAATTGGTTTTGGGATTGGCGGCTCATGGTATTGTTGTACAATTTTATGTATATATATGAACAAAATATTCTATATTACCTAAGTTTGAGGTGTGAAAAATATCTACATATAAATCAATTCGGATCTTATTGTCTTCATGGCGTTTGCAAAAGCCCATGCTCCGCAGCGAGATGCCAGAATCGATGGCGGAACAGCCGCGCGTCTGTCGTCCGCACCGCCTCCTCTCCACCTTGCACCAGAAGCGTTTTCTGAGCTTGCACTTTCGTTACCAGCTGTTTTGCGGAGTCCCACTCGCTGTTCTGGATCAGCGCTCGCAAAAGATCCTCGAGCGTTGATGTTGTCACAGACAGTGAGTCGGCGATATGCGCAAAGTACTTCTGAGCACTGGCGGTGTCACCAACCTGGGCGTAGCCACGAACGATGCGCTCCCAAAACACTCGGTCAAACGAATGAGATGCCTGTGATTTCGATTTCAGATGTAGTGGCAATCCCCTTGGGTGGCCTTCCTCAATCAAAGCACGCACAGCCTCCAAGTCCGGCGGGTCCCGCGAAAAATAGTGCTCCGCAAGAATCGTGCAAATGTGCGGTGACAGTGCCAGTCCGCGCTGCCGCATTCTGTCGAGCACTACTTCTACGGCCGCGTCCGCATGGCCGTTGACAGTGCTGCCATTTCCGTGCTCGCTTCGTAGTAACAGGTAAATAATCTTGGCGTATGTCTGCTGGTTTGCGTCTAACCCGGACGCTTCCACTTCGGTCAACACTTGCTTAACCACCTCAACCTGCTCCGCTGCACCGCGGCCTGCCAGAGCACCGCGGCCTAGAGCACCATCCAGTAGGATAGTCACGGTGGCTTCGTCAGGTTGGATCTGGAGTTGTCGCATCATATCTAACAGTCCCGCCACTTCGTCACCTCGGCCCTCGCGCACAAGAGGACGAAGAATGGTGTTAAATGTTATCACATTCGGCTCAATGTTATGGCGGCCGGCCCACGCCAGTATTTTCTTAGCCGCAACCAAATCACTCCGTCGCAGCACTCCAGCAATAGCTGCATTGACGGGCTCTATAGTTGGCTTGACTGCTTTTGCTATAGGGCTGTTACTGTTGGTATTGTCACCAATCGAAGCCTCCCATACCTGCTGCATCTCTTCAAGGGCTCGGATGCCGGCTTCAGCTTCGCCCGCTTGGATAAGTCCGGAGATCCTTGCAGTCCAAACAGCTGTATCTACTTGAATGCCTGAGGCCACCAGCTTCTCCCAAATGTTGTGAATGCCCGTCGGATTTGATGCTCGCTTGCAGCCCTCCATAAAAGATGTCCAAGTGCGTAAGGTAGGCTTAATGCCCGCCATAGTCATTAAGTTCCATACTGCAATAGCCCGATTGGGCATGCGCATGGTTGTAAACGCCATGATAAAGTAGTCGAACATCTCGGTGCTACTGCGTAGTTTATCGGACCCTTCTGCATCTGGCTCAGTGACAGCTGACCAAAAGCGGTCCCAAGCGGTTTCGCAAGCCTGTAAATTTCTTGCTCTCAGCGCCTGGCTGAGTTGCTGATGAATGTTGTCGAGAGATAAAGACTTATGACTCTTAGAACTACCAATGGCAGGTGACTGCAACAATTGATGCTTAGTCCGATCTTGTTTTACTAGAGGCCACCTTGTGAGTACGTATGTACCAAGATCTGGGGAAGCTTCGAACATGTCAGCTATGGCCTGGCGGTTAATATTCAGAGCCTTTAATATTTCAGCGACAGCATGTAAAAATTCGATTGCGTTGCTTTCCGCATCGGGGGTAGTGATAGCCGGATCCGTCAGAACAGCATATGAAGCAAGCACCGCTGGGGTCAGTGGCTGCAGCTGACGCGGTGCATAGCGAGGGAATAGTGACGCGAAAGCTAACTGGATGTTGTTCGTTCTAACGTATTTGGAGAGCAATGCAGAATCTGGTGTTGGCAGCCGGAACTCGCTAGGTGATGCCTGGTCTAGAGTTTCCTGGTTGGCGACAACAATATCCGGTAGGCTAAACAAACGCCAGGCCTGAACAAGATCTTCAAGCAAAGCATCTCGCTGTTTCTTCGCTGGTAGTGATTTTGTTGCGTCCTTGGCTCCATATTCCCCATCCTGTATTATAGCCACCGGCAGATTTTCGCTCTCTGAATTCTTGAGTCGCAAGATCTCCTCCAAAAGTCCCAATACAAGGGGCACCCATGGTTTTGGGACGTTCAGCAGGTCAAACTGCCTTCGTATTTGTGTAATACGAGCCACTGATGGAAGTTCGCTTGCCAGGTAGTCATGTCTCTTGGCTGCAGAAACATCACGCACAAGCTGCTGGGCGGTCAATCGAAAGATGTTTGGAAGCTCGCGCGGTGCGGTCGCCATGTGTGGATACATTGTTGCCTCAAAAAAAGCGAACAAGGTGCCGATAGACACATCGGGCTGCGACCGCATCTGCGTCAGCTTCACGAGCTGGTCGTAGATATCCATGCCATTCGGGAGGAGACGACCAGAAGCCGGTTGCTTTAGTAACTCATCAATCTGCTCGTGTTCCGGCCGAATGTCTAGGTCTCGTTTCTGGGTACCCCTCTTTCTTTGTGGTTTGGGATGGTCTTTCTTCTGTTTATGGTGGCCCTCTACAATATTTCGAAATATTGCAAGAGCTGGATCATCCGGTTGTCTCTGCGACCTTCGTTGCGGTGGCTGTGATGTGCTTGTGCCGTTCATCATCGCTGGCCGTACTCTACCACTGACGCCTTGCGCCGGTGTTGCTGTGCGAATTTTCTCATTATCAGTAGGATTATCAATACGACCGCGGGTATCATTGCCTTCAGTGTCCGCAAGACCTGCCCTCGTGCTCAATCCAGCTGCTGCGTGCCATTGTCTTCGCAGCAGAGTTCGGCTGTTGAAGGCGCCTCCTTGAAGCGCTGCCACAGCTGACTGGGTAGAGAGCCTCGAGCGGCAGAGAAAACAGACTACACGCGAATCCCTCATGAGTAGCTAGGATTCAGAGTGAAATCCTAAATGTGATGGGAATTATCGATCTTCTTCGGCTTGGCTCAGCGCGATGTAAAAGAAAGATTGCCATTGCACTTCATTTTAAAGTGGGTCCATTCTTTCTTTTGTGGGCACAAAAGCGAGTGGCCAATAATAAAGCGACAGTAGAGTTAGAGCTGTACAGCCAATCTTGCTTGGCGCAAAGACTTCCGGCAGGAACGGCCACCGGCCCCGATGCGGAAGAGAATGGAGTCCCTTAACCAGCCCTTGAAAAGCGCTAAGAGAGAATAATTATAGCGAATGTTTTGGCATAGTAAGACTAAATAGAAGTGACAAGCTGAGTCAGAGCGTTGCAGAGCTCGCTATAGTTATGGCTGGAAAAGAGGTAGTGCAAACGGGCGACGTACGTCATTACTTAACCTCCACCAAGCGACTGCTGAAGCGAATGTGACAATTTCCTCTTCTTCCCCCCCCCCCCAACTTCGACCCCGAGAAGAGAGGCTTTTCTTTCCTACAAAGCTTCTGTGTCGAAAGGAAACAATGACCAGTCTCGTACCGCGGAAGCCTTACACTGATGAGGAGCTACGGCAGCTCTTTCCAGCTGGCCTTGAGCTGCAGCTGGTCCAGATCTTAATGCGCCACGGTGAGCGCACGCCAGTTTCTCCTCGATTTCAGCAGGCCGGATTACACCCCTTCTGGCCGTACTGCTCGGCTGTGAAGCAATTTAAAGCTAGTGTCCTCCACGATGACCAGGATCTCGGAGTTGTCGATGTCGGCATCGGTGGCGGCAGTTCTGCCACGAAGCCATTGACTACGCTCGGGTGGAAACGGCGCTTGGAGACGTTTGGTGAAAACGACACTGCTATCCTAGCTGCAGGTGCTCGGGGCGAGCTGGACGCCCTGTGCGACATGGGCATGCTTACGGATCCGGGACGAGCGACCACTCTGCGGCTTGGTCAGCGGCTGCGCCAACTCTACGTTGAGCGTCTCGGGTTTTTGCCCAGATCGCTTGAACCAGGCGATGCAGATCGCCTATTCTATTTGCGAGCGACTCCTGTGCCACGTGCACTCCATTCTCTACAGCAGACATTCACAGGATTGTACCCCGGCAGGGAAAACGCGCCTCCCGTGACAATCGTATCACGGGCGCCAGCCGACGAGACGCTTTTCCCCAACGATGGCAACTGCCGGCGCTTTGCGGCACTTTCGCGAGCGTTTGCACAACGGGCCGCTGACCGATGGAACGATTCAGAAGAGCTGGCCTATGTCACCAAGAAAATCGGCAAGTGGCTACCCCCCGACAGTCCCCGTGTGGCTGTGGATGGGCGGCCTCGGCTGTCGGGTATCATGGACACAATCAATGCAACACTAGCTCACGGCCAAGAGACGAGGTTGCCCGCAGAATTCTATGATCAGCGCAGTCGAAAAAACATTGAGAAAGTAGCCTTAGAGGAGTGGTTTGCAGGCTACCAGGAATCGCTAGAGTACCGGACGCTGGGAATTGGAGGCCTGCTGGGTGACCTCACGGCACGGATGGTTGCACAAGCAGAAAGTACCCAAAGCAACAAAGACAACATGTTCAAGTTTGGCCTCAGCGGCTGTCACGATACCACACTTGCGGCTGTGTTGACAAGCCTTGGCCATAAGCTGCAGGCATGGCCTCCGTTTACAAGCCACATAGCGGTCGAGCTATTCAAACGGCCATCATCTGACACAGGTTCAGATGCTACCCTTGTCTCTGCAGCTTCGCCTCCCACCAGTAACCAGGGGTGGTCTTCGTTCCTTCCTTCGATCTTTTCTTCCAAGCAGCCTGCAGCACCTGTTGGAATTGGCCGCAAGCCAACTCCAGAACTGACTGAGACTGAGAAGAAAAGGCTAGCTGGATACTACGTACGTCTCCGCTATAACGACGAAGTTATAACAGTTCCGGGATGTCGGATGCCTGGAAATCATCTAGAGGGAGATGAATCATTCTGCACTTTGGTATGCGCCTTTCTACGCTTACTGATTTCTATCTTGACAGAAATTAACCAATACGTTCACAGGAGGCATTCAAAGATATTGTCGATAAATACACACCTCGTAACTGGAAACAACAGTGTCGTAGCAATCTGGGTGCGCCTGCATTCCCAGAGAAGCCAGAATCTTCGGGATTTTAAATAGAGTCAAGATGTATGGAAACCATGGGACAGCGTTTAGCTGACAGGCGACCAGTGGTAATTTTGATATGGTGCATCGATTTATCGCCAAGAGAAACACAATGCTTTGAAGTGCTAGTGTCAGAAGATTACTCATCTTTGAGGGGTGTGAGGAGAAAGGTACTGTCCTTTGACATCATCTTACGGGCACCTTGAAGTATCATGCATAAAAAGCGAAAACATTTAAAGCTCATTGAATGAGATCGCTTGCCTATAATCTCGTAGAATTGTTCCTCGTTCCATTAAACTTTGGCACACACACATGGTTCAAAGCAAAAAAAAAAAAAAAGGGTTTTCTTTGTGTGAAGATCAAAAGGTATTCTGCATAGCAACGCAAATGTATGAAGCCATTGAACTCCATAAAAATATTCGGCATACGTTTTATTCACAATATGACCTCCCCTATTCGCTACGATGCCATTGTTGTCGGCTCTGGGCAGTCAGGCAACCCACTTGCTTCTGCCTTTGCGCAAGCCGGCCGAAAAACGGCTATTGTTGAGTGTGCTCATATCGGCGGTACCTGCATCAACTACGGTTGCACACCTACTAAGACATTGATTGCATCTGGTCGCGTAGCACATCTGATGCTTCGCGCTGGCGACTATGGTATCGAGTCAAAAAGCCAAGGTCCGCGTGATCTTGCTGTCGACATGATTAAAGTGCGCCAACGCCAACGTGACATTGTCGAGACGTTCCGCCATGGAGGAGAGGCGCGCCTACAACGTGCTGGCGTGGAAATCATCCGCGGCGAGGCATCATTTGTAGGACCTAGAACACTAGAAATCTCACAAACGAGCAATACAACTACGGTTGGAAGCAACAAGACGATCATTCAAGGTGAACTGATATTTCTTAACACGGGCTGCCGCCCGGCCACACCTAATGTGCCTGGTTTAGAGGGGCTGGGACCCCGTGTGCTGAACTCCACGTCAATTCTGGAACTGGACACTGTACCGGCTCACCTACTGGTAATTGGTGGCGGCTATGTTGGGCTTGAATTTGGGCAGCTCTTCCGCCGCCTCGGTGCAGCCGTCACCATTGTGCAACATGGACATCAGATACTGCCTCGCGATGATGAGGATGTTGCGCTTTGCCTGATGAAAATTCTGCAGGATGAAGGCATTGCCATTCATCTGTCAGCTGGTGTGACTTCTGTGTCAACGGTTTCTGGCGACAACAGAACAGATGAATTGCCCTTGGCTGCAGAGATCGTGATAGCCGGTTCCGGCAACACAGAGGCCACGAAACAAAGTGTCCGCATTAGCCACATTCTCTTTGCGGCGGGCCGCAAGCCAAACACCGAGCGTCTGAATCTCGAAATAGGAGGCGTGAAGACGGCGCACAGCGGCCACATCATGGTCGATGAACAACTAGCCACAAGTGCCCCAGGCGTATACGCTATGGGAGATGTTCACGGTGGACCGGCGTTTACGCACATGTCGTACGATGACTATCGCATCTTGAGAGCTAACCTATTGCCGTCGAATGAGCGAGACACCAAGCAGGAAGGAAAGAGACAGCTGATGACAACGTCCACATCCAAATCCCGCCGCTTGGTGCCGTACGTGGTCTATACTGATCCACAACTTGGCCATGTTGGCCTGCATGAACGCGACGTAACTGCTGCTAGCCTTGGTAGCGATGAAAATCGCAAGATCAAGACGGTCACCATGCCAATGAATTACGTAGCGCGTGCCCTCGAGACGGATGAAACTAGAGGCATGATGAAAGCAACTGTGAACATTGAGACGGGGGAAGTTTTGGGCTTTACGTGTCTAGGTATTGAAGGCGGTGAGGTCATGGCCACGATGGAGGCAGCCATGCTTGGTGGACTTCGGTGGTGGGATCTAGAGGAAGCGGTGTGGGCACATCCGAGCCTTGCTGAATCTCTAAACAATCTCTGGAGTGCTCTCAAAGAATGATCTGGGAGTGATTCAGAAGGGAGGTGGAGAAAGACAATATGATATATTGAACGCAATCCCTTTCGCGCTGCCACTTATCTATCTATATATATCAACCAGAAGCGGCATTGTTGCCATTACCATTTCCCGCCGCTGTTGGAATTGCTATATTCCGTTCTTGCTTCTCCAGTGCTACAGCAGCGCGGGCTCTTTGCTTGCGGGCACGCCGGACTTGAATCTCCATAGCGGACATCGCGGCATCAACCGACGCCAGCTGAGGGACAACATTGTCGATCACTTCAATTGCCTCTTGCTGCGCCTGGCGCAGAGCCATTGGCGTCAGCATCCCAAACCACTGTAGTGGATCCTTGGGTGGTTGTGCTTTCTGTTTCTTGTCTGCATCTTTCTGATATTCGTCGCTCTTTGGTTCTGCGGTATTCACTTGGTCCTCACCCCTCACGTCTGAGACTTCGATCTCGGCAGTTTCTGTCTTCGTATCCTGATTTAGCCGAAAGACCTGAAAAGATGGCTTCTGGTTTTTGTTGTCGCCGCCGCTCTCATCGCCCAGTACAATAGATAACCGTGCTGTTGCTTGCATACGACCATCGTAATGATCGGGGCCATAGCGGAAGCCTCGTTCTGCAGCAAAATTGGCTCGAGCTAAGTGGCTGTACAGGCTGGACTGGGCGGTCGAAAGCAAAGCGCGAAGGCGTGTGTATTCATGTAAAAGACTAAGATACCGCGCTAGCAGGTCATCAACAGCTTCTGATGTCATGATCCTAGGTTGTGATCCGAAAAGATTGCAACTATATTATATGTGTCCCAGCTTTAGGTTGTATATTTGCTTACCGGTTCTCTGTAGCTCACAGAAATTAATGAGCAACAACCAAATTTGCTAGCACCTAAGAGAACCAAAGACCCGCTTGTTGCATAAACCGCCTGAGTGCACTAGTACGGGAGTGATAGATTAAGCGTACTTTAACAAATCGCTGTTGAGCCATCTCTAAAAGACAATAGTAAACCCATGGTGAACAGCGTATCAAAATATATTATCTTCTAGAACATAAAAGGTCTCAGCATATTTTCTTCTGTGATATTTAGATGATGACCACTTCAGCTCTTTGTGGGCGTCACTTCGCACTTGATATAGCGGTACTACACTTGTTTTTAATAAACAATTATTATGGCATAGCATTGTGATGCTGTAGTTGTGTTTTTACAAATCATTGTATTCTTAGCTCAGCACACTCGCAGTCATTTGTACATACTAGGAAAGAGATGGCCTTTCCCGCATGGGAAACCAACGGAAAATCTTCCGTTTCAGATTGTCGGGGAGTGTTTCGAGAAGACACTTGACTTGGAAGTAATATTGGAGCATCTGTGGGGATCCCTTAGTACGGGAATTGCAATCGACCCTTGAGTTATCTAGGTACGCAGCAGCTCTCCCCAATGATGTGCCTGGATCGGAAATACAGGGTTTACCTTATTCTTTCATTTTGCCCCTTTTTGGCGAGAGGATGGGGAGTTTATATTACACTTACTCCTAAAACGCCAGGAGATTTTCTAGAACGCATGTTACCTGCACCCTTGTACGGATCATTTTGACAATCTCTACTGGCGGACTTCACAATATTGAAAGGTGAACCCAGCGATTCTACTCCGTAAGCCCCTAAGTAAATAAATGACAAGGACACATTTGTACGTATGTATATACCTTTCCCTGTTCAAGGTCTCCAGATTAGAACCGTGGAATGGCCCAAGGGCGAGAGCAATGGGTTGCAAAGCACTAAAAAATGCCAATACTAAATCGAAAGAATCAATACGTTGAAAGGACCTTTTTCATTCATAGTTGGCGATGCATCAAGAAATATTCGTTCTTGATCTGATGGACAGCGAACAAAAACAATATATTCTCCACTCTTGTTGAGGATATATTGCTGTCTGTCATTCTCGTATGTATGGGACAATCGCTATCCAGAGCAAGATTACGGAGTAGCGTGCTCCAAGACTATATTAAGTGCGATGTACTCTTATGTGTGATGACATTGTATTTATTCAGCTCTGAGCCCTTGTATTTGGTCTTAAGCATGTGCACCACGTTGGTTCTGCGTCTTTTCGTGGCTCTAAAAAAAAAAGGCAAATACATTACTCCCCCTGCTGGCTTGGCTAGGCACAACGTGCAAAGAGTATCATACTATGAGGTGAGCATAGAAAGCTGACAGAAAACGTCTTTGCCTTCTGATATGCGAACATGGTGTAATTGTTATAGGCAAGTAGACAGCCACTTCCCAGTCAGCTGGCTCTTCGACACTTATCTATTTCACAGGTGTGAGTGCCATTAAAGTGCACCCCTTTTGAAGGTCTCTAAAAGGGAACAAGAAAATAGGATCGTGTTTCACCAAGGGATTTTAGTGTGGCCGATAACGAAAGTAGGAGGACCAAGGGATATTCAACTTCTGACCAGGGAAGGCCAGGTCGAATGGAGAGAGGCGGAACGCAAGTATATGCAGGGAAAAGCAGAAAAAAGCGAAGTTGGATGGAAAGGGGGGACTGGGGGATGTGGAGGTGACGAAATCAATGCCTCAGGCTGGTACGCAAAACACGAAAAAGAGAACCGTTGGTTGTGATGATCCGTTTTCGTCCTGCACAAACGCGACATGTCGCGTTGCTCTTCTTTATCATCTACTAAAGTCTTGAGACTATGAGAGTATGTATATGTTTCCTGCGCAATACGACAATATGCATAGCAGAGCATATGCTTAGACCGCCTTGTCCTGGTATAGAGCCAGAGCAAATCCAGAAAGAACGAAAGCTAGTCATTTGAGCGAATAAAAAGCAGTCATTTTGTGATTCCACTAATAATGAAGCCTTTTTGTTGCCCTTCTTTTTGTTGCTTTCATTAGGGGGTTTTTTCCCTTCGTTTTCTGCCTGGGCGGTCTGCAATGCGCAATCTGCCAAGTCCTACGGACTCGCAGATATGTCCTTAATATTACGAATTGAGAGACGCAACACAATGTAAAGACATGGGATTAAATAAGACACCATTATCCTTAGTATTCCGTACTTGCTCTATACGAGTATGCGCCTCGTCCGCTAATACGACAATGTCGATGGCTGCTTGTCATCACCATTGGCACGTAAAGTCATGTTACAGGTACTGCCTCTTACAAACATTGTTAAACAAACTTTTAATTAATGCCGACACTTTTTACTTTTGCATGCATACTATTAAGTGCCTATTTTACTCTGGGCCAGGCCTTCGTTGTCCCTTTCTTACCTGTGGATTCTTTTCGTCTTCCATTTTCTAGATTCCCTAGAAGCCCTTCTCTCTTAGTATTTGCTGCCGGCTGTTTGCCAGTTTTCTTCCATCTTTCTCTCCTCCTTCCTTCCTTTCTTTCCCTTAGCGTTTTCCCTTGCTGCTTCTTCCGTGACATTTTCCCACTGTCAAACTATACCTATTTTCCTTTCTTTACACCGTGCAAATTATAAACCCCCCTCTTTCCCCACTTCGACAACGAAAGTGTGATAGTGAGCGACGGAACAGACTAACGTCGACGCCAACGCCCACATGAACCTGCCTGTGTCAATGAATACATCCCCCGTTTTGCCCTGCTGGTTCTCTCGCCGCCCTGCCTGGCTCGGACTCCCCCCATTCTACAGACTATCCTGCCCATCCTACCCTACCTCTCCGCCTACTTACCTTAACCAACACACCTACTCTTCATCTATCCTATATCTCTGCCTACCTTCGAATCTCTTCTCGTCCGCGCCAACCCATCCAAAACACCACCCCCAAATACATAAGAAAAATAAACCGACATACCACCAAGTACGCCACGCGACGAAACAAACGACGAAGGTCGAAGAATCCTTCAGGCCGACCACTCGTCCACAACCTAAGACGTAATCCGTCCATCTTTTCCACCGCTTCCAGCCCCGACCGCAGTCCACGACCGTTGTTTCCTTTTCTCAGAGGCATTTTCAGATCCAGCAATGGTTGTCGCAACAATCAAGTATGTCTTTTTTTATTACCGTACGCCCTTCTGCACACTATTTCCCGACTGTCTGCCATTTGCTTGCACTTCATTCAGGGAATGCGCTCCATAGTGTGTCTATCTTCGGCCTTGATCCATTATCGCCACGTGGATTAGCTAAATAGACATGATTTGAACCCGGGGCATTCCTTGAAAGATGCGAGATAGACAGACATGCCAATGGAAGAGTAGAGAGAAGAGAAGAGCTAGAGAAGCAAATGCAGAGAGAAATTAGCGTGACTAACAGGTCTGCAGATGTGTGGTCGTTGGCGACGGTGCCGTCGGAAAGACGTGTCTTCTGATCAGTTATACAACAAACAAATTTCCATCGGAATATGTCCCAACTGTATTTGACAACTATGCCGTCACGGTCATGTGAGATTTTGATATTTCTTCCTTCTGGCGATTCCTCACTCCTAGATGGATTTGGTTGTTAACAGGTGGACACTTGCTTTCTTGTCAGGATTGGCGATGAGCCTTATACACTCGGACTCTTTGATACTGCTGGTCAAGAAGATTACGACCGGCTGCGCCCTCTCTCCTATCCGCAAACAGACGTGTTCCTCGTGTGCTTCAGTGTTACATCGCCTGCATCTTTTGAAAACGTGCGAGAGAAGTGGTTCCCTGAGGTCCACCATCACTGCCCAGGTGTGCCGTGCCTGATAGTAGGCACACAGGTCGACCTGCGGGACGACCCGAGCGTGCGGGAAAAGCTTGCAAAGCAAAAGATGGCTCCAGTACGGAAGGAGGATGGTGAGCGGATGGCGAAGGAGCTTGGCGCTGTCAAATATGTGGAATGCAGTGCTCTGACGCAGTACAAGCTGAAGGACGTATTTGACGAAGTATGTGATATTCAATTCCCCTCTCGCGTTGTTTTGGTCCAACATTATATCTCATCCTGTATCTACGTGGTTGGGCTAACTGTTCGTTCTAGGCCATTGTTGCGGCATTGGAGCCACCTGTGCCGAAGAAGAAGTCACACAAATGCCTCGTCCTCTAGTTTGGCCAAGTGACTTTTCTCTTGGTCATTTGATCCCTTCTACCGCCTCTCTTTTACCTTGCCACCGTCTTACTAGAGCCTCTCCTTCCTTTCCTTTTACATCACCTACCGCACTACTTTCTCCCTCGCCTTCACTCGCGTTCCCTTTGACTCTGGCTATTGGCGCTGCATGCAAAGCAGCATGACCTCCTAATTGAACGGATAATTGCCAATATCGAAGTTCTCCACGCAGAGGAAAGGCGAGTCATCTATTGTTTTGAGTTGTTTGAACTCTTCTCCTTTGGCAGCGGTTATGAAGTTGCACTGTTAGGAGAAATGCGTCGAAGTGGGTACATATTTTGCTTTTGCTAGTGACAGGCGATCGATATGGATGCTCTGGCTCTGGTCTATTTTATACGCCTAATTCACCAAAACGCAGGAAGCATTGGTGAACAGCTGGTACAGATATTAGATGGTGAATCATGGCCTATACGATAAACCATGCTTAAACCAAGCAGTCTGAAGAGCGAGCGAAGGAATAGAAAAAGAGAGCCAATGGTCCTGAAAGAGCAGTAGATGAATACAGGAAGTTAACAGTGGTTTCCGAACTAAAGGCGAATCATCTACTTGCAAGAAGAGAAAAACAAGCAGCAATCAGCGGCTTCATTCATCTAAAGCCTTTCTATTCGAACAAAATGCCTAATCTTCATTCGCCGCCGTCTTCTAAATTTTACCTTCTTGATTTGCGTCACTCGCAATATTTCTGGTTTATGAACTGATTCGGAAAGAAAGCAAATTTATATGGGGATTACATTTCTCTTCCTACTGCAGTTTCCTTTACCCATTCTGATCTTCCCATCGTCTCTTCTTTACACAATTTTTTTTTGATATAGGACAAAGTTTGGCGATTCGGAGTGCAATTGAATTTTCTTCTTTTAAATGACACTGCGATTTGACAGAATGTTTATTAACTGTATATCGTAATGAAGATAAGAGTCCAACGCAGCTAAGAACATCAAATAGGTTCTTTTTTCGGCATCGGCCCGCGGGGCTTGAGTTATGTCTCAATGGTTTCTAGATGCCTGAGCTGTTCCCATTACCTAACACTGGAGGAAAATGCTCTCTAGTGTCTTGTCCTCCGTAGCTGATCGAGAAGTGTACACCATCTCTTTTCGGAAATTCGAACCGACGGTTACTTTCCTCCAGATCTCATCGAGGAAGAGACCGGTAAGGCTTCGGTCCTGGACCATCCGCCAAGCCTCAAGTTACCAGACGGCCTTTCGTAGGCTGAACCACCGCGGCGGGCTGAACTCGTACCGCAGCTGGGCTTACATCTTCGATTGTGCAGATATTCCCGTCATGCCTATAGATAATACTGTTATCATGATACAGGTGACGGAGGTATTGAAGGAATTGAGAATCCGCCAACCAGCATCATCGTCCATATTCAGGCGTCCGTGGTTTAAAACTCTATGAGGCTCATAGCCTAGCGTTACCAGTGCTACGGCTGCTACGGACCATGTACGAGCGGCCGCTTCGGTTGTGTCACTTTAACAGTGCTCTATAAAGATATTTCGTTGAGGTAGGATTCTAAGAGGGAAGATATCCTGACATGTATCGCAAATATACCTCGATACTCGACATCCTGACAAATACCCGCAAACCTGGCTATCCGAGCAGGCCAGCTGAACAACAGGTCTAGGTTCTTGCTAGCCAAGAGGGCTTGCGGAGCAATACTAGCAGTGCATCATCAGTGCGCGCAGGACTACGCATTCGCTTGATGGGGGACGACTATGCCAGCTATACCGACGACGGACGCTTGAGCTGGGTGCGCCTAAGTACCAGCAATGTGGATGACTTGGGTGGA
This sequence comes from Hawksworthiomyces lignivorus, assembly GCA_002917075.1. Classification (NCBI taxonomy): domain Eukaryota; kingdom Fungi; phylum Ascomycota; class Sordariomycetes; order Ophiostomatales; family Ophiostomataceae; genus Hawksworthiomyces; species Hawksworthiomyces lignivorus. Next base: position 96,551 of record NTMA01000038.1, on the reverse strand, counting down.
TGGTAAATGACCTATGAAGAGAACTTTCTTGAAGCAAGCCGTTGTGACCCTCGTGCTGATAACACAAGAATGTCTCAAAAAGCCCCTGCCTTCAAAACCTCATGTCTCACTTGGATTATTCTTTTCTTATCGGAATTGCAAAACGTAGGAACAGAAGCCAAGAAGAGGGACAGGTCGCTCAAAGAACGAGAAAAGGCCCAAGGGCGAATATAATTTAATGAGTCACGATTTTGTTGAAAATATCATATGGATATAAGCAAGCTCTTTGAAACTGAGCCTCCTATCTTATGAAAGGATTCTATTATCTCTGTCAATAGCTGGCTATCTCTTCAGTTCGGTGTGACCTAACATCAGATCCCAATCTCAAACCGGGACAGCCCTCCTGAAAATCACTGTGACTCAGAAAGGCTGTCGGCCAGCCCCGCCTAATTTTCTTCTTGCCCTTAATTCCTTCACCCTAACAGCATTTTATATCTGATACCCCACTACAGACCTGGCCTTTTTCAAGCCTGACTTTTCCCCCCTTCTGCTCTGCCCTCTAGGTTGCAAAGATCACAAAAAACACCGGGAAACCGAGAGTCAACTTCGTTGATACGATTTCAATTGTTGCAGCTGAATAGTTCATATCCAACAAGCACTGATCATCGACTCTGTTGAACAGAGCACCCGATTAGCGAAGCAAAAGCGCACTTCGTTGAAAGCGACTCTAGTCTCGCCTTCCTCGCAACCCACCATGGCATCGGCACAAGAACCTGCTGTGCGCGTCGAGAAGATGGAGCCACCCGCTGCTGGGCAAGTTTATATCGACACGGATGTTGGCAAGGATGACGAGTCCGCCGATGGCTCAGAAGCCAAGCCGTACAAGTCGCTTGCACACGCTTACATCCAGAACTTGGATAAGCCTGGCAAGGAGTATCTCATGCGGTCCTCAACAACAACCCCAACAGGTGGCGACCCAGCCGATGAAGCTTCCAGGCTGCAGTGGAAGGCGCCAGCCAAGAGCGCAGCAAAGAAGGCGCAGACCCTATTGGATGGGCACAAGAAGAAGCTGGCCCGCGCTGAGCAGGTGCTAGCTAAGGAGGAGGAGCAGCGGCAACAGCGTGCAAAGAATCTGGAAGCGGCCAAGTCGGTCACCATCAGCGAGGACCCTGCTCTTCCCAAGGCCCGTAACATCAAGCTGTGGCAGAAAGACGTGCCACTAGGTGACCCGGCCAAGAACATCAAAGGCACGCGCGTGCGCGTGTTCGGTCGCATTCACCGCTTGCGCGTACAGAAGCAGGCGACATTCCTAACGCTCAAAGACGGCTACGGTTTCCTGCAGTGCGTGCTAGCGGCGGGTCCGCTGACGCAGACGTACGAGGCCTTACTGTTCGCACAGGAGACTTCACTTTGGCTTTATGGCGAGCTGCGCACGGTGCCAGAGGGTGCGACCGCGCCTGACGGCCGCGAGCTGCACGTAGATTACTATGAGGTGTACGGCCGGGCGCCAGGCGATACCGAGGCCATTACCAACATTGTGGCATCGGGCCAGCAGGATCCCTGGGAGGCGGACATGCTGGACAAGCGGCACCTGGTGCTACGTGGTGACAAGGCGTCGGCAGTGATCAAGCTGCGGTCGATCTTGTACGAGCAATTTGTGCTGGCCTATAAGGAGCGGCGCATTGCGGCAGTCTCTCCGCCGGCATTCGTGCAGACGCAAGTCGAGGGCGGCTCGACACTGTTCCGCGTGCCCTACTATAGCGAGGACGCGTATCTGACGCAGTCGTCCCAGCTCTACTTGGAGACCTGCCTGCCGAGCTTAGGTGACGTGTACTGTATCGAGAAGTCGTTCCGTGCCGAAAAGTCGCTGACGCGCCGTCATTTGTCGGAGTACACGCACGTCGAAGCCGAGCTGGACGGCATCGCCTTCGATGATCTGCTCACGCACATCGAAGACATGATCTGCAGCGTTGTCGACGCTGTGCTTGCGGACCCAGCGGCCCGGGAGCTGGTGCAGCTGCTTAACCCCGGCTTCGTGAAACCGACGCGGCCGTTTAAGCGCATGCGGTACGCGGAGGCGATCGACTGGCTCAATGCACAAGATCCGCCCGTGCCCAACGAGCTAGGCGAGCCTCACGTATTTGGCGACGACATTGCCGAGGCGGCCGAGCGCAAGATGGTGGATACGCTCAATGTGCCGGTGCTTCTGACGCACTTCCCTGTGGAGGTGAAGGCCTTCTACATGAAGAAGGACCCGGCCGATCTCCGGGTTACGGAGAGTGTTGACGTGCTGATGCCCAACGTTGGCGAGATCGTGGGTGGTTCGATGCGCATGGATGGGTTCGAAGAGCTGATGGCAGCGTTCAAGAGCAAAGGACTCAACCCAGAGCCGTATTACTGGTATCTCGACCAGCGGAAGTGAGTATTCCTTAACACACTCCTGTTTTTTGTCTATTCGAGGTACTCTTTTCTAACAAGTTCTTCTCTCCTTCGTTATAGGTATGGTACTTCGCCGCATGGTGGATATGGACTTGGCCTAGAGCGTTTCTTGGCTTGGCTGGCTAACCAGCATACTGTCCGGACATGCTGTCTGTACCCACGCTTTATGGGTCGGGCGAAGCCGTGAACGTTATTCATTAAACTGCTTACTGGTTTCCTTTCCGCTTTATAGATCCGTTGTCGGGCGGGAGAGGGGAGCTGCTCGGGCGACATGTTTCGGTCGGAATGTAGTTTATTTGGTTGATGCTAGATCACCTGGGAGATTTGTCTTATATGCTAGTAGATGGGAGAGTAGAGATGCTGCTCTTGGGGTTATTGTTAGCACGTCGAAGGCATTACTAGCTGGGAGCGGTGTATATTCGTAAAAATAAATACGGAGACAGATCAAAATATGGAAACAGGTCCGATTGTACTGTTAACGTAGACATTTAAAGCACACAATTACCGGGGTCTTTGTAAATACACGAACAGCACCGGGCTTTGTGCCTCCTGCTTCATTCCATTGTTTCCATCACGGCGATTCTAGACCAGCGCTCTAGAATTCCTTCCTGCAAGCAACAATGTCATGCAGGTCTCTGATACCTTGACAAAAACAGTTTAGCGCATACCATGCAAATCTGCTTTTTTCCTTGCGGAGATTGCTTCCCTTGGACAGCTGCCAATGGCTATTTACTTACAGCAAGGGGCATCAAGCAGAAGCTACTGCGTATTGCTCTCCAAAGAATCTAGTCGTTCGTCTAATAGAGCCGCTGGATACTCCATTAGGATTCCAAAAAGAGAACACGAAACAGCACACCGAATATTGTGTCTTTATATTACCAAAAAGGGTATACCTTCCAGTTGCAAGAGTACGTGTCTTGGGTGTCCGATGAAAGAAGCACCGTAGTTGAGAGGCCAAACTTATTTGCTTCTTTCTTTACTTTCTTCTTCTGTGGGTGCATTTATTTACTCCTAAATCTATCATGCATTTCTGCAACTATATTACTTGTGTTATTCTGCTGGCTTTTTGATTTCGCCGCCACCAAAACTTGCTGGGATAGCGGCTCACTGGTTACCTTCGACTACTGTCACCCGGTCGAACTACAGCAAAGACTTATTCGTCGCATTGGTGTACATGTTCTGGCATTGACTCGTGCATTTCCAGACTCGTGCATTTCCAGCATTGCTCTAGGAGATGAGATATATTAGATACATAAGGCTGCATGGAACTAAGTCCCCCCCTTTTTTTTTTAATCCACGCGCTTTCCCTGCCCAGACCTGGGTAGTAATGGGGTTCCTGATCGTACTCCGTACAGTAAGATACCTCATCATCTTTCACTCTGCGTGCAGTCTACGACGCACCATATCAGGGTCGTAGCGTCGCACTCCATCGCGTGCCGTTCATTTCACGCCAGGGGTATATCTGCAGGTGCTAAGAGCCTTCCTGCCCCTAAGCACACAATATGTCGCCAAAGCACGGTTTCAGTCGCCGCCAAAGAAAGCATCATGGATGTATATTCACAGTACCTGACTCTATTCTTTCTACTCCGTATTATTTGTTTTATTTTCTGGCTTCGCTTCTCATCTAGGTGGGCCAATGCAGGGGGACTTCAACCGGAGCTTGTTAAATCGAACTGTCAAAATGCCACGTCTGAAAAGTATATGTGAATACGCAATGAAACTAAGAGGCAATCCTTTTCTCCTATTGCTCACAGGGCCTAAACCCCCTATAGAGCCCCTGCTCACCTTGTTTCGTTTCTTGGGGCTGTGCGGGGGCTATTGTTGGCCAAACTACGTGTATGCAAAACAGGCCGACCCGACGATAGAGCCCCTGGTACAACATATTATGCTACGTACGTAAGATAATGCTCTTGTATTCTATTATTATCTCCCCTCACAGAACAAGAGAGGTTGATCCTTATCCGAACTTACTGTCTGGATCAGCAAACGAGCCACATTCTGGGCAGATCATATCAGAGGGTCAATATCAAGCATATTCGCTCCTGTGTGTGCACGCAGCGTACACCGTCGTATCTTTTTGTCCATCTCTAGACACATGACTTTCACCCCATTCCCCAGGAACAGGATGCCATATTGACCTGCTTCGACTGGGCGACAATAATATTGTCCCCAAAGCACGTATTTCACACAATCAAGCGTAAAACGCGCCTACCGTCTTCTGCGAATATCAAGAGCAGTGGGAAGAGGATGGTGTGTATTAAGTCGTGAGACGCGGAGAAGGGAAAGAAAGAAAGGGAGGCATATAGAACTCTCGCTCTTTTCAGCCTCTGTTCCAAATCTCCCTCCATTATTAGAAAGCTAATAAACAAAAGCTGCAGGTAGCCCATGACTGTTGAAATGATGAAATGATACGCACCTCCTGCCATTTGCTATCCTTAACGTACTGGAGGCATAGCTGTTTATGACATTCATGTTCACAGATAAAGTCACTCCTGTCTTGGTTTTATGTTCTTGGATACCACAGCCGCCATTCTTATCCTTCGGCCCTCCCATCTTCTGTCTCGTTTCGCCTTCTCTACTACTTCTCATGTTTCTCTCTGCTCGCCCTCAATTCTACCGATTTTATACCGCCAATTTTGTCTCTTCTCCCCCGTCTTTGAGGGGCCCGCAATTTATCCCCGGCTGGCTCTCCCTTTGCCCAAATTCACGGCAACCATAATATCACAACGTTCTTCTCCGTAAGCAACAATACGAAATGCGAGAAGGTAATATGAATAGAATGAGATGAGAAGAAAGCAGCAATGTACGGGAACTGGAAAGGTCGAAGAACACTAGTAATATACGAAACAATATCAAAATCAAAATCGAACAAGCAACACGAGCGTTTTCGTCTCTACCTGGTCTGCCCCTGTTGCCCAACTTCCACCCGCCGCCCATCTCTTCTTGCCCAGGCCGTTAGCAGCCATTTCCAGCTATTGGAATAGTGGGTCTTCACGTACCGAGCTCGTTGAATATTCGCAACCCCCCCCCCCCCCCCCC
>NTMA01000038.1:0-91059 GCA_002917075.1 Hawksworthiomyces lignivorus | reverse complement strand
CCCCCCCGTTTTACCTATTTCTGGATATCTCAACCTCTCCTTTCCGTAGATTTTTGTTTTCATGTTTCTCCTGCTGGATATATGTACTTTCTCGCATAGTTATCTCTTCAGTTATAGCTGCATCTCTGCTACAGTCTCCATCTATCGGTTAGGTCTCTTGCGAAGCATAGAGCAGCCCGATTTACGCCTCTTGTCTTTGTCTCTCTTTTTGGGCGTTCCTGACTGGCATTCTTACCCTCCCAAAATCCAGCACCAGCTTTCCCCTGGACGGACCTCATTAAACTTAGCGCGCCCCAATTAAATGTCTCCTGTCCGCTTTGGGCAATCGACAAACGACCAACGGGACATCCACCCCCCCTTTTCTAATCCACCCAAATTGCCCTTGTCTATTCTTTCTCTGCTACACCACACGCGCCCTGTCGCGGGTGCTCTTGGTCTCTTTTAGGCCTGGCCATACGCTGTTTTTTCCCGTTCTCTCTGCTTTCTCCATCTCTTCTTTATACTCTAACCCATTTCCTCTCCTCTCTTTACGATCATTCATACTTTCTTTTCTTCCTCCACTCTTTCCACCCCAGTCCATTCGCTTGACTCCTTTTCTCTTCGTCTTTCACTGTTTGACTCCATTCTTCACACTCTCTTTCTTTTCTTTCTTTTGCACTTACCATCTCTTTTCATCCTTCTTTTCATTCTTTCTTTTCCCCGTCGTCTCTTCCTTTCTGGCTCTTCATCTTCTTTCTAGTCGTCCACAATTCTTTTCGTGGTCGGCTTCAATTCTTCAACTGGTGTTTGCCACTGATCTGCTTCGTCTTCTTCGGGGGGGTTTTTTTCACTATTCTTTTTCTTTCACTCGCTCGTTCACTTGGTGTTCCTTTTGAACTCTCGTGCCCGTTGCCTATCGGTCTCCCGTTTTTGCCTTCTCGCTACTACAGCATTCTTTCAACTGCACAGGCAGACAGCAGCCGCGATCCTCCGCTCTGTATATTTGTTGCCTACAATTTTACTTCATTTTATTGTTTTATATCATCAGCCAAAATCTAGTACCATCCGCCCACGTTTTCCATATATTAATATTTATTTTACGTCTGTTGCCCTTACCGAACGAGTCACTGGGTTTCTAGCTTCTGGCATCACTTGGCTTTCTGCGACATCGAGACTCCGAAATCACAAAGCTTGAACCTGCTACACCGACGTTTAGTCCGACTTGATCTACCACCAGCTAACGATACATCACAATTTCACATTTGCTCTCGAATTACCACTGTTCTCGGCATCGGTGGATTCTTGGATATCCTGTCTAATATTTGTCGGAACACGTCTACTCATTTTTGAACTGTGTAGAGAGCCCTCCATTTGTCATTTCAGTCTACCAGACCTGCATATCTGCTACCGTGCCTGGTTAAAGGGCACGAATAATCATTCAAAACGGCGGTTCTATCTCACGTTTCTCGGGACAGCCTTGTCCCTCCTCATCTACTCGGGATGCAGGACATCAATGCCTCTGGTCAGTCTGGCCCCAGTGGTGGTCGTTTTGGCCATGCTTCAAAACCTTCGAATAGCGACACTGGTTTTTCTCACGGTGCTTTCACGTCAAACATCTCTGGCTTCGGTGATCGCCACCCCCGTCGTGCCAACATTCCCAGTATTAATACGCAGTCTATGACACAACCTCCTCCGCCTACTACCGCTGCCGATATGACTACTCCCGGAACCGCCTTCGATATGCAGTTCACTTCTCTCCTCCCGTCACAGTTATTACTTGGCAGTCCGTTTCAACCTGGTACACCTGCCGCCTTTGCTACGTCTCAGTTCCAAGGGCAACTTGGATTCCAACAAGCCCAGCAAATCCAACAGGCTCAGCAGGCCCAACATCTCGTTCAGCAGCAACCCAATGGCCAAATCAACGTCCAGCCAAATGGTCATCAAGCCGGACAGCAGAGCCCGGATCAGCAGAACTTGTCGCCACAAGCTTACCAAGCTGTCGTATCGCCTTCGACCTATGGCGCTCCGCAATTCTATTCCCCTCAGTCTCCCAGCGGTGCTTTCAACAACGTTGGAGGTCAGATTCAGATGCCTATGCAACCTACGTCCCCTGTCGCCATAACTCCCGGTATTGTCAGTGGAACCAGCCGCACGGTTTACTTGGGTAACATTCCTGCCGATACTCCTGCAGAAGAGCTTCTCAGCCACGTTCGAAGTGGACAGATTGAGTCTGTTCGCATGCTCCCCGATAAAAACTGCGCTTTCATCTCTTTCCTGGATGCGAGCTCTGCGACCCACTTCCACTCCGATGCAATCTTGAAAAAGCTCTGCATCAAGGGGCAGGATATCAAAGTGGGCTGGGGAAAGCCTTCGCAAGTACCAACGTCTGTGGCTCTTGCAGTTCAACAGTCCGGTGCCTCGCGAAATGTGTACCTGGGAAACCTGCCAGAGGAAATCACGGAGGAGGAATTGCGTGAGGATTTGGGAAAGTTTGGTGCCATTGATACCATCAAGCTGGTGCGGGAGAAAAACATTGCTTTCATCCACTTTCTTTCAATTTCCAATGCAATTAAGGCTGTTACTCAGTTGCCCCAGGAAGCCAAATGGCAGAATCCGCGCCGGGTGTACTACGGGAAAGACCGCTGCGCTTATGTTTCCAAGACACAGCAGCAAAACGCAGCTCAATATCTGGGTATTGCCCCTGGCTATGCCCATATGCTGACCGGGGCCGACCGGGACATAATTTCCAATGCCTTGGCCCAGCAATCGGTTGCTGCTGCTGCTGTCGCAACCACGGCGGGTGGTATTAGCAACCTGGGCAATCGCACTATTTACCTTGGAAACATCCACCCAGAGACGACTATCGAGGAGATCTGCAATGTTGTTCGTGGTGGCTTGCTTCACCATGTTCGTTATATTCCTGATAAGCATATATGCTTCGTTACGTTCATTGACCCGACTGCTGCGGCTTCTTTCTATGCCCTCAGCAATCTGCAGGGTCTAATGATCCACAACCGACGCCTCAAGATTGGCTGGGGCAAGCACTCAGGCGCGTTACCTCCTGCGATTGCCTTAGCCGTGAGTGGAGGTGCTTCGCGCAATGTATACATTGGCAACTTGGATGAAACCTGGACAGAAGAGCGACTCCGCCAGGACTTTTCTGAATTTGGTGAGATAGAACTAGTGAACACTCTTCGCGAAAAGAGCTGCGCGTTTGTCAATTTCACCAACATCGCCAATGCTATCAAAGCAATTGAGGCTATTCGTAGCAAGGAAGAGTACAGGAAGTTCAAGGTCAACTTTGGTAAAGACCGCTGTGGCAATGCGCCCCGTCAGCTGCAACAAGGTGGCTCTGCTCAGTCTCCTCGTGGAGAAAGCAGTCGCATCGCATCTCCTCCGCCGAACGGTTCTAGCCAGAACAGCGGCTCGCCGACTAACGCCACTTCTCCTAGCAGTAACCAACCGGCTGTCACACTATTTAACTCTACAAACAATGCCTTGACTATGTACCTGAGCCACGTTTCTCAGCAAGCAGCACAGCAGCAGCAGCAGCAGCACCAGGTTCTGGTTGCGCAGCAGGCTGCACTTTTTGGTACCGCTGCAACTCCCTCGACAGAGCTGACTATTGAAGTTCCTCAGGGACCCATTATGTCTGGTCATCAGCAGTCGGCAAGCATGTCGAATGGATATGCCACAAACAGCTCAACGTCTGTAAACGGGACGACTACCATTGGAGGCCTGCTGGCCCCTGGCAACCCTCGGGGCCAGCACAACCGTGCTGTTAGCTTGCCTGTGCTTGCGCCTGGCTTTGAGAATGGCGGCATTAGCCCGAACAGCGTTCCTGGCACTGGAAGCGGTGAGCCTGAACGGAGGGGCCATCAGTACCAAGCCAGCTTTGGTGGAATGGGTGCCGGCTTTGGCCTGGCAATCCAAGGTGGTCTCAACGGCTGGGTGGAAGAAGAGGTTGCGAACTAGGGATGAAATAATTAATCCCTGCTAAGACTGGGAATACAAGAAGCAGGAAAGATTAAGGGAAGGGCAACACAAATTGGTAGCTGTTGTAATTTTGCATTGATATATTTTCTCTTTTTCCCCCCTAACTACACCCCCCTTGTTTCTATTCAACGCTTTTATCAGTTTTACTTGGGTTGCTGGCTTCCACCATTTTTTTGTCCCTCAATTACAGCAGAATACCATAAGTTTTGCTTTATCCTGTATGATAATTTTGAAGTTGGAGAAGCAAAAGAAAGCCTCAGAAGGAGAGGGAGTGCTCGTTCATGTGAAGTTTCTTATTGAAAGATTATTTTGTGGGGGATCGACGAGAGTTTGAATCCGAGGCAAATTAACTGAAGAAAACCTGGAGAAAATCTTGAGAATATTGATTTAGATCGAGCATATAGAACTCTAAGAAAGAACTAAGTGGTTTCAAATCTCCAAGAGCAGTCGCATCCATATAGCAATTAGTGTTTAAATAGAATTGAGATCTCTTATTCACTGGTAGGGTAAGTGTACAATCCTTCAAAATATACGGTAGAGATGCTTTGTTTCCCTTGCTCGAATGTTTTCAGAGCTGTAATTGCTAACAGCAAAGGTTGCTTAAAGACGCCAGCACATCGTCAAGCTCTTCGATAAGACTAGCACTGGCTGACCCGGTGCGTATTGATACCAGTGTTCGCCGCATTTGCTGCGTAAGACCCACCAGAGCGCTTATTGACAATGAGTACTGACGACGTAAGGCTGAATGTGCATTGGCCACTACAGCAGTCGTCAACTGAAGGACAGCAACTTGTAACTCAGCAATGGTGGCATAGCAGTGCAGGTCTTCATAGCCTTTATAGTCAGTTGCATCGTCATCCGGCCCGGCCCATGCTGTTACGTGCGTCACGATATCCATCCAGGCCTCTTTGCTACCTGGCCGCGCATTCTCAACGATTGGAAGCAATACTCGCACGATCTCAATGCCACGGGCTGCATCCGCTGCGGCGGTAGCAAGTAAATGCTGTGATGTACGCACCGGTGTTGTGCCGCTGTTTAATGTCTGGGTTGTACTCTTCGTCGATGTTTGTAAAATATCTATAAGATCGGCTGTCAAGATCGACCACGCATCGTGCTCGAGTAGGAGGGCTACTGTGCTCTTATCTTCTTCGGCATCATTTTCCTCGTCACTGGCAGACGCTGTAATACCTTCGAGGGCCACAAGCACGGGTCGGCGAAAGTCGAGGTTACCCTGATTTGCGGCTAACTTGTCATTGCTTGAAGAGTACAGATCTAGCAACATGTCTGCTAGCCCGGCTGCCTCGTGACGCAGTGCCTCATTGTCGTCCTCGCGCAGCCAGAGGGCTAACGTGCGGAGAGCGGCCAGGATGAGCAGATCGCGGCTGACTACCGCGTCGGCTTCGGCGGCGTCCCAGGCCAGAGGAGGACCAACTGCGTCAGACTGGTACTGCTGTGTAAATCCCGTACGGGCTTCTGGGTGTAGACCATGTGCGCCAGCGACGGCTGCGTCCCACCGGTCGCGCAGGTGCTCAGTAGTCAACGACAACGCCTCGGCGATATTAGTTCGCAGGCGCAAGAGGTTGTCTGGAGTAAGCGTGATGCTCAACAGCTCATTCTCGCCGTCACTGTCCAACATGCGCATGAGGTAACCAATGAACGCAGAAATGACATCATAGGCAGATGCAAGACGAGACGCCGCGGCAGCGTAGTAGTCTCGGTTGTTGAGCTCGGCTAGGAGACCTGGTAGCGTTGCGCGTATGTCGATTAGTATGAGGCAGATAAACAAATAGGCAAAAGGCTTGTCGTCTTCTCTTTTGCTTCTCTTAGCGTCCAGACTGTCTTCGCCAAAAAGCAATGAAGACATTTCCTGAGGGTAAGCCGACAGCAGAGCGGCCGCCGCATGCGTATAGGCAGCTCGTGCCGCCGTGGCGGGTTTGCTGGCAACGAGCTTGCGGATGAAGTCGACGGTGGGTCGCAGCCAGATTGACTTGGGAGTAGGCACAAGCTCTGACCGCCCCTGTTGCTCTGCAAAGGCGGCAGCGTTGCGCAAGAGCTTGGCCAAGAAGTCTAGCAAAGTAACGCCGTCGGTTCCCTTGAAGGAAGCCAGGAGCACCGGCAAATTCTTGTTGATGACATTGGTCACTGTTCTGGTATTTCCTTCATCATCTTCTAATAGGCCGTATAGCCACCCCCGGAGCAAGATCTCCAACACTAGTGGTTCAGATGGAGCGAGCTCAGTCAGTGGGCTCAGGTCGGTGACAGACTTGTTGAAGACAGCTGCACCTTCTGGGCGGCTGACTAGTGTCGCAAGGGTCTGCAAGATGAGTGTGGTGGGTGACGCAGAGTCAGCGTTGCTGCTGGCTTTTCCACTATCGCTGTTCAATAAGGATGCTACAAGCAGTGGAATACGGTTAACAAGCCGTCCGTCACTGCGCCGGTCTTCTGGTAGAATGCGCACCGTGAAAGTGTGCAGCACTGCTACAGCCAGATCGCGCATGTGAGCGGCATTGGCTGCTTTTGCTGATTGTGGTTGTGCCGACGAGGATGCAGAAGACGATGGCGAATTTATTCCAGCTCTCAGGAGCTTGTCAAGGAATTTGACTGGTAAAATTTCCCACAGTTGAAGCAATAACGGTATTGACTTGGTTTCCGTCAACACTTCTGACCCCTCGGACACCTGCTGCCCATGGTTGTCTATGATGGCCTTGAGCAAGGCCAGTGCCACAAATCGTGATGTGTCATCTTTAGCTCGTAACAGCTCTTCTATCTTAGCGATTTCAGCCACCTCTTGCTCTGTTGTTGCATCTATTTTCTGATTCAGTTGCTGGCGTTGCCTATGTGGATGCTCTGCTTGGCTCTCACTTGTTGCATCTCTTCGTCTTTCTGATGCAGCGACGGCAGAGCAAGAGCTATGTTCCTCTTGCGTATGATTCATTATTAAATCACCACAAGTACACGTCGCTTAAAACGCCATGTTTTCGATAAAACATTTAGCTGCGCAGTTTAAGCCAGAGCAATAACACTTTCTTTACTTCCATGGAGATCGATGACGGGTGGCTCAGTATATAATTTCTGTATTAGAACACAAAAATGTAGTACCCGCATATTTGCATATTTGTATATTTGCATATTCTTAAACGCAAGCTGACGTGCGCAAGTATCATCTCGCTTTGGATCATTGTAATTACACCATGCATACGTGTAAGCAACGCGACCGTAACCAAGCAGCAAGATACGACGAAAAGACGCTCGACGAAGACCACAATCTCAAAGGACTTCTTAGACGAAACAGATTGCAGCTATATTATTTCTCAGTCCATAAAATCTCATATTTGAATGACATCTTCCTTCGTTTCCCTCGGTACCCGTCGAGCTGCAGGAGCTGCGACATGACGGTTCCGCCGTCCATAAACAATGGAATCTTCAGCAGGAGGAGCAGTAGGGAGGCGCAACAACAATGGTCCATCGGGATCGCCTCAACTTTTTCCTCCTTCACATAACCCGTCTCTCTATGATAACGGTGGCGGCAGCGGTAGCATAGCAAAAACCTCTCCTCCATTAAACAACGGAGTCCCCATCGACCTGCTCGGCGGCGACGACGATAATGATCACAACGGCTTCGGTATAACTGAAAACGGAACCAGCTCGCAGACGAGCGCCATACAACAAGATACGAGCAGAAGTAGAGTGGCTGATGAAGACCTGCACGCCACCGACCTAAACGAGCCTGTGTCTTTCAAACGGAAACAAAAGCAAAGCAGTTTTCTTCCGCAGTCGGCGCGAACATTTCTGTCTACTTTTGGCATCGATTCATCCTCACCATACTCGCATCATGGCAACGGATACCAGGGATACAGAGTGGATGAGGACCAAGAATTTGAACCTCAAGACGTTGTGGGCGGGACTGGAAGTCTCAACGACAATGAGGGCGGCATCAACATGAACTTCAGCAACGGCAAGAACACGACTGATATGGTAAACGTGGTTGACTGGTATTCTGAGGGTCTCGGTCGACGCGTAGGCTACGAGGATCTGACGGCCATCGATTGGATTTTTGAGTACAACAAAGAACGCCAGCGCCAACGTGCCCTTGTCACGGGCACAAGCGGCATCCTCGGCTACGTCCGCCGCCTGCTCGACGCAGGTCAAGTCTGGGTTGTCTTGGTTCTGACTGGTATAGCTGCTGGTACGCTGGCAGCGGGCATCGATGTTGCTTCTGACTGGCTCGGCGACCTCAAAGGCGGATTTTGCGCTTCGGGTGGGACCGATGGTGGCGCATTCTATCTCAATCGTGGATTTTGTTGTATGGGCTACGACGAGGGTGCCAAGTGTGATGGGTGGCAGCCATGGGCTGGTGCCTTAGGAATCACGTCGGGGGCGGGCAAGTGGTTTATCGAGTACTTCTTTTTCCTCTTGCTATCGGTTACATTTGCTGTCTGTGCCGCTCTCCTTGTTAAGGAGTATGCAATCTACGCCAAGCACAGTGGCATTCCTGAGATTAAGACGATGCTTGGAGGCTTCGTGATGCGACGCTTTCTTGGTGCATGGACGTTGGTGACGAAATCACTTGGACTGGTGCGATCTCTTTACACTCGTCTTGGCATATTGCGGCCTCGGTATGGCTAACTCATTCTAGTGTCTGGCTGTAGCCTCTGGCATGTGGCTTGGTAAAGAAGGTCCTTTCGTTCATGTCGCCTGCTGTTGTGCGAATCTCTTCATCAAGTTGTTTCCTAGTATCAACAACAACGAAGGTACGTGAATGTGATTTCTCAAATATCATATCAAATTTGAAGCTAACGACGCGTACAGCACGAAAGAGAGAAGTGCTGTCAGCTGCCTCGGCGTCAGGCATCTCTGTTGCCTTCGGCTCTCCCATCGGGGGCGTCCTGTTTAGTCTTGAAGTGAGTGCGTTTCTCTTCCACTTGGTACAACTCTAGCTGACATTATAGACGCTGTCCTACTACTTCCCTGACAAGACCATGTGGCAGAGCTTTGTCTGTGCTATGACTGCAGCATTCGTCCTACAAGCTCTGGATCCCTTCCGCTCGGGTAAACTTGTATTGTATCAGGTTCAATACAGCTCTGGCTGGCACGCTTTTGAGATTGTACCTTTCGCCCTGTTGGGTATCCTAGGGGTATGCTCTTCTCTTATCATTGATGCGCCCAATATTTCGATTATGAGCTAACACGCACTGCAGGGTGTTTACGGAGGCCTTTTTATCAAGGCGAATATGTGGATTGCGCAGTTGAAGAAGGCCAACAGCAACTGGCTTCCTGGTCCTATTATTCAAGTAGCAGTTGTGGCGCTGCTGACTGCGCTCATTAACTATCCGAACCTCTACATGCGAGCCCAATCGTCGGAGCTTGTGTCTAATCTTTTCTCTGAGTGCTCAATGCTGCTAGATGACCAATTCGGTCTTTGCAAGACAGGTGCCGCCACGGCCGGCACTATTGTGTTATTGCTATTTGCTGCGGTGCTCGGATTCTTTCTTGCTGCCATAACATTTGGTTTGCAAATCCCGGCCGGAATAATTTTGCCGTCTATGGCGATTGGCGCCCTCTCAGGTCGTGCTGTCGGTATCGTCATGGAGATATGGCAGCGAAACCATCCTGATTTCTTCCCATTCCAGACTTGCGAGCAAGACATGAATTGTGTGACACCCGGCACGTACGCCATTGTTGGCGCAGCTGCAGCTTTGGCCGGTGTCACGCGCGTTACAGTCTCGATTGTAGTTATTGTTTTCGAGCTGACAGGGGCGCTCACATACGTGCTCCCTATCATGGTGGCCGTGATGTTGTCGAAATGGGTGGGCGATGCCTTTTCGCGGCGTGGCATCTATGAAGCCTGGATACATTTTAACGAGTATCCCTATCTCGATAACAGCGAAGAGATGCAGATTCCTGACGTACCCGCAGCGCAGGTGATGACGCGCATCGAGGATCTGGTTGTTCTGACGGCCACAGGCCACACAGTTGCGAGCCTGCGCCGCATCCTTGACGCTCATCCGTACCGAGGGTTCCCCGTTGTGTCAGACCCCCGTGATGCCATACTACTTGGCTACATCTCGCGAGCTGAATTAGATTACACACTACATGCTGCTACACAACCGCCTCGGTCTTTACCACCAGAAGAGACAGAGGCATTCTTTGCGCACCAGCCCATGGCAGATCCACGGACGACACTGGACCTGCGACCCTGGATGGACCAAACGCCTCTGACATTGCCGTCGCGGTCGAGCCTTCACTTGGCGGTCAACTATTTCCAAAAGCTGGGGCTGCGATACGTACTATTCAGTGACCGCGGCGTGCTTCAAGGATTGCTCACGAAAAAGGATGTGTGGTATGTGCTCAATGGGGTAGAGGAGTCTCAGCGTGGTGACGAGGGCGATGGATTGGGCCTTCGTGGCAACGGTAGACAGGGTCTAAACGGGGATGCCAACCACAATAGCGTCGACAGCGGTTCCATAGCTGCTGAGTCGGGTCGGCTTCGAGAAGACGGCCTAGGCGAACGGCGGGGCCTACTGCACGAGGGCATAGCTGGAAGAGACGGCTTGCTGAGTCCAGGCCCAGAGAGGGAATCGATCTTGTAGAAGGAACATATAATTATTTAGATAGGCCACCGCAAATACTGAAGCGAATTTTACTAGAAACACTAATTTCATAGATTCGAAACAAGGAAGACAAGAGTGGTATACATATATACAGTTGTGTTTATTCCCATGTTCTCGTATACACCCCATTATCTAATACTCAAAATCATCATCGACTGCAGGGCCTTTGCTCTTAGCTACACTCTCCTGCTTGCGGTACATCTCAGCCACCTGCCGCGATGTGGTCGCCTGGTCAGGCTTTTTGTCGTCTCGAATACGGATGAACCGTGGGAACCGGAGGCTGATACCGCGTTGTTCTCCAGAGCTGTCGACGCCCTCGTGTGCGCCGGCCTTGTATCGCGGGCTGAGGGTCAAATCGGCCGTGCGCACTTCCCACACATAGCGCGGCTCGAACCATACGTCTGGCTGATGCTGTCCGCCAGAGCTGTGGGCATAAAATGGCTTCGGCCGGTCAATGACGGTGGTGCTGAGTTGAGCATGCAGCTCATCTAGGACGGCCTCGCTGAATCCTGTGCCGATGTTGCAGACTGTCTCATATGTGTCGGTTGATGCGTTGTAGCAAGCGAGTAAGAATGCCCCGTATACTGACGTGCGTTTGCCCTTTCCGTAGTAAGCGCCTAGTACGACCAAGTCAAGCGAGTCGCCTACACCTGACAGGTAGTCTTTTTTGATCTTGAGCCAGTTGCGCGAACGCTTGCTTGGTTCGTATCCGCTCTCGGGGCCGTCAAGCATCTTGACCATGAGGCCCTCACATGACGCTTTGACGCTCTCATCCAGGAAAGCCTGGATGGCGTCCAGCTCTTGTCCATCCATGTGTGTAGCAAACGCAAACTCGCCTTCGACAGGGAAGAAAGCCTCGCGCAACTGTTCACGACGCGACCTCATCGGCTGCTCGACAATTGCGACACCGTTCAGATACAGCAAATCGAAGGCGAAAACGCATACTTTGACCTTGACATCTTCAATCTTGACATCCTTCCTCTTGCGCGTCATCAGCTGTTGGAACGGCAATACTTTCCGCTCAGCCACGTCCCAGGCTACCGTTTCACAGTCCAGGACAAAGCTCTTGGTCTCGGGCTTCACCCACGTGTGAAGCTTAGCAAGAATATCTGGATATTTCTTGGACAGATCTTCAGAATTGCGCGAGAAGATGGCCGTCAAACCTTGGGATGCCGAAGCACCTTCTTCCTCTCCCTTGGCCACATAATGAATTTGGGCTCGCTCACCGTCGTATTTATATTCGCAGGTGAACGTCTGGTTTTCAAAGCGGTCCAAAACTTCAGTGATGGCTTTGGTCGGTTTGGCCAGCATGGGCTTGAGGGGAATGCCGGGACGAAGTTTGCAGTTTTCCTTCAGGTGCATAATACCGTGTTCCAGCATGGCCGGTATGATGATATCATAGCTCGGCAGTTCACTGGGATGTCAGAGAAGATTTCAACTCGGGGGGGGCTAAAAGGAACAGGATGTCTTACCTATACACAGTCTTGAGCATAGCTTCAGCTTTTTCTACATCGTCTGTCGAGGCAGTCTTGCCGGTCACCCCAGCTTCGTGGTGTATGACAGCCTGAGCCAGAGAGACTAGCACCGTCTTCTCGGCCAGACCTAATCGAAGCTTACCTTCTAGAAACCGAACTAAGTATTTTGCTTCGCTAGGTCCGCCCTTGTCCTTGGTGATGTCAATACGCCCTTGGGTGCTTGTGCTAGCATCGGCAGCTGACAGCAATTTCTTGATACCATCCACTTTCCGCTGCTGGGCGCCGTTGCCGGTTACGGTGGCAATGGCCATGAGACCCTTATGGACGCCTTGAACCGTCAGTGGCTTAGGCTTGAACATTGTGGGTTGAGTGGACCGCGATTTGACAGCCACGAGGCCCAAATCGCCAATCTCTTTCTGGTCCTGTTTGATGACAGCAAGGCTGCGTCCTGTAGTCTCGCCAATGGCCTTCATGATGAGAGATTCACCGATGCCGAGCTCAATGCCGGCGTAGTCGGGTGCTAGTTTATTGATCATGAGCAGCACGGTGGGAAGTAAGTCTTGAGGAGTCAGACGTAGAACCTGCCGCAAAAACAGAGAGCAGTACTCCATAATGATCAGTCGTTTAGTAGTGAGCTCGATCAGGGAAAAGGTGCGGCAGAGAGCTGCATAAGGCACAGGCTCCCCTGGTTTCCAGTCGGGATAAGCATCGGTTTTGGTAGTTGACAAAACAGTCTGGACGGTCTTGCGGACCTTCGCTGCGACTTCTGGCTTCTCTTCTTCTTCCTCCTCCTCATCCTCCTCAGCTTCCGAACTTGACTCTGCTGCTGAGGACGCATGTTCATCGTCACCGTTGTCGACTTTTTCCCTTTTTATTGCTTTGCTGCTGCCACTCGCAATATCCGCACTTTGGGATGCTGGCACTGCGTCCGTCATAGTCACGTCGTTTGTAACACCCACTTCCTTTTTAATCTTGGGTACAGAAACTTCATCCTTCTCCTCTCCGGACTCCTCGTCGTCTTCGATCACTCTGCGGTTCTTGCGAGCCCGCTTAATTTTGGGTTTATCCAGATCCGATTCGCCCAACTCGTCTTTAACCACTCCTTCATCGTCCGAGTGCCGCTTCTTCGAGTCTAAAGGAGTTAAAAAACGTTTTTTTTTTGGGGGGGGGGATAGTATGAAGCGATGACAACAAGAGACAGATATGGGATAAAATAAAAGCGAAATACACACCCTTCTCAGGCGCCACATTCTCTTTAGACGAGCTCTGACCTTCTGTTGCCCCTCCGCGATTACTGCTGCTTCCGCTGCCGTTTGTCTTGGTCGCAAACGACAGCTTGGTCTGCTGCTGCGGCGCCGGCCGAGCACTTCCCGGTGTGCTAAAAAACCTCCTAAACTTGTGTGTTAGTCTCGGTAAAGCAGAAAGCAACACACAGATAAGGTCCTTGCGGGCACATGCCCCAGTGTGGTCTGCGACGGCTTGACATACCCCAAGGTCGCCTGCTTGTTGGGAGCCATGGTGAGAAGAGGGGATAGACTAGAAACTGCTCTGCAGAAGGAGGATGGGGTTATCGGCTTGGTCAAAGCAAAGGTCTTCAAGGCTGTAAAAGCGCGAAAACCGCTGTCGATGTCGTCTCTGCTGCGACTACCTTTGCGAAAGGCGCGGAGCGCAAAACGCACCAGCTGCCTCGAAGCCAGCGTTACTTTTGGTAGTATGACGAAATAGGGCCGTCACCGGAAAAAAAGGCAGACGGAGACAGGAAGAGATCCAAAAGTGACCAAGATGCAACGCGCCTCTCTCTTGTTTTTGTACTCCGTAGGCTCTAGGCAGATTGAAAGAATTGCTTGGTTTTCGCCTAGGCAACATTGCGTGGGAGAGCGGGTCGAGAGAGGTCAAGAACTGCGGGACGCGCTTTGGTACGTTAATTGAAGGAGCCGACGCGGGCCAAATCGCGTCTTTTTGATTTAAATGGGCAGGTGCGCTGTGCAATACGTTTAATCCTAGCCAGTTGACCAGCGCCAACTAGGTTCCAGCTCACGTGACTGCGCATCGCCAACTGTCCAGTGTCTCTTTTCTGGGCGCAAGACGCATAATAATAGAGTGCAGGCAAATTACATTGCACGCCAATTTCTGAGCAATTGCTTTAAATGCCAACTCATTCCGAAATCTATTTTAGATAGGGCAATATTTTGTACTTGACAGGTGATCTTACAGGGTAGGACGAAAAGGGGGGAACAATTGACAAAACAGACAAAATTAGTAAATAAATAAAAAAATAATGGCACATATTGTACGATTATTCTTCGTGAGACAGACAGGCAGAAGGGGCAATAGCAGATTGAGTCTGCCGCCTCTAGAGACTGTTCCGCCCTCTTTCCCTCTCTTTCTATTGAGACACTCCAACCCTCGTCACGTCACCCTCTCCGCCCCGCCAACAAGTCTCCTTACTCGAAGT
Source organism: Hawksworthiomyces lignivorus (assembly GCA_002917075.1). Taxonomy (NCBI): domain Eukaryota; kingdom Fungi; phylum Ascomycota; class Sordariomycetes; order Ophiostomatales; family Ophiostomataceae; genus Hawksworthiomyces; species Hawksworthiomyces lignivorus. The sequence continues at coordinate 76,543 of NTMA01000038.1, read as the reverse complement.
AGCGCAGCTCCTCCGCCGTGCGACCGCGGATGAACTTGGGCTCAGAGCCGTGGACATAGATGTCGTCGAAGAGCACATCCAGCGTTGGGTCGGGGGGGGTCATCGCCTCGGCGATGGCCACCTCACCATTGACGTAGTTGCGGGCCTCCTTGTCGAGGGCCTTGAGCTCCTCCTCGGTGACGATCTCCCAGTCGATGATCTTCTGCTTGAGGCCAGCGATGGGGTCGTTGGTGGAGCGCATGCGCTGGATCTCCTCGCGAGTGCGATAAGTGGTGCCCGGGTCGGACATGGAGTGGCCACCGTAGCGGTAGGTGACGTACTCGAGGACGAGGGGACCATTGTCATTGGCGGTCCACTCCTTGCCGTACTGGACGGCAGCCTTGACGGCCAGCACGTCCATGCCGTTGACCTTCAGACCGGGAATGTACTGGCCACGCTTGTAGTAGTCGGTCAGCGCAGACGACCGCGATGCCGCCGTACCCATACCGTACTTGTTGTCTGGAAAAGGGGGGAAACCCACGTTAGCCCAGTCTCAATTTAGAAAAGAAAAAAAAAGAAAAAAAGAAAAAAAGAAAAAAAAGACGAATCCTTGATCGGCGCGGAGGGGCAGAAAGATAGATTTTAAAAAATAAAAAAAAATGATTTGGCTTTTAGGTAACACTCACTCTCGCAGCCGAAGAGGGCCGGCAGCTTCCACAGCTTGGCCATGTTGAACGCCTCGAAGACCTGGCCCTGGTTGCTGGCGCCGTCGCCGTACAGGATGACCGTGGCCGTCTTCTTGTCCTGGTACTTGTGGGCAAAGGCCAGACCGGCGCCGACAGGCACCTGGGCGCCGACAATACCGTTGCCGCCGTAGAATCCCTTCTCGAACATGTGCATGGAACCACCGCGGCCGTAGGCGATGCCGCCGCGGCGGCCTAGCAGCTCGCCGATGATCTTGCTCACGGCGCCGCCGCGCATGTAGGCAAAGCCGTGGCAGCGGTATGCGGTGATGACATCGTCTTCGCGGGTGATGGCGTTCTCGATGCCGACGGCAACAGCCTCCTGGCCGGTGGACAGGTGGCAGAAACCGCGGATCTTCTTCTCCTTGTAGAGGCGGTCGGCAGCCATCTCCATCTGGCGGATGGTGACCATGTCATAGTACATGCGCTTCAGCTCCTTCTTGGTGACCTGGAGGGTGTAGGGAGGGGGGTCCAGCTCGTAGGTCTCGAAGCTCTCGTCGCTCAGGTTGATCGTGAAGGGCTCGTCGTCAGATTCGGGCACGGCGCTCTTCTCGACGTGGGCAGAGGCGGCATCGGTCGTGACCGACCTCCGAGCGGACACGGACGGGGAGGAAGCAGATGGAGACGAGGCCACGAAAGAAGCTGCTGAAGCGCGCAGCGACATTGACGCTGCGGATGATGTCGCAGCAGTCGACCGCAGGGCTCCGACGGAGGCAACGCGGCCAACGCGGAAAGCGGCACGCGAGAACATGACGAAGGAAATGAGAGACGAGAAGGAGACGCTGGCAGAGGGGAATAGAAATAAAAAAAAACAGGTCGTTAACCAACCCAATTAGAAAGAGGGAAGGTGAGAAAAAATGATGCAGTCAAAGCTGTTGACGAGACAGTTGAGGAGGGAACTCTCGGAAAGGAGATGATAGGTTGGCTTTGGAGAATGAGGTCTGAGAAAAATAAACGCTAGCGGCGAGATAAAAGAAAAGGGAGAGTGAGAGAAAAAAAAAAAGTAAAATAAGGGACAGCTTGGTACAATTGAGCGAGTAATAGTACAGTAAATTGGCTAGGCCGGACTTGCATTTGGGACACCTCCGAAGAAAAGCGAACAGCGCAGGCACAGCAAAACAACCCAAAAAAAGCACAGGGGAAGCAGCTCCTCTGCTTGTTGGCCAATCAGCGTGTGTTTGGAGGTAACGCCCGTCCTTTGGCTACGGCCAAAAGTCGGGACACTTGCCCCATTCCGGGTTGGTGCAGCTAAAAACTCACCCATCTTGCATTCTCTCAAGCCCGCGACAAGACGTACTGTATCTTACCTCAACGCCCAACGGTTTCTCTCAGCAAAGCCCGCCAAGCGATCTCGGTGATTCCTGTTGCTGCTGTGACTCTCGCTATAATATCAGCCCGACAAAGGCAAGGTATCCTCATACTTTAGTGTAAAAGAAAATTTCAGACTGGTCAGCGCTTCCGAATGAGAAATATTACTCAACGAGCAATTGATTAAAAGGTATCGATTTCTAATCTTATTCCTGCCTCTATTTCCGGGTTTCTCTTAATTTTTTAAAATATTTTGTTTTCCTGATGTCAAAAGAGAAAAGCAAGAAGAGCTAGAAAAACAACCGCAAGAAAAAAAAAATTATCCCAGAACGAGACGCCTTGCACTGTGATGGAAAATAATCACAATAGCACAAGGAACTTAGTTGATGCTATCTCCCAAGCTCCCAAAGCTGTCACCGTATTGTTATATATCAATAACTTTAGTCGAGTCCTCGGTCTCTTGCAGCCATAAAACAGTAACGTGAACAGCAAGATTAATGCTCCACCTAAAACGCCCCTGCCCATGCTTTGTGCCGCACAATTAAAAATCAAAATAAATCAAAAAACAACGAAAGAAATTCAAAGACGATCAAGAAAGGATGCCATGCTCCAAGGCCTGCTTTCGTTACTCCAGACACAGACAAAGTGACGCGTACGCCTGGACAATAGCCCCGACAATATGCTCCTACAGCGCCTTGACACAAAAAAAAAAAAAAAACATAGCTTCTAGGCCCAGGGGATGCTTCAACGATGCTCTGATAAGAAAGATGAAACAGGAAAACCGAAAACCGGGGTCGCTTGCGTAGTAGGTGGAACTGAGCGGCTTAGAGCCAACCACCGCCTCTGCAAGGCAATCCATCGTTTGGGCCCACCGTGCTAATCGTCATGGAAAAAGGTTGAGCTTCCTTGCTGCAATGGTGCTGTCGCAGGGCCAGCATCTCTCATGTCAACATCTTGGCTGGCTGAGTTCCTTCGCGGTAAGCCCGGTATCAGAGTCTGCGGTCGCCGGAATTCAAGCGCCATAGCAGTCATAGGACGTGTCGACATATCCAATGCTCCTTGGGAAAGCGATAGCGGTCGATCGTTAAGAATATCCTCGGGGGGAGAAAAAGACCAGACCTGACCGGTTAGGAATCTGACGGAAAAGACCAAAAAGCCAATTAGCTAGCACGTGTGAGAACTTACCTCCATCACCGTTCGACCGCTGCGCAGCGCCATGGCTACACATTTCTCATCTTCAAATGCCACACGCCAGACAGCGTCACCGTATGAGATCAGCTCACGGACCATCTGTCCTGTCTTTAAGTCCCACACCTTGACACGGCCGTCACTACCACCGCTCACAACGCGGGTGTCGTCGAACTGAAGACTGGTAACACTATTATCATGGGCGGCAAGCCGGTGGATGGGACAGAAGCGAGATAGAGACCACACTCTAACGGAACCATCTGAGCCACCTGTGACAAGCGTGTCGCCACGCATCTGTAGCTGGCCAACAAGTGAGGTGTGACCTTGTAGCACCGCTTGGCACTCTCTATATATAGGTTAGTAAGAAGAACATTCTGCACAAGATGCCACATTATGTGATGACAACGCACCCAGTAGTCGCATTCCATATCCGGACGCTCGTGTCAAGGCTCCCTGTGGCAATCTTAATGCCGTCGAAGGCAATAGCGTAGATCTGGCTATAATGACCCTGAAGAGTATGAAGGCAACGGCCTTCCGATATGCTCCAGACCTTTGCTGTGGTGTCATAGCTTCCAGACACAACAATGTCGCCCTTAATTTCGAGGCATCGCACGCTTGCCTGATGACCCACCAAAACGTTCTTGCAGAGGCCGGTCCGGATATCCCAGATACGAAGAGTCGTGTCGCGGGAGCCAGAGATCGCAGTGTTTTCGTCGGACATCTTCAGGCAACGAACTGTTGAGGTATGGCCACGGAGAGTATGTAGACATGCTCTGAAAAGCCGAAGAGCATTAGCTACTTCCTAAGGAGAAGGTACTTCAAACTAGAACAGCATATAGATCGCGACTTACCCAGTAGCAAGATCCCAAACACGGACATCGCGATCACAGCCACCGCTAACAAGAATGTCATCCCATGGGATCATGGCCCAGACACCCATTACATGCCCTTGCAAAGTCTTTTGATTCTCACCCTCGGTGTCGAAAACATGAATCCTTGCGTTGTCAAGAGCGACAATAATATACTTCGACGTGAGGTGCAGGCTGGTAACAACGCCGCCATCCTGCGTAATGTTCTTGGTGATATTGCGGCCGCCGGTTCGCCATGCAGCATCGACAAGATACCGTTGCTTGAAATGGGACTTGTACGATCGAAGCTTGGGGCGGTCCCTGGTATTCGAGGCACTGGTGCCAGTAACACCATCGAAGCTGCGAGAAGTAGACATTGGCACATCGGTGTCTGGCGCTAGAGATGGGAGCTTGTGCGAAGCATAATCGCTATCTGAAACGCTGAGCGGGAAAGTGGTAGGTGTTTCTGAAGCCTCTGCAACGACGGGAGCGAGAGGAATAACTTCTGAAAGACGGCGACCATAATCGTGCTTGACACAGAGGTTCTTCCATGTGACATCATCACTCAATAGATCACGCCAACGACGTGAGACCTGTGAGGCGCGAGCTAGGACCTTTGGATCATCGATGAAAGACAAGATCTGGATGCATTGTTAGGGACATCAATAATTGGAAGTTTGGAAAGGGGGTAGAGGCAATGGGAAGAAAAAGGAGAAGAGAGAGAGAACATACCCTCAAGCAAAGCTCATCTGGCAGACTCGTGAATGGGTCCTTTTTCAACAACGGGCTCACAAACTGATGGACAAAGCTCAGCTGCTGGCTAGTGCAGAGGTTGAGAAGATCAGCCAAGAGGCGGGTTCGTTGCGAGCTGCTGCAGCTCTTAAAGTGCTGGCGAACTTTTGCATGGAAGAAATCCTCGTCGGCATCAGCATCGGTATAATCTGGACGGATGTGAGATGGACCCGGTGAAGCAGCCGGTGTCGGTGGTGGTGGCGGTGATCCGGTCATGGTCTGGTCGTATTCTGCAGCAGGTGTGCTCATACTCGGCGTTGGGGGTCCCCTAGGTGGCCGTGCCTGTGTAGCCTTCACGGGATTGACTGTGTGGAGCGAGAGATCGTCACAGGCAAAGGCGCTCCCTCTCCGGTCCGAGAAACTAGATGGCCTTGGGTATCCAGTCATGATGTGTGTTTATTTAGGGAAGTCTAGACAGAGTCTGTGGAGTGGCAGGGTAAAAGCAATCCTAGTGAGAACAATGTCAGTTACTTGAGATGGAAAGAACGAAGTCGTCTCTGCCTAGAGGATACTCGGAGATTCCTTGAAGTGCCGTACGACACTTGAGTAAGGTAGCGACGAGAGGGACTATGAAGTCCAAAAATAGCAGAAATGGTAATGGGGTCGAACTAACATTCAATTCCGCGTCGCGATAGTGAATTGCCGTACTGCCAGTGTGATAGACGAACCGAAGGAGAAAATAAATTATATCGTTAGGTTCGTTGGGTATGAGATTCGAGAACCAGAATGGAGATAAACTTCATCGAAGTGCGAGCAAATGGTGGGCAGGGACTCGAATCATCAAGCGAGTCGCGAGGCGAGTGGATCAAGCGGCAAAGAAGAAGACGAGTAGACGACCAACAGACGACGTGTTGCTTCTCTGGTGGTCCTCTCCTGATGGTCTTCTTTTGATGGTCCTCTGGTGGTCCTATGAAGGGTCTTCTATCTCTAGCTTGTCGCTTTCTGTTTTATTAAGTGGAATATATTATGCTCGTCCAGGCGGGCTTGACAAAAATGGCTAGAGAGACATTGGAATGGCGGGCGGAGATGGGGAGAGAAGGAATGACGGAAGAAGGACAAGAGCGAAGAAAGACAGAATAAATAGGTGCAGTTCGAATGTTCTTCTGTCAGTCTGTTCTTGCAAAGGGGTGTGGTAGAGAAGAGGAAGAGGAAGAGGAAGGGAGATAGATGAGAAAGGAGGAAGAGAAGTCAGAAGTATCGAAGATTTGAAGAGAAATACGTAGAGTGTGTGGGAGAAGAGAAAAGCAAGAACAGTGGAGTGCACTTCAGGAGAAAAAAAGAGAAGAGCGGCCTTGGTGATTGCGTGAGAGGCGCTGTGGGCAGACAGCCTCTTGGCTTGGTGTGGGAAATTCAGAAGGCAAGGAAGGGGGATTAAGGGGACGCAAGACCCAAAAGCAGAAACCTGACTAAAAGGGAGAAGAAGGAAAAGAGGAGAGGAAAGACAGATTGACCGTGGGTGGGGCCTACTTGGGAGACTCCAGCGAATAAGGTGGCGGAAAGGACCGCTGCCTCTAGAACGCTGGCGACCTGGGGGAGGGGGAAGTGCCAGCAAGGGCTGCAAACGGAGGCGGAGGCGCCGTCGAATCCACTATAGATCTTTGCGCAATGTGTGACGAATGAAGCAGTAGACGCCTAGGGCAAAATATCTTATTACAGCAGGTCTCAGAAGAAGCATACAATATGCCCAGACGGGAGTTTAAACTTCTACAATGTGAGACACGAGCAGTTAGCGACAGGAATGTGGCAGTTGCTCCAGAGTTTTCATTCCAGTCTTAGATTGATTTTCATCGGAGGCATCTTCGACGCTGCAAATGGCAAGGCATCATTCGGATTGCAGCAGACATAAAAAGACGCCATGTCAGAGTGGGCAACAGTGGTCAAGAGGGCTGCTGGGCAGGAAAGTAGTAGATGCTCATTGGCAAAAGCGGAATAGCTAGTGAGTACTCCGTTCTCCATATATATTGAAGTATTGTACTCCTTGCTTCGTCTGGTGTACGAGATAGATTTCCCACACCCCTGCTGGCGAGTCTTTCACTTTCATGCGAGATGCAATCTCTCCTCTCTCTCTTTCTTTTCTCTTGGGTCATGGCGATCCTCCTCTGGTCTGCGTATAGGGACTTCTGAATAGTTCGTCATGCCGTAACGCAAAAAGCAGCCACGCAATAAACTAGCAACGAGATCTAGTGCTTCCATAAAGCTGGGCATCTTCATCAAACAGTACAACAATTTAAAGCCAAAAAGCGCACTGCACTCTACAAGCCGCCGGCTAGCATGTTGCCTACGTTGTTAACTCGTTTCACCATCCCCCCTTCCCCCCTTTGCGCCCTCACAAGCCCACAGTGTGCTAGTACATCAATCTCCCAAAAAATACAGAACTCAATAACAATACCATATGCACTCGCACAGAACATCCGACACCTCTTCCAATGCCTCTCACCCTCCTTCTGCCTTTCATCTCTGAAACTGGCCAATCCGCAGCTTGCATGTTCCTCGCTCACTTCCCCATCTCCGCCCAACTGTCCCAGGCCTGACGTGCCCGTCTAGCCGCCCACCCAAAATGCCACCCAGGGCAGTTCCAGAGAGTGGGGCACCCAGGCATTTGGTGGGCAAAGAGGGTAGCAACGGCAGGGCGGGTTACGGTATTGCGACAAGCGCAAACCCATCGAGATGTCTAGACATTGGAGGTGGGCGGCGAGACCAACATTAGATCCTGCCGGGTTGTCTGCCTCCAATGAATAAAGTCATCCTAGACCCTCTCTCACATGAATGCCAAACAACTTTGTGCTTTTTGTTTATCTCTTCTGGTTCTCTACTTTTTTAAGTTGTAAATCGACAATGCCTTGCTTTAGGATCTACTTCTGTTCCACATGATAGATCAGTGATCTCTGTTGCCTCTCTGGCGCTGGGCTTGATCTGAGCTTCATCCCCTGGTTTTGATCAGTTGAAACTAGGATGCACTGTCCTGGGAAAGAAGACTGCATATGCAGACCATGAAAGACCTGCGTCGGGGTCAGCGCGGGTCCTTCTCTGTACCGATCTTTCCTCCTGAGCCCAATTTTTGTCTCTTTTGGTCTGCATGCATCTACGCCAGAGCAAAAAGCAAAAGCAAAAAGCAAGTTGCAGGGAGTGGAAGGCGAGCTTGGCCGTCTTTTTTTGGGTCAACCAGCACCATACTCTGCCGACTCGCTCTCACAAATTCTCTACTATGGGTCTTTTTTCTTTGCCCTTTCCTTTTCTGCATCTCTCGGCGATACCGATAATGCTCATCGACACCACTGCTGTTGTATCTGAGCGGTATTATTCCACAGAAGTATGTAGTAAAAGTTTGCTGTTCCAGCCCTCTCGATGCTTGGACCGCCTAAAAGAAAGGTGTCAACATCCCGTGTCCCCTGCTGTCTGCCCGGTCTTTTGCCCCTACCGTGTCGTCTGTCCATCATAGTATTACTATTTGTGCTTCTTTGGTGGAATGAGTAGTTGGCAAGCGCCTGTGACTGACTTAGTAAACTTCGAAAAGACCAGACAGGGCAATCCGATTGCGGCATGTAGAGCAATAGAATGCGATCCATCTCCCGCAGCAAGCCAAAACAAAATGTTTTCGCCTTCTCATGCAGATGCTAGTAATACGCTGACCTCTATGGCAATTGCAATAGCTTGCGTCTGCCACTCACGTGAAATGCTGAGCACATGGGAGGGCACATAACTACTAGTTCCGTGAACGCTGCCTGTGGTTTTTTATTGTCTGGACGCAAGAACTCTTCTCATCCCTGAGCACTGGTTTATTGAAGCTAAATAAAGGTGTTTTATCCGGAGCAGATACTTATAGTACAGGTTCCAAACAGAAAGTTAATGACGCTACTTAAAAAAATTGCTGAAACGGATCGGGTCGTGTGTAGATAAACCATTTGGTCCGTCCTAATGAGATACGTTGAAAACCTGTGGCTACTAGCAAGATGCATTATTATTGATGACAACTTATACAACAACAGTAAATACACTACATGAAATCAGGGATTGCGGTCTTATGGCGCGAGACGATGGCCTTCTCTCCTAGCATATGCTGCCGGTGAACTCGCTTCCCAGACAAAACAAAGTCCAACACGAGCCTTACGAGAGTTCTTATATTGTTATCTGTCGATTTCTATATCCTCCTTTTTATTCCAAACCATCGAAAAATGAAAAAAAAGGTATATCAAAACCGTTTCCAATAATTAGAACAGAACATCATTTATCGTGCATCCAAGAACAGCAGAATATTGCTGAAAAGGCAGAGACAATCCTAAGACTCCGATACAGGGAATTCAAAAACGCTTGCAGCAACAGAAAAAAAAAATACAACAAAGAAGTAGACAAAATGACTCTAGTTGGTATACAAAATAGTCCCCTTATTTAAACAAAGGCCGAACCTGACGAACATACATAGAAACAGATAAGCAGCTCACATATTACGCCTTAGTGGTGATGGCCAAATTGCGTGAGTAACGGCAGTAGCATCCCGCCGATTGTCGCTATCGTATCCCGCATCTGCGGCCGATTTAGCTTGCGTTGGGCCGCTAAGCTAGAACCGTCTGCGTAGCCATTGCCAAGCGAGTGATGATCGTGGTTGCCAGCCTCTTCCTGCATTGCTTGCATTGCAACGTATCTGATGGCGTTAAATTAGCACTGCGAGGCTCCCAAAATGAGAAGGGAATTAAGAGAAAAGAGGTGATAGCAAGAGTACTCACAAGAAAGTCCCAGCAGAAAATAAAAGCAGCATCCCTGTCCACCACTGTCCACGCTCGCCTTCCATATTGCTGCCCCCTAGAAGAGAAATGATGATGTATGTCGTTAGGGCGCCAAATGGTGCTGCTAAACTGAAAACAACAAGATGTCCCCGAGCTGCACGTTTAGATAGCCCGTGCTTCAGCAACACCGAGGTTAGGCCAAACGCAGCCGGCGCCTTGTGCACCATAATAGCGACAAAAATCACTAGTCCCAGCTTCATGTCTTCCGTTGTCGCTGAAGCACCCATGGCGATGCCGTCTGCGGCAGCATGGATCACGAGGCCAACCGTCGTCGCCAATCCCCGCGACTGGCGTGGCGTGGGCGTCAACGATCCCAAGAAGCCTTCTTCTTCGTGGCTATCTTCGCCGTCTCCTGCCAAGCTGGAGGAGGCTAGGTTGTCGAGGCTAATATGCCGTGTCGTTGGGCCTGATTGGAGCTTGTCCACAGCGTGCCGCGGCAATCGGTCAATGAGAAACATAATAACAAAGCCCGTAACAAGCGCAAAGCCAATGTAAAACGTCGGAAGTGACCGCGGCTCTCTTGCTACTGTTGGTGAATTCTGCTTTGCTTTGCCAACTCCTTGCGTATGCTTCTTTGGATCCGTCTCAGTTTCGCTGCCGCTCTCTTTCTTATCCTCGAATGCACCTCCCGGGGCGGCGGCGGTATTCTCTCGGCGCTCAATGCCTCCAGATATAGGCCGTGATTCTCGTATTGGGAAGGTATCGGCAGCGCGGGGCAGACGAATGTCGTCAATGTCCGACGAGTCGGATGAAAGTGCTACGACAGCCTCAGGCGCCGCTCTGCTCATGAAAGGGACATGCCGCACTTGGTGCACATGGTCCACAGCCGAACCAGATGGGTTGAGCAGAGGATTTGCAATAGCTTCGACACCCTCGGGAATAATAACGATGAGTGAAGTTCCGACTAGAATGCCCACACCAATGCTGGATATGAGTCGCAGTTGGGACTGCGTGAGAGACATGGACAACGGAAGGGCGCCAGCGAGAAAGGATCTGTGCTATTAGTAAGGAGAAAGCTACTATTTAATTGGGAAGATAGTAAGCCCCGGAGACGTACGCAAATGCCATGACGGCCTATCCAGAGACATGTTAGTTATAGACGAAGAGACTTGAGGAATGGTAATCTTGACGATGGGACGTACACTGAGTGCCAATAAGAGTAGCATCCCCCCCATTGTGCGGGCTTATGCGAACTTGACAAAAAGAAACAGTCAAGTCAAATGTGAAGGCCACGCAGAGAAAGGTAAAAGAAAGACAAAGGGGTGTAAGGAGGATCAACACAGAAAAGAAGAGATGGGATGGCTTTGCGCGAGCGTCACCGAATCATTTGGGGGGTCGTGAAACAAACGGTGCACATTGAAAGTCGGTTGAGATGCGTCTTCTATCGTGTCCTCGTCAATGCTCTCATGAATGGTAGAGACAAGGAAAAATGTTGTTGTTTCTATCTCCGTTGCCTGCAGGCTCTTCGCAGAAGTCCAAATGGCTACGTCTTGTTTCCGCATCTGCTTGCCCCTGGTTTAGGTGGCTTAAAAAAATATACTCGTATATGCAGCACCTAGTAATGGGCACTTTATGTATTTAGCTAGACTGTTTACGGATTAGCGCCCCGTATCAGCTTTCCCTCCCTCGTTTACTTGGATTGGTCTGTGCATATCAATTAACACTCGAACGCGGTCGCCTGCTTCAGTCGCGACGCCGCGTTGCGAATCTTTCCCTAAGGCGATACCGTGGGCTTTGTCTCCTAGAGCCTTTTCTACATCACCAAAGAAAAAGCAAAACAGGCCACAAACTCAACTCGCACGCAGTGTCTGGAACGCATCAGTTATTCTGTCAGCTTGAGGGCACAGTCGGTTTTCACAGCACACACCAAGATCGGTATAGTTCTGCGATAAGACAACGACGATGGAGCACTCTTACGACGAATGTAAGTGATTTCAATCTGAGAGCCCTGACTTTCTCTCATGCCTGATTCTAATTCTGTAGGGATATCGAATGCCAACGAGGCACTCGAAATCAGTCTTGTTCAGCCTGCTCCAACAGGCCTGCGTACAATCGCCTCCTTCCACCCTAAGTTTACGTACTCAATTTTTGGTAACGAGGAGACCATCGTCGGCTACAAGAACCTCAAGATCAACTTGCGCTATCATGCATCCGACATGCGCCCAAATTTGCATGTGTCTTCCTCAAAGAAGATGAAGGCTATTGGCGACAACGAAGCTACCGACATACCTGCTGTCCTCAAGGACTTCTTACCTTCTGGTATGTTCAGTCACGTTTGCAACCTCGTTTCCCTCGCTTCACATTCACAACTGACCATATTTGTTGTAGTGGCTTTCCAAAAGTCATCCGAATTTGAAGATGCTGTCAAGGGAACCCCTGCCGCCGACTATACCCCTCCTGGTGAGCGCATCAAGTCTTTTGAGTGTAGCGACGGCCACTATGAGATCTGGAAGGGCGTATTGTCCGACCCCGCTGTGAAGCAGCTCGTGAACCGGGTACAAATCTTTGTACCTTTGTTTATCGAGGGTGGAACTTTCATCAGTACCGATGGCTCTGACCCCGCCGACCGCTGGACCATCTTTTTCCTCTACCGCACGCGCCAATTACCTGGCTCGACAGATTCCTATGAGCATGAATTTGCCGGCTATTCGACTGTTTACCGCTTTCTCCTGCCCGTAGGTGCCGCCACACCGCCGCGCGTAGAGTCGTCTTCAGCTGGCAGCGCTGGCGCCGAGATTGAGCTCCCAACATCTGGCGACAATGACGGCGAACCCGACTTTGTTCTCTCTAAGCTTCCCTGCCGTTCGCGCCTCTCCCAGTTCATTATTTTGCCTCCTTTCCAGGGCAAAGGCAATGCTGGGCGTCTCTATAGCACTATCTTTGAGCAATATTTAAACGAGGTTCAGACGAGGGAAATTACTGTGGAAGATCCAAATGAGGCCTTTGATGACGTTCGCGACCTGGCAGACTTGAAGTTTCTGTCTTCTCTACCCGCTTTCACCAAAGCTGTACATATAAACAAGTCCGTGCAGATACCTAAGATGGGTGCCTCGCCTAGAAATATTGTCGATCCTGCCGTCCTGGATACTCTACGGCATCAGACAAAGATCGCGCCGCGCCAATTCAGCCGTCTTGTGGAGATGTACCTGATGCAACAGCTCGCCCCCGCCGTACGCCCAACCCTCGAGGAGGAAGAAGAAGAAGAAGAAGATATTCGGAATGGGAAGAGCAAGGCAGCTGTACCCACTGCAACCAAAGAGCAGCAGCACGAATATAAGCTGTGGCGTCTGTTTGTCAAGCAGCGCCTGTACAGGCATAACAAAGAGATTCTGGGCCAGCTTGAGCGGTCGCAGAGAATTGACAAGCTGGAAGAGACGCTCGTGAGTGTCGAGCTGGAGTATGCCCGCATTTTGAGCATGTTTGAGAGCCGAGCTAAGCTGGCTGCTGAGAAGCAGACATCTGGCAAGCGGAAACTGGACGAGAGTAGTAGTGAGCTGTCCCAAAATGGAAGCAAGAAAGCACGTGTGGAAGATGCATAAAAAGCGTTTCTCGGTGGTTAGCTGGAGTGAGATCTGGTGTTTAATGCGTGTCGGTGCAGGAGCGGAGGGACATCTGGTTGGCGTTTGCACAAGGGTCATGGAAAAATGTGGTTTTTCGAAATACTGTTAAGGCGGTGCTATGGAATACATTTGAACTTTTTACCTAGAACATTGAAAGCATGCAAGCAAGTCCGTGATACGTACATCGAGGCCCTCTTTAACTCCAATTCCTCAGCGCAGAACAAATGCACCGAACTCCAAGTTCTATAGATGAAGAAAGGGAAGGAAAGCAATCTAATTCTTCTTTTCTGCCATTTGTCCGTCAACATCTACACTTAATACCCTTGACTACCATCTTTGGCCATAGTCGCTGCTTCGCGGACTGCGCGTGCCACTGTGCTGCGCACACGGCCCTCTTCCAGGGCTAAGAGGCCGTGGATCGCGCCCCCGCCGGGCGTGGTGATACGGTCTCGTAGAAGCGCTGGGTGCTCGCCGTGTTGGAGTACCAATCCTGCAGTGCCGCGCATCGACTGGGCCGCCATGCGCTGCGCCTCAGATCGAGAGAGTCCCATGGCGACGGCGCCGTCGATGGCAGCCTCCAAGACGAGGGCGAAAAACGCCGGCGCGGCAGTGCTCAGAGCCGTGGCGCTGCAGGAGGCGACCGACGCGGTGTGGTGGTGGTCGCCTGGCAGATGCACAACGTCGCCGATGCGGCGGAAGATCCAGGTGACCAGGGCGGCGGAGGCGGGCGTCGTGGTGGAGGTGTCCACGACGGTCATGCTCTCGCCGATGAGGCTGGCCGCGTTGGGAAGCACCCGCACGATGCGGCAGCGCCCGTCGACGTCAGGGTCCTGGGTCGGCACGGAGCCGCCGTGTAGGTAGCCCTCGATCTGGTTGACCGTCACCCCGCCGCAGATGCTGATCAGCAGCTTGCCGTGCAGGGCCCGCACCATGCCTGGGGCGCTCAGCAGCTCGCGCACGCCAGACGCAGGGCACGCGAGCAGCACGACGCCGGCCTGCTGGACAGCGGCGACGTTGTCGTTGACGACAACCTTGACGACAGACGAGTGCTCCCAGAGCGCGGCCTTGATGCGCTTGGCAGATTCAGCGTGGCGGACACAGGCGAGGAACCGGGTCGGCAGCTGCGCCGGCATCTCGTCGTTGTCGGTGATAGCCGGGGTCGAGGCGCCGGAGCTGGTCAGGGACGCCGCCGGATTGGAGGCCACGACCTGTAGCGGCCGCGGCGCGTCCATCTCGGCGAGCGAGGCTAGGATGCCAGACAGGATGGCGATGCCCATAGTGCCACATCCCAGCACGGCCAGGGTCAGGTGGTCTGACGTGTGTGATGATGTCGAACTGGCGAGAGCAGCAGCCCCGGCTGCGCCCACTATTGGTAGACTGACAAATGAAGTGGCAGGCATTTTGTGAGATCTATTCCAGCAGGGGTTGTCATGAGACAGATGGGAGATGTGCTTGGCATTAATACTCTGTTTCTCATGACCGCCTTCAGCTGTTGTAGAATCAAAGAACGAAAGAAAGAAAAGAATGCAAGAATGCAGCCAGCTGTTATCTTCTTTTTTATAATCGACACCCGCGTCGCTGTTATCAGAGCGAGGCCATCGAAAATACATGGGTAGGGCGAGGAAAAAGGGGCTTGACTAGAGGAAGGATAGTTACGACTTCCGTCTCATTTTCTTCAACTTCCGTCTTTTTTCCATGGAATAGAACAGGACCCTTGGAATACAACCCACAGAGCACTTGAGGGCCCATGCTGCGTGATATTCTTATCCTGTTGGACTGTTGTTGTGCTTCAAACACTGCTTTATTCGTTTCCATCTCCTAGGCATCAGGTGGCAAAGTGAGATGATCGGTCATCAAAACAGAACTGGAGCTCCCTAAAATGGCAATTAACCAGGCGACACGAGGAAAAGTGTTGTGTTCGGCCTGGCCGACTTACATGCTTCGAATACAATAGGATGGGGGTAGTCCATGGAGAAATTACCATTGGATTGTTTGACCGGGCGTTGCGGCACACTACTGTGACAAACTTTTGGCGGGCCGTCGCCCTACAAATTTTTGGTGCAGACATGCTGGCAGCAATCTGCTAAACCAACCCGACAACTCAAACACCAACCTTTAACGGCACCCCTTGAACTTTTTACTAATCCGACGGAGGTAGAACAGCACAGGCGCTATGCGATCTTGATTTGCATTTATCTTATATCTTTAACCGTCTTTGCTGTTGCCCCTTGTTAACTAGCGTGGGCAGCGTAAGAAACGTCTGCTATTCGCAGCTGGATTTGTCCCGAAGTGGACAGCAGAAAACGAGTTCAAGAAGAGGTGGGACAAGAGAAAAGAGAACGGAAGAGGACTTCTGGCCATGGCGGACCCGTTCGAGGTTCGTCTGCGCTTCAGCGCGCAGCTGCAGAACCTCAACGCGTCGGTCACATCCGCCCAGAAAGCCGCAGTATATGCGCTCAAGTACAAAGACATGGACGAGGATCTCCACTCGTGCATCATCGAGCAGCTGGAGAAGGTGAGCTCGCCTTCTCGTACACTTGTAGACAAATATGGCCCTTGCTGATATCTGCCAGCCACAAACTGCTCTGAATAAGCGGGCCAACATCATGTATTTCCTCGAGCACTTTCTCGAGCTCGCCCAGCGAGAAGGCAACAACGACTACGTTGGCATGATCCAGCGCGACATCATCCGTGTTGTCGACGCTGTGGCCCCCGAGAGTGGTCAGGGAGCTGCCAACGTCAAAGTCGTGCGCAAAGTGCTGCAGGCTCTGCAGCAAAAAGGCTTCCTTGAAAGTCAGGCTGTGACAGAGATCGAAGAGGTTCTGAAGGAGCGGGAGACCGACCTTTCGTCGCCCACCAACGGACGAGAAGGTGGCTCGCAGGCTCCGTCAGGCGGGGGCAACGGCAGAGATGCCATGTTTGGCGATGCCATGGACATCGACGGTGGTCCACCCTCTCAAACTATTCCGGCGCGAAGCGGGCGTGCGGCCAACGCAGGGGGCGGGGGCGGCGATGCTGGCGCAGACGCACCCCGGCGGCTAGACAAGAAACAGATTGAAGAGCGCATCGAAGAAGACCGTGAGCGCCACAAGCGCCTGCGCGAGAACATCTGGGCCGTACCAAAGGGTGCCGATGCCGAGATGTGGAAATTATGGGAAGAGACGAGCGACCTCGGTGAGGACGATCATTTGATGGGCGAGGAGGAGCTGGCCGAGCGGGACCAGACACTGCGCACAAGCTGCGTGCACCGGGAAGCAGACCTGGTTGCAGCAAATAGGAGATCCTCGCGGTGACGATGATGTGCGCTCCTGATCCCGCGTGCCGCAACGTCCCTTTCAGTTTCGTTTCTTTTCTATCCCGAGTTTCTTCAACACTACTAAGGAGGTGAATGGCGTTATTGGGTTTCGTCAGGATAAGCTAAGCTGGGGATCTCCGAGTCTATGAACTCGAGTCTGCTTTTGTTGTATTGGTACGGGTTGGCCATCTTGTTCCTTCGCTTTGCTGGTAAGAAGTAGCGTGGTAAAAATACAAGTTTGGTGGTAGAGGATTCTGGAAATGATCTTTTGGGCTTCAGAGCGGACCAACAAAATATGAGAAAAGGAGTATGGTATTCTGAGGAGAAGTACAATATGATGATAATGTTACATAGTTGGCTGTTTATCTCGTTTGTTTACAAAGGGTGCTCGCCTCCATCACAGACGCCCAAGACTCGCCCGTGGCCATTTCGTAGACAACCCATACTCCCGATTTTGGCGAGACGTGACCTTTGTATACGATTTCATAATCTCGACAACCTGCCTTATTCCAGGGCCGCCGTAGCACCAAGCTCCTTCAGTGTCGCAACCATTTTCTCAGCCTCTTCCTTCGGCACAGACTCCTTCATCACCTTTGGCGCGCTCTCCACAAACTTCTTGGAGTCCACTAGACTCAGGCCCAAGAGGTTCTTGACCTCCTTAATGATCTTAGGCTTAGAGCCAGCCTCGAAGCTGACAAGCTTCACAGTGAATAGCGATTTCTCTGCTGCTGCTGGCGCCTCATCCTCCTCGGCAGCTTCGGCTGGCGCGGCGCTCGGCGCTGCGGGGGCTGCCGCAAAGCCGCCAACGGGAAGGTCGGGAATGTTCAACCGGGTCTGTCAATAGATATAATGTCAGGATAGAGCCTCAATTGTGGCAGGGGGTATATGAAGGCAGTCTGCGGGTAGGTTACCTTCAAGCTTGCAACTAGACTGGCGGTCTCGAGGAGCGTCAATTGGCTGATCTGGTCCACAATCCCGGATATTTTAGGATCCACCGCAGCCTCGGTCGAATTGTGCCGCCGTGAAATCAGCTGGGGAGAGACAGACAGAGACGCAAGGGAAGCGCTGGCTGGGCGGAGGCGGCTGCCTGAAGTCCGGAGGTGTTGCGCGCAGCGCTGGGCTGCGTAACGGCAAGTCATCGACATGGCTGCGGGGTGCCAGAAACAGAGTTCACGACGAAGACACGAAATATAATATATCCGTAGGGAATTCAATTGGTCGTTGGGCAAGACTTGCAGGCAAGACTTCTGCGAATATGTCGCGTGGTAAGGTGGTCACGATGGTCTTGGAACGCTGGGAACATAAATCGAACGAACAGAAGTTGGCAAAATTTAACGGATTTTCTTCGCGCAGGCCCAAGTTTGCCGTGATTGGTTCGCCCCCACGTAGTGGAGCGATCAAGCTTTAAGCTCGAAAAAAAAAGTTTATCGATAACACCAAAAAAAAAAAAAGTTAAGATAATAGTTAGCATACATACTGATCGACTCCTCCAGCCAAAAAACCTTCGTGTTTCTAACCTTCTATATATTATAGGTTTTCTTCAAAAACGACCTCACGTGGACCAAACAGATGGTATGACCATGTGAAGGAAACCTACAATTCATCATTCTACGCCGTGTGAAATGGCTGTATATAATGTTACGCCACAGAGACAATCTCTGTTGGCAGACCCGAAAACTCTGGGCCTACTGCCGCCTGAGTTGCTGCAGGTTATTCAGGGCCAAACAACGATTACTGCGACGTCCTCGAGTCCGCTCCCACCACCGCCTTCTCAGGCGAGCTTTTTAGATGCCATAGCACAGGCCGCCCTCTTACCAAGACTCACTGGGCCTCTTTTTATTTACTTCGAACCCCTCTTCGCCGACATCTCCGCGCGATGGCTCCTACACTCCCGACGTGACTCGCAAGATGATTCTATTCTGGCAGCTTTTGCCAGAGTTTTACCACTGGCTCCCTACATATCCGTATTCTTGGACAGATACCTCGCTGAAACATCTGCGGCGACGCAAGGCGATGCTCTGCCATCTGGACGAAACTCGGTCTTTTCCTCCCTCCGCACACTCTCCTTCCTCTACCAGAGCAGCGCCGACGCTCTGCCTTTACCTTCAGATCACGATCTTGCTAGAATATTGCTGTGTCTGTGGAGGCTTATAAATTTTGACGCATTTGCCTATGGCCATCTTGTGCCTGCTAAGCTGCAGCAATTGTTCCACCACAGCTTTCCGCCCGTCCGTTTTCTTGCCATCCGTGTGTTTTGCCGCTTACATGCCGCTGCCGATTTCAAACTAGAGTCACTGCTCCGCCAATTTATATCAGAAGATGACAATCTTGTCGCTGAATTCGACGGGAAAGAAGCCGATTATGCGTTTCTCACTCTGTACGAGCATACACGATGTAAGGAGTGGCACGATCAGATCCTCAGCACACAGATGAAGAGCGCCGCAGAGGCTGAAGAGCCAGAGCCAGAGCAACCAAAAACTCTGCCACAAACCCCCCCCCCATTAATACTTCCTTTGACAAATCTTGTTGCCGTATGGGGGCGCGGCGTCATTCCTCGTCCTGGAACCAGCCTGGCTGCCGATGATGTTGGCTACTCTACACAACCATCTTTCCTGGTTAAGACTGCAACAACACTACGAAATCTTGAGGCTCTTGCGGAAAGGCTAAAGAAGCCCGAACCCATCTTACTCCGTGGCTTGCCGGGCTCGGGAAAGACGTCTCTGGTCCGAGAAGCCGCGCGAGAGCTGGGAATGGAAGCAGGCCTCGTTACATTGCACTTGAATGAACAGACAGACGCCAAAACCCTTGTCGGCTTATACTCTACGGGTTCAAAACCAGGCTCCTTTCAGTGGCTCCCAGGTGTTTTGACGGCTGCTGTTCAAGAGGGTCGGTGGGTGCTCATTGAGGACCTGGACCGGGCACCTAACGAAGTCATGAGCACCATTTTGCCTCTGATCGAGCGACGAGAGTTGCTGATTCCTAGCCGACGTGAGACTATCAAAGCCTCTCGTAATTTCCGCATTTTCGCTACTGTTCGAACCGCAGCTGGTATAAACGGCCAAGAAACAACGCGTTCGTTATTGGGCGAGCGACTCTGGCAGCAGCTCCCTGTCCATCCGCTGCCTCTCTCTGAGCTGAGACACGTTGTCCATGAAAGTTATCCGTCTCTTCAACCTCTCATCAGCGATATTATCTCCGTGTTCAACCAGCTTACGCTTTTGGCTTCGAAGAAAACTGTGATTTCTCCAGCGGCAATTGAACGACCTGTAACTCTTCGCGACTTGATGAAATGGTGCCGCCGCATTGATCATGTCCTTTTCCCCCAAGGCAACAATGGCAACATGTCGAAGCGGACAATGGCCCTAGAGCAGGCCGGCACATTCTCAGAAACAGCTTTGATTGGCATTTTCTTGGATGCCGTGGATTGCTTTGCTGGCAGTATAAAGGACAAGCGCATGCGGGATATTTTGGGCCAGAATATCGCACAAGTGCTGCGTATACCCCCCGAAGTCGCCGAACACGCACTTACTTCTCACGAACCTCAATTCCATGACGGAGAAAAGCGATTAATTGTTGGCCGAGTCACTCTGCAGAAGCCAAGGCGTGGGGCTGGTCGCATTGCAAGTAAGCCAAAGGGACGACTCTTTGCTACCACAGCACATGCGAGACGCCTTCTTGAGCAGATTTCCGTTGCCGTGGACCTATCTGAACCTCTACTTCTTGTTGGCGAAACAGGTATCGGTAAGACAACTGTTGTGCAGCAGCTGGCCGAGTCGATGGGCCATAAATTGGTCGTGGTAAATTTATCACAACAGAGTGAGGCAAGCGACCTGCTCGGTGGCTTCAAACCTGTCAACGCTCGAAGCTTGGCGATGCCTCTGAAAGAAGAGTTTGAAGACTTATTTTCGGCTACCGGTATTTCCGCAGAAAAGAACGAGAAATATTTGAAACGAATCAGCACGAGCGTGGCCCGCGGAAAATGGGCTGACGTCTGCCGGCTCTGGCAGCAAGCACCTAAAATGTTTGCTAAGATTTTGGAACATCTATCTGAAAAGCAGTCATCACGTGTAGCAGATGCATCAACAACATTAGACAAAGATGGCCAGCCAGCAAAGCGCAGAAAGACAGAATCTTCCAAGCTCAAATCATTGCTTGACCTGAAACCGCGGTGGGATGCGTTTTCCGAAAAGCTGGAGCAGTTTGACATCCAAATTGCAGGCGGCTCTGGAGCCTTCGCTTTTGCTTTTGTTGAGGGAAAGATTGTACAGGCCGTGAGGAATGGAGACTGGCTTCTTTTGGATGAAATCAACCTGGCGTCACCCGATACGCTGGAGTGCATTGCTGACCTTCTCTCTTCTGGACCTGGCGATGTTCCGTCAATTCTTTTGTCGGAGACTGGCGAAATCGACAAGATTCAGGCGCACCCAGATTTTCGCGTTTTTGGTGCAATGAATCCGGCAACTGATGTGGGAAAGCGGGACCTGCCTATTGGTCTGAGGTCGCGATTCACTGAGCTCTATGTCGCCAGTCCAGACCGAGATATACAAGACCTAGTACCCATCATTAAGACTTACCTCAAAGGTAATGCAAAGGCTAGTGACCGAATCACCGAGCGGGTGGCTAGACTCTACCTTGCTATTAAGAGTCTCGCCGAGGATAAGAGGATAGTCGATGGAGTCAACGAAGTTCCACATTATAGCCTCCGTACTTTGACTCGCGTTCTGCGTTACGTCGACGATGTGGCTCCTTTCTACGGTCTCGAGCGGGCTCTCTTCGAAGGCTTCTGCATGGGCTTCCTTACTCTCCTCAGCCAGGAGTCGGAGAACTTGGTAATGCCACTGATTTTAGATCAGCTATTTGGCGACACCAGCAAACAGCGCCGCCAAGTTCTCCTCTCTCAGCCACCAAAGACCCCGAGTGACGGACGCTCATTCATCCGTTTCTTCAACAAAGAGAAAGACCGCCAGTACTGGCTATTGCAAGGTGCCGAGACGCCGCTGGAACGTACTGATTATATTCGGACGGCCTACGTTGAACGGAATTTGTTGAACCTAGTCCGAGCGACATCGACACGCCGCTTCCCCATTCTTATTCAAGGCCCCACGTCTGCGGGCAAGACTAGCATGATCGAATACCTTGCGCAGTTCAGCGGCAACAAGTTTGTGCGAATTAACAATCACGAGCACACCGATTTACAAGAGTACTTAGGCACCTACGTAAGTGGTGCCGACGGAAAACTAAAGTTCCAAGAGGGTGTCCTGGTGCAAGCTATGCGCCAGGGACATTGGATTGTTCTGGATGAGCTGAACTTGGCTCCAACAGACGTACTAGAAGCACTTAACCGTCTGCTGGACGATAATCGTGAACTGCTGATACCTGAAACACAAGAGGTGATACTTCCACACGAGAACTTCATGCTCTTTGCGACGCAGAATCCTCCTGGGTTATATGGCGGTCGGAAAGTGCTCTCACGAGCCTTTCGCAACCGTTTTCTCGAGCTTCACTTCGATGACATTCCCGAAAATGAACTGGGCTACATTTTACAGATGCGGTGCCGCAATACGGCACCCTCCGATTGCGAGCGCATTGTGGCCGTCTACAAGGAGCTGTCACGGTTGAGACAAACAAGCCGTGTATTCGAGCAAAAGAATAGCTTTGCTACGCTGCGCGACTTGTTTCGCTGGGCACTCCGCGAGGCAGACAACCGTGACCATATTGCTTGCCACGGCTTCATGCTCTTGGCTGAGCGTGTCCGGGATGAAGAGGAGCGCTTGGCCGTCAAAAAAATAATAGAAACAATTTTCAAGACGAAAATCAACTTGGAAGCTCTATATGGGCCGGATGCCAGCCTTGATCTGCAGCGTTTTGAAACCCAACAAAACCCTGCCCAGAAAGTAGTTTGGACGAAGGCTATGAGGCGGCTTTTTATCTTGGTATCTCAAGCGTTGAAGAATCGCGAACCCATCCTGCTAGTTGGAGAAACTGGTTGCGGCAAAACCACGATATGCCAGCTGATGGCCGAAGCAGCTGGTAGGGAGCTGCACATTGTCAATGCGCACCAGAACACAGAAACCGGCGATCTGATCGGTTCCCAGAGGCCTGTCCGAAACCGTGCCACGATAATTGAGTCTTTGCGCAAAGATCTTGTCAAGGCCTTGTCCCTGCTATCTGCAACATCTGGTACTGGCTCTAATGCAGTTGATGGTGACGAGACTGTTGAAATCTTGCTCGAAAAATATAATGCTTATACATCAGAAGAGAAGGAGGCACTCCCCGCTGCATTAGTTAAACAAATTGCTCGCGATGAGGCTAGAAGCAAGGCATTGTTTGAGTGGTCAGACGGTAGTCTGGTTCATGCGATGAAATCTGGACACTTTTTCTTGCTAGACGAAATCTCGCTGGCAGACGACTCGGTTCTGGAGCGGCTGAACTCGGTTCTGGAACCACAGAGGACCTTGCTTTTGGCTGAAAAGGGGGTTGGCGATGATGACCTATCTATTCAAGCTCATGAGGGCTTTCAGTTTTTGGCTACGATGAACCCAGGCGGTGATTTTGGCAAGAAGGAGCTGTCGCCAGCGTTGCGCAACCGTTTTACCGAGATCTGGGTACCGTCACTGACTGACAGCGATGATGTTCAGGCCATTGTCTCATCTGCTCTCACCAGTGACGTCCACCACCTGGCTAAGACGATTGTGGATTTTTCATATTGGTTTGGCCGGGCATTTCGAGCCTCATCTGCGACACCCTTTTCTATACGTGACATTCTCGTCTGGGCACAGTTTGTCAACAAATGCAGTCAGACATCAACACCCGAATTTGCTCTCATTCATGGCGCCGCCACAGTATTCATCGACACGCTCGGCGCCAACCCCTCTGCCATGATTTCGGCGGACGCGGCAGTGGCTGAAGAGCAGCGTGAGCTTTGCCTTCAGAAATTGGCCTCTCTACTTAATATGAACAGCACAGATGTTTCTGCTATATATCGAATGCAGCCTTCACTCCGTGCCACAGATAATACTCTTTGGGCAGGCGACTTCAGCATCGAGAGATCGGTTAGAGGAGCTTTTGATGCTAGCTTTGATTTCGAAGCCCCAACGACTAAAATGAATGTCATGCGTGTTGTCCGTGCTCTTCAGATGAACCAAAAGCCCATTTTACTTGAGGGAAACCCTGGCGTGGGCAAGACAACCCTTATTGGCGCACTGGCTCGAGCTTGCGGTCAGCCCTTGACTCGCATCAACTTGTCTGACCAGACTGATTTAATGGATCTGTTTGGTACAGACGTTCCTGTTGAAGGTGCCGAAGCAGGCAATTTTGCTTGGCGAGATGCCCCTTTCTTGCAGGCCATGCAAAAGGGCGAATGGGTACTCCTCGACGAAATGAACCTTGCATCTCAAACGGTTCTTGAGGGTCTCAATGCTTGTCTTGACCACCGAGGAGAAGTCTATATCGCAGAACTCGACCAGACGTTTAAGCGCCACAATAACTTTCGCCTCTTTGCTGCCCAGAATCCGCATCACCAGGGCGGTGGCCGAAAGGGTCTGCCTAGCTCTTTTGTGAATCGATTTATCGTTGTGTATGCCGACGTTTTTACGGAAGCAGATCAGCTATGTATCGCCCGCAAGCGCTATCCGAAGATTTCGACAGACACAGTTAAAAGCATTACCGAATTTATCTCAGCGCTAGAGCGTGAGGTTGTCTCGCACCGCTCGTTTGGCCTCCAAGGGGCCCCCTGGGAATTTAACCTGCGTGACACACTTCGGTGGCTTGAATTGGCAACGTCTTCGTCCTCATCAGCAGTACATGACTACTTTGATATTACCATTCGCCAACGCTTCCGCACTGCACGCGATCGACAAGAGGTTTCACAGCTTTTTGCTGCCGCTTTCGGTCTCCTTCACCAGCCACACAGTCTTTATTATGCCACTGGTTCCAGTGTAGCTCAGGTTGGCATTGCACTTATGGACCGTAATCTGGTATCACAGCCAACATTCGACTTCCCTGGGCTAGATACAACGTCACGGCTACCTGAACTTGAATCGCTTCTTGTCTGTGTGAAAAGCAACCTACCATGCATACTAGTTGGACCATCAGGCACAGGCAAGTCAGTCCTGTTGCAACATGTTGCGGCACTAGCTGGCAAATCACTTATTGTATTTCCGCTGAGCGCGGATGTGGATGCCATGGATCTCGTGGGTGGCTTTGAACAGGCCGATCCAATAAGAGAGGTTCATGCCAGCTTAACTGATTTGAAAGAGAACCTTGAACTGTTCTTGCTACATCATGCAACCGACGAACATCTAAACGAGAGCCTCGAGATAGCCGCGGAGTTGCTTTTGATAATACACCTTCGGCCACAAAATACGCCTAATACCAGTACTAATAACGAGGCAGACTACTTTGCAAGTGTCTCTAATTGCATACGCCGCCTTGGTCCTCTAGTTGATGTCGAGTCACAGCTGGCTAAGATTTTGTCAAGAACAAACGATCTTTTACAACAACCTCTAGGACTCGACAACCCCCGTTTTGAATGGCTCGACAGCGTCATCGTTCATGCAGCGCAAGCTGGCCATTGGCTCGTGCTGGACAATGCAAACTTGTGCAATGCTTCCGTGTTGGATCGCCTTAATTCGCTATTGGAACGCCCTCAGGGATTTCTGAGCATCAATGAACACAGTGGACCGGATGGTGCGCCTCGGATCATCGAACTCCACCCAGACTTTCGTGTATTTCTTACCGTTGACCCGCGATACGGAGAGCTGTCTAGGGCAATGCGAAATCGATCGGTTGAAATCTATGTACACTGCGACAATGATGATGAGCTGAGCATCATTCGAACGGAGAACACCTACAAGCAGCGGATTACGTCAGTTGAGGCGCGGATGCTGCGGTATCTTGATGTTATCAACCATATAGCTGCTACAGAAGCGTACGATGATATGGATGCTGCCCTGCTCTGGCTCGACAACCTGTCTCTGGCTGACTTGACACTACTTCCCCGCTTCCTCCACGCTAACAAGGCTGGCGGTCTGGTCAAATATCCGGGGGATGAACGACAATGGCAGACATTTTTGTGGCATATCGAGGCCATAATTGCTTTAGTTAACTCGTCTGAAGCCCAGCCTATTCGCAAAGCAATTTTGCAGCACTATAACCTACTTTCTAGTGGCCACTTTGGAGAGGAGACTGCTGACATAGCCATTACTTCAACTCCACAGCTCAGCACTCTCTTTGTTCAAGAACAACCACTCCATCCGCTCCAAAACGCTTCCCTTGTACGAGACACTCAGGCTTCACATACTCCGGCTAAGGCCTGGTGGCTTGGTGCTCGCTTTGAGCGCTATACTGAAGTGTACTACGCACAACAAGATCTACAGTCCCAAGCACAGCGAGCTGCAACATCATTGTCGAGACTTTCACAACTCACCCGTCTTCAACGCTCGTCTCTGTCGGGCCAGGTAGCCATTGTAACACGAGATTCTACATCACAAGTCTATCGATTCTTAGCCGATGTTGCTACGAACTTGTTGCAGTTATGTTTGCTGGCAGACGTAGTGCATGATGATGATGGCAAGAGCAAACGGCACTTACTTCATATTGTCTCGCACTTTTGGTGGCGTACTCATTACCTCACATCATTGCAATTTTTTGATGAGGCCAAGTTCCAGGCACATTTAGGTCATGGCCGCCAGCTGCTGCAAGAGGCGAAGTCGGTGCTGAGAAGTAAAGATGAACAATTGGTGCCATACGATGATTCCGAAATGTTCTCTCTCTTCATTTCCAAAGTGGATGAGCGTCTTGAAAATGATTTCGCCGCTGGTTTTAAATTGACAACGGGACTAAGCATGGAGATACTCTGGCCATTACTCCGCTCATTGCCCATCCCCGACCTACAGTCATTTTCGCAGATAACCAGCATGGAACGACTTGCTGCTCGTTTCGACAACTTGAAGTGGCGTGTACGGGACACGTCGGATACTGATCTAGGCAAGATCATGGCGTCTATAGCTGATGCATACTCTCTCCTTCGTGTTGACAGTGCTGATTCATCAAGCCTTATTGAAGCTTTGGCTAGTGAGATCGCCGAATTAGAGGCGCAGCTTGGCGAGGATTCCCAGCAATCTGGAGTTCTACCGCTACTTTCCGATATTTTTGAGGCAGTCCGCCAACTTCAAGTACTCTATGGGGGCTCAAATCTTAGCGAGCAAGACCAACTCAGCACGTTGGTTCTGTCTGGCTTATCGACTTTTTCA
This sequence comes from Hawksworthiomyces lignivorus, assembly GCA_002917075.1. Taxonomy (NCBI): domain Eukaryota; kingdom Fungi; phylum Ascomycota; class Sordariomycetes; order Ophiostomatales; family Ophiostomataceae; genus Hawksworthiomyces; species Hawksworthiomyces lignivorus. The sequence goes on along the minus strand of NTMA01000038.1, from coordinate 49,796 downwards.
CAGCTTCGACTGCGCAGCGCAGCCGGCATTGCTAGCCAATTTCAGGCCGTTGATTACCTTCTCAGCCAGGAGTCTACAATTCGGCCCTGGTCTGGTACATTGTCCATACAGCTTCTGCGGAAGTGCGATTTCATTGCTTCATTAAATCTTGCGTCTCTTAGATCTTTGGAAAGAGAGCTGCCATTAGCTGGGAAAGTGATCGCCCGTTCATCCGCTTTGATTACGTCCAATCCAGTAACCAAACTCAATAGGATTGTTTGGGAACTACTAGTGGCTATCGTTGCATCCCATGATGAATCTTTGAAAGGGAGCATTGAGTCACTATTCGAGAGAGCCATAAACAATCCTCAGATTAATCAGGTGGATATATCTGAGAGTGGTTTGATTGTCTTTGCTGAACAGCATAGCAGAGGTGGTGACTATATCCCTGCTCAACATATTATCTGGCCCGGGCTCGAGAAAAGCTTTGAAAATTCGTGGCCGGGACACATGCCTCATCAGCTGGCTTCAGTTTTGAATGAACACTTTTTGCCAGCTATCCTCGCGTTGGCTGCATCTGAACAAGGCAATAACACCCATCTACACCAGCCTCTCTCAGCCGTTGCTTGGGTGCAATTTGCCATTGGCTGCATTAAATTGTACACGCCAAACAAAGTATTCGACCCGTATCTGAAGTGGCATACCGAGCAGGAATTTGACGACACGCTCCGGGAATCTCTTGTTCAGAAAGTCTCAGCACTCGGCCAGTTTGAGAGGCTTTTTACCAACCAAGATACTTCTTCTGGTATCAATGTACGCGCGAACCTCCTGAAAGATGACATTGCTGTTTTAGATGCCAATATCTTAGCATCTTCCGAAAAGAATAAGAATCAACCGCAGCGAACCAAGGAGATTTACCGACCGCAAAGCACAAGCGGCCCAAGTCAGATATCACGTTTGCAAAAAGAAGTTTTCAACCCCGTGCTGGATGTTGTTCTCAAAGACGACCTTAGCTCTGCGCACTATAGGATTATAGCCTCGTTACGTCTCTCTGCATCAGCAGAAGCGCATCAAGAACTACAATTTTTACAAAGCAATGTCGTTCAACTGATTGAGAGATTACTCGCAAGCTTTGTGGCATATCAAGATCTGGCTGTACCCTTAGCCAATATGCTTCGTTGTTTACAGCTTGGCCTCTCTCTTAGCCAAGGTGGCCATGGACCTTCCGCCGTCGATCACATGACAGATTCAAGTAGATCTGCAAGTGCGTGGCTCGATATGACACCATTTTTAGGCGGTCATGTTACACGACTTGAAGATGTCCCAAGTTCAATTACAGAAAATTGGGAGTTTCTGCTTTTCAGCGGCATTTGTGCTAATGTAGGCGGAGGTACTGGCTACAATAATGATGCTAGCATTACTTTCTCGCCTGAAGGGCGTCATCGTATCATGGAATGCTTTCACTTCTTCTTCGGCCAATGGCAAAAAAAACTAGAGGCCGACCGAATGGAAGAAGAGAGCAAAAACAACTTATACCGGTTCCGCGGCAGCCAAGAAGATGAGGAAGAAATAGATTCGGCTGAGTTCAAAGAATTATTTCCCACATACGACGAAAATCACGATGACAACGGCAGAATCAGTGATCGAAAGAAAGCGCAGAGATCTGCAGCTCATGCTATCACGTCTACTTGGGAACTCTCGGCTGACATTGCTAAAATCCATCGCGATATTATTCAACCATCTCGGCCCGCAAGCGACATGATTATGGATTTCATCAAGTTGTCTGCTAAGAATCTCGCAAAAGAGAATTGTGATGATTACCCGTCATCACTTTCTACAACAAGTAATAGCCTTTTGCCAGCGGCGATGCTTGTACTAGATGATAGGCTACAAGATTTGCAGAATGCTACGACAGTGACGACTGCTTCCATGAAGACACCAACACAGTACAACTTCTATGCCGACGCAAACTTACTGGAAGCACGAAAACTCGTGACGCTTGTGTACGACATCCAGAAGAAATTCCGCAGTCTTCAGCAAGTTGACGAAATCGGTCACTTACAGCCTTTAACTGATGTTGTCCATGCGACAGATAAGGTGCTAGAACTTGGTTTTACCGAACCTCTCGCTAAAGTGATCCCCGCTGTTGAAAAGTTGCACGAATTCTTGTATGAATGGCAATTCCGTGGCTACGCGAGCCGTCAATACTTGACTCCGTCACTATACGATCGGCTCACGGCAACCCTAGTGAGCTGGCGAAAGCTTGAACTTTCAACTTGGAGCCGACTCTTTGACGCTGAAGAAGAGAGATGCCGGCAAGATGCAACTGCTTGGTGGTTCATTGCCTATCAAGCCGCCGTAGCAGGCCCCATGACCATCCTTCTCGAGCTGAATCACGATGTCAAAGATCACGATAGTTCGGCGCTCGCGTACCACGCCGAACAACTGCTTAAGGAGCTGGCGGCATACCTGTCTGGGTCTATCGTTGGACAGTACGCGGCACGCCTTGACCTGCTGCGACAAATTCAGGCTCACTTAGCTTTGCTTGTGCTGGATTACCCAGCGCTGACATTAATACACAACGCTGTTCAGAGTTTCGTGGATTTTTATGCGCGCTACGAAAACAAAGCCGCTGAAGCTGTCAAGAAGGGACGTGAAGCCTTGCAAAAGACAATGAATGACGTGCTTCTTTTGGCTAGCTGGCGTGATACGAATATCGAATCGCTTCGTGAAAGTTCACGAAAATCCCACCAAAAATTGTTTCGCTTGGTGCGCAAGTTTCGTACTGTTCTGGGACAACCCATGGAATCTATTATCTCTCAAGGTCTACCGGACGAAGAGGAACAAGCAATTATGCAAGGGAGTCATTTTCCAGCTCTCTTACTAGACGCTTCGGTTGATCTAGCTCAACCACGCGCCGCGGCAAAACTCTGCGAGCATCTCGTCCCAGATTGGGGCGCAGATTCTCATACGCGTCGCCTATCTAGCTTGGATCGTATTGTTAGCACCATGGTCAAAGCCAGCACCCTCCCACCATCAGCACTGGATGCTCCTGACGTGGTCCATACTTTTGTGGCAGATTTGCTGACTTCCATGGCTGCTTTGCGCAAAGAGACTCCTGGGCTTCTAACGGAAGAAAACAAAGAAGTCGTCAAACATCTCAAAACTCGTAAAATTCGCCTTTTCGATGAGACAGTCAAAGCAGTGCGCCAGATGGGTTTTAGCAATAACTTGGGCACTAGCCGATTAGCAGCACAGGGGTCTTTGGAATTGATATTTTCCGGCTACAAAGCTATGCGTCTACCAGATGGATTGGACCTTGCCGGCCTAGAATACGTGTTTCACAAATTTGTTGACCTGGCACCTCAATTCCGCGATGCTCTTCACAATCACCACAGTGATCTGCAGCATGTCACAGCTCGTCGCAGTGTGGGCCACTTGGAGGGAATCCTCTTTATTGCTTTGCATCAACGTGATCTGTTAGCGAGGTCATCTAAAGGGCTAATTGCTCTAGAAAGCCAGATTGCTTACATTAAGAATCTGAGCGCCAAAATTGATGGCCAGGCTGTCGAAAATTACGTCGAGGAGCGTTTCAAACCACAACTTGATGTCAATCCAGCAGATCACACTCGCGTATTACAGTGGGTAGTTCCCGTTATTCGCGTAGCTATCCACCTTGTTGATGTTCATGCTCGACTGGCGACTACTGACTGCCAGTCCATTCACGCACAACTTCAGAAATGGTGTGACAGGCTGCAGAAGCGAATTATCCAGCTAAATACTGCACCTATGCTCCCCATTGGCTTTGTCTCTTGTGAAGTGTTACAGCTTCAAAGCCAAGCTAAAGAAGAGTTACGACTATTCAATACAGACTTAGACTTGCAAATTGAAGAGCGGCCGGAATTAGCCTATATTCTGGGACAACTAAAGCTCTGGACTAGCATAAACTACAACGACAAGAAGAACGCATCATTCAGAGCCGAACGAGAAGCTAGCCTTCCGAACTTTACTAGTGAAGCTCTAGACCTCTCTAAGAGAGTACTTGATGCGGTGCAGAAGCTAAACAGGTCCATCTCTGAACTGCCTGAGTCGACTGAGGAAGCATCGTGGCTTATCAACTACAATTCAAAGCTCTCAGTTGCTGTGAAGTCGCTCCACGTCGATACCATTGTTAATAGCATTAAGCAATGCATTCAGTGCATGAGAGATGTGTGTGAAAATACAATAGACAAGGTCAAGGCTTCTATGCCTGGTGTCCTTCTCTGTGTCCTTATACCTCTCTTACAGCAGTATGCAGCAACTTACAAGCATTTACTTCTTCGTCTGGCGTTGCTTCATCGGTCTACCTGCCAACTTGGCTATCGTTTAAGCCGTGCTTTTGTGGAAATTGCGTCACAAGGCTTTTGCACGCCTCCAGACAAGTCAACCGATGATACAGCTAAGCAAAGCGGCAAATTAGAAGAAGGCACTGGCTTAGGAGATGGCGAGGGTGCCGAAGACATCAGCAAAGACATCCAGCCTGATGAAGATCTCTCGGAGCTGGCACAGACGGCTAATAAGAGTGATGAAAAAGACGATGGAGACGAGATTGAAGATGAAAAGGATGCTGTTGACATGGGCAATGACGATATGGAAGGCGACTTAGGCAGTGTCGCTGGTGAGGAGAACGACGAAGACGGGAGTGATGACGACCAAGATGGCGGCGATCAAGATGAAATGGACGAAGAATCAGGAGATGTTGACGACCTAGACCCTACTGCTGTCGATGAGAAAATGTGGGATGGCGATGATGATGCCGGAGGTACAGACAAGGAGCAACAGGGTAACGAGTCTATGGGCCAGAAGAACGAAGATGAAAACGAGGCAGCCGCGGCGGATGAAAACGAGAAGAAACCCTCCGCAGATGAAACGCAGGCCGCAGCTGGCGATGAGGTGGAAGCAGATGAACAACCAAATGGGGATGAAGACAAAGACAATGGTTCTGACGTTGAAGATGATGATGCCATGGGTTCAGATGATGAGCAAGCGGGGCCGCAGCAAGAACTCAATCGACAGGATCAAAATGTCGAACAGAATGACGTTTTAGATTTGCCCGATGACATGGAGTTGGACAATGAAGAAGGCGACAAAGATGAGGACGATTTCGATGGCCTTGATGACCAACAAGAAAATGGTGCTGAGGATGCGGAAGAAGAAGGCGCTAAAGATGATGGAGAGAGTCAAGTTGAAGATGGAGACAAAGGCGAGAAAAATCTTGAAGTGGAAGATCTCGAAGAAATACAGAGCAATGGTGAGGCGAAGAAAGAGGACAGAGCTGAAGAAATAGGAGAAGATGCCTTTGATGAGCTGCAAAATGATTTGGAGGAGAACAAGAATGAGGAAGAAAGAGAGCCCACTCCAGAGCCAGTCGACAATTCCATATCCACCAAAAAGGAAACCGCTGCTTCTAGCGATGTACAAAACGGCATAGGCCCTGAACAAGACAACAGCGCTGGTACCGAAGAGCACGAGGACAATTCTTCGGCCCAGAACAAGGATAATGCAGCCAAGCGGAATCAAGGCGACGACGGACAACAAGACGCCGACGAGCAGGAAAATGTATCTGGAGGTGATGGGACGATTTCTACTCGCGACCGCAAAAATGATGAGAGTGAACAAGGTCAAGACGATCCTTCTATGGCAAATACAGAAACAACAGAAGAACACAAGCCATTCAAGAAACTAGGGGATGTGCTTGAACGCTGGCATCGGACGCGCCGTGAGATCAAAAATGCGGAAAAAACGCAAGAGCAGGAAACCAATAACGAAGACAGCGAGAATCAAAGTACGCGGAAGGAGTTTCAGCATCTCCATGACGAGGATGCAGCGGCAACTACCCAAGCTATGGGCGCTGCAGAGGATGAGGAAGCCAAACCTTTTGACGATTCTATGGCGATCGGAGAAGATGAGATGCAACAAGAAAAGTCGGGCGACGGTGATGGAAATGATCAGAAAACTCGCTATGGCAATGAAGAGAGCAATGAAGATGAGCCGGATGATGAAGCAAAGAGCGACAAGATGATGGATGATAACGACAGCGATGATGGCCGTCACAAGACAGAGCTAGAAGATGCCCGAGCCGGTGCATCTATGCGAAAGGGGGCTTTCGACCGCGACGAAGAAGATGACGACAGCATGGAAAAAGACAAAATCGAACAAGACCACGAAGATGAACAAAGCGAGGATGAACTTGTCACATCGCAGCTTCTATCGACTCATCTTGATGATTCAGAAGAAAATGAATTGTCCCTGATCTCAGTGGAAGATGCTCTCCAGCAGTGGTCGGCTTTCCAGACGGCTACACACCCTCTGTCACTGTCTTTGGCTGCCCAATTACGCCTCATCTTGACACCATCCCAGGCCACTCGTCTTTCTGGTGATTTCCGTACCGGCAAACGACTGAGCATCCGCAAGATTATCCCATATATTGCCTCTGGCTACAAACGTGATAAGATTTGGATGCGTCGCAGCATTCCAACGAAACGAGCATATCAGATTCTCATTTGTGTAGATGATAGCAAGAGTATGGGAGAAGGTTTCTCTAGTGCACAACACGACTCCTATGTGCATTCGTTAAAAAGCTCTGCCTCGTCTCCTGGTCACCTCGCTCTAAGCTCTCTTGTCATGGTTGGACGTGCTCTTGCCATGCTTGAGGCTGGTCAAGTTGGCGTATTGGGTTTTGGTGCCCGCGTGTTCACAGCTCATGCTCTAGATGCAGACCAATCTTTCGGTTCTGGCGCCGCCGTGGGCGGTGGTGGCAGCGGCGCAGCACAGACCTTGCGCAAGTTCACGTTCCAACAAGACCGTACTGATGTGGCTCTGCTACTACGAACGACAATTGACCGATTCAAAAAGGCACGGGATATGAACGCAGCTACAAGTAACAATGCTGATCTCTGGCAGCTAGCCATCATTCTGTCAGACGGTCTAACGCCCTCGGCAGCCCACGAGCGCATCCGGCGACTCTTACGAGAAGCCGCTGAGGCGCGGATTATGGTTGTTTTTGTTGTTCTAGATGGGAGCAACAGCAACACCGAAGAGGGAGGAGTAAGGTCAAAGGAAGGAAGCAGCCGCGGTTCCAACAGCGTGCTGGATCTAAAGGAAGCCAAATTCGTTAAGGACCCCATTACGGGCAGTAGCCGTGTCGTCATTGAACGGTACCTAGACACGTTCCCTTTCCCTTACTATCTGATCGTGCACCATTTGGAGGATTTGCCATCTGCGTTGGCAGGTTTGTTGCGGACGTGGTTTGCAGAAGTGAATACTTGAAAATTAGAAATTATAGATGCGGGCAACGATGCCCAAGGGAACAGTATATAGGAAGGTATTTGGATAATATAGCACGTAATTCGACAAAGAAAAGAAGATTCGAATGCTTCGGTTTCTTACTTCCCTCCATGGGTAAAGGGGTTGTTTTTGGTGATATGAGCGAGAAGATACCATCGCATGGAAGTACGAAACATGACCAGGAAGTGATGGAGCCGATGACAGAGCATAAAGACCCAGAGAACTTGAACCATGGGTGCTCACGTTAATGCTTCAATTTCCTGATTCACAGGACAGCTTCGGGCGAAAACCTTTTCTATTTTACAGAATTTAAAACTTCACATCTTGTCAAAAGCAGAGAACTAAGGTCTGTTCCTCACCAGGCTACCCATCCTGTCAGTCGACTAGCTCTCCGAGCTAAATGAACCATACACACAAAAGCAAGCGATCCCAAGAAATGACAAACTATGACAAAAGGGATAAGACAGACGCTTGGAAACTACCAACTCCAAATTTTTAACAAAGCCACCTCGCTAGTCTTGACTGAATGACGAGTTCAGCCCTTGCATCTCCTCTATGTCTGCAATCGTTTTATTGAAGACCTTGCTCAGATTGTTGATAACACGCGACCGGTTCCGCTCGTGCCGCGTTGTCCAGATGTAATCCATAATTTCTCGGCTGATCTGCTCCAATTGATCCACCGTACATCCCGAAGTGCGATCAAGAATTGTCTCCAGAATCGGATCTAGATTTGAATCGGGAACACTGATTGGGAATGCCTGTGACGAAAGCCGGCTGCCACTCTGTTGCTGCGACGGAGGGGGTGGCGGACCCAAAGGCTGAACCAGTGACTGCTGTGACTGCGTCTGTGCCTGAAGCGACCGTGGAGAAGCCGGCGCCGACATACCATTGTCATCAGTGCTAAGTCCAGTCTTGTTTCCGTCAAATTCACCCTTTGCTAGGGCGTGCATTTGCGAGTGAACCCACTCGTGACTCGACGTTGCTTGGCTGGGAAGGGATCCGAAGATAGACTGGGTGTCTGGTATCTGAGATCCCTCACTTGCGTCAGCACCGCCGCTGGCCCCAGCGACTGCGCCTCCATGAAGGTCATTGTTGTCGGCCCCAGTGCCATGGACACCGTTAGTAGCTTGCGTACTCCATGGGCCTGATGACCGGTTTAATGAAGGATCCGATGTTTTCGTAGTTGAAGCTTCATTTAGAACCGCTGAAGGAGACATACCGGGGGGAATACCCGTCATCGCTGATACCTGTGACACCTGTGTATTGCCTGCTGTAGCGCGTGCTGAAGCGTCTAAAACCGAAGACCGTGGCCATAGCGGCGGGTGTGGTTCTGTCTGAGATGCAATGCCAATATTGGTGCCCGTCATCACAACATCTTCTCCATTAGACAGCTGCTCTGATGTCCCATTGCTTGAGTGCTGGTGATGCCCATTAGATGATGAAGACACTTCCACAAATGCGGGTTTCAGCTGGAATCGAGATTGGTTTTGCATTTGCTGTCGCTCGCCATTGCCAAGGCCCTCTTCTTGCACGATATCTGAAGTCACGAAGGGTACCGCATCCTCTTCCATGCTACTGGTGACAGCGCCGACGATAGCGAGACCAGCCCTCTTCTTAGCAGCTTTCCCTGCAGCCTCTTCTGCCCGTTTTAGCTGCCTCTGGTATAGCTCTTCCCAATTAACCTGTGCCAAACGTGCTTCTGCTTCTGCAACATCTACTTCGACATTCGTCACCAGTTCATTTGCTTTTAGGAGTCGCTCTTTGTCGCCAATATTTTTTGCGTCCTTTGCCAGGGAGACAACGTCGTTATAAAAGTCTTTTGGCCGAGCATAGTAGCCGTTGGAAAGCCGTTCTTCAATGGTAGCCAGGTCCAGATTATAGTAAAATTTATTGGTTGCTTTTTCGAGGAGACCCTGTATGCCGTCTCTGTCTTTCATAATAACGAATGGGCGAGGCTCCTCAGTTGGGATGTCAGGTTGGACATAATTGGGATCTGCTTCCTGCCACAAATACTGAATTTGCGATTCAGGAATGACTGGCTGCCGGAACTTCTTGTATTTTTTGATCTGATCCATAATTGGCTGCAATTGTACCTTGAGTAAGTTCAATAGCAAATGGTCTTTCCGCAGCTCCTCGCGGATTTCTTCTTTAGTTTTGACCTTCGGTGGTGGTGGTGGTGCAACTGGTAGCTCCTCCAATACCCTCTTTTTCCGATTTGAAGGATCCGGAAAGTCATTTGGATTTTTTGTCGCATGTTTGAGAAAGTTAAAGAAGTATTTACGACGGCTCCCCTACAAATAGTGAGATTAGTGAACAAGGAGATATGTGATATGAGGAAAAGCATACCTTGCTAGGCTTTTGAAGAGGGAAGCGATTTTTGGATGAATAACCGAAGAAGTCTCGGAGAACAGCTTGCGGAATATCAGCGGTTTCGCACTCGCACGTTCCCAAGACCAGAATCGGGTCATTAGACGGAATAGTCTTAAGCATCGTAGCGAATGTCACATAGGCCGACTCAGGCAAGCTGTTGTACCAAATATTTATGTTGGGAATATAGAGCACGGCCGGTTTATGGCGTTTCACTTCAACGAAAAGACCAACAATAACTTGTTCAAGCGGCTGAAGAAAATAAGTCAATAAAAGCGTAAGCTTCACTCTAAGTCCGATAAATAAAGATCTCACTTACACGTCCATCGCCCAAGAGGATGGGCAAATCAAAGCTCTGAATATGCACGCCTTCGAAATGGTGTAGAATAGCAGCAGACAAATATCCTTGGCCCATACCAGCAACACCAGTTAGGAGCAGTCTTGGGCGAAATGTCCGAGAACGCTCAAATTCCTGAATCATATTCTCGCGGCCAAAGCCATGATCAGCATCTTGCAAAGGTTCGAACATAGCCTCCTCTAGCGCAGTCGTCTTTTTTCGCCGCGGCATGATATCGTCCAAGACAGTCTGAATCTTTGCCAACTGCTCAGACAACAACGGTTCGACGGCCTTGGGTAAAGGAGCCCAAGCAGGTGCAGCTGACCTTTCAGATGAAGGAATCATTCGGTTCATAGAGAGCATAAAATCAGTAGCATGGATGCTAATTTTTGCTGGGTCGACGATAAGCTTCTCTGGGGCAGAGTAGATCTGAGGGTATGTGCGCTGGATGGCATTCAAAGCTGATTCCGTACAAAGAGCGCGCAGATCAGCACCACCATAACCCTTGGTGTTTTCTGCTAGCATTTCTTTAAAGTTTTCTGCAAGACCCCACTCCTTGGTGTGGATATCAATGATAGATCGACGGCCTTCTAAATCAGGTAAAGGAAAATAAAATTCACGGTCGAAGCGGCCTGGACGACGCAATGCTGGGTCAATATTGTCAGGACGATTTGTAGCACCGATGACAATGACCTGCCCACGGCCGTCCATACCATCCATCAAGGCTAGCAGTGTCGATACGATGGAGGCGTGGATCTGTTCTTGCTTGCTGGATCGGACGGGTGCCAAGCCATCGATTTCATCGAAGAAGATAATGCTGGGCTGGGTTCGACGCGCCTCCTCGAAAAGGAGCCGCAGCTGCTTCTCGGCTTCACCGACCCATTTACTCAAAGCATCCGCACCCTTCCGCATGTAGAAAGTGATCTTGCGGCCACCAACCCCAACCGAATTAGCCAATGCACGTGCAAGTAGCGTCTTACCGGTGCCAGGCGGGCCGTGGAACAAAACACCACGCGGTGGTGTCACTTTGAAACGCAAAAAGAGCTCGGGATACAGAAGAGGCAGTGTGACCATCTCTTTCAGTTGATTGATGTGACCCTGCAAGCCACCTACCTTGCTGAAGTCAACATTCATATCAACACCAAGAGGGTCGGCGTCGGCAAGCGCCTTCTGGTTCTTGATCTTCCCAACATTTGCGTTTGCAGAGACGCCGGTTATGGCTTCGAGGTTGAGTGGAGCCGCAAATCCAGTCGGGGCTGTTCCCGTTGTAGGTGTCATGCCAACGTTTCCGCCGATTGCACCGGGTCCACTCCCGGTACGGAAGTTCATCTCATCATCACTGCTATCAGAATCAACACCGCCTGCAGCTCCGGTACCCCAAGGACCACCAATAAGAGACCCAGCACCGCCGCCACCGCCAAATGGCCCAAAGGTGGAGAGAAGATTTCGCTGCCAAGTCGTGGCATTGCCGCCGCCGCGAGCATTCCGTCGCCGTGCTGGAGTTTGTACAGCCTCTTCTTCCTCCTCCTGTTCAATGAGGAACTGATCAAGAGGTTTTATGCTGTAATCGACAACCTTCGTTGTCCGCCGGCGCGACGTCGCTTCGTACACGATAGATGGAGATCGCCTCCTCCGCCGGGGTCGAGAATGCGAACTTGCGCGAAGCTCTTCAGCCTCCATAGCCACCTCATCTCTATCAACGTCGTCTTCTTCGTCTGAGTCTTGACGGCTGCGTTTTGAACCAGACTTGAGACGGGATGATCGCCGTCTTCCTCTAGAATTCTGACTAGAGTCGTCTTCGGCAGTTGTTGCCCGCCTATTCTTTGGAGATGCTTCTGAATTGGAGGCTTCTCCCTCTCCGGATTCTTCATCGTCCATAGGTTCGAAGTCGCTGCTCTGATCTTTGGCTGATTTCTTGGCATTACGGAGGCGAGATCCTCGGGTCAATCGCCTCCCAATCGTATTGCCTTCGTCTCCTTCGTCGCCTGCGTCGGCTGCAGCGTCTTCTGTGAGAGGCTCAGTATTTGCGGCAGCCGCCGATAAAGCTGCAGTCGCACGGGAAAGGCGAGTACGTCGACCAATCGGCTTCACATCATCTTCATCATCGTCATCACCCCCATCTCCGCCCTCATTCATGTCGACATCTGCAGGTTCTTCTTGGGCAGCCTCTTCCTCGTCAATGGGCTTACTTATCGCGACATCATCGACGGTGTCAGCCTCGTTATCTCCGTCTTGTGCATCGTTATCCCTTTGGCCTCCATCTTCTGCTGCAAATTGATCATGCTCAGCATCATTCTCCGCTGTGGCATGCTGTACACGTCCATGTGTTCGGGAAGAATCGCGCAGGGTGCTCTCTTCCGCCCCATCACCACCTCCAATTTGTTCCGCATCATCGTCATCATCAGCTAGGCCATAAGCGACGCTGTCTTCTTGAGTAGCTTCTTCAATCGCAGGTGCAGGTGGCTTCTTCAGACCCTTAGACGCACGACGCGACCGGCCAGTCGAAACAGTAGCATAAGCTTCCGGACTTTTGCTTCTGGATGCTCGAGCTGGCTGGGCATGCCGACCAGAGTTGGTCAACTCTATAAACTCATCCGCTTCAGCGGTATTTCCCCGAGTGCGTCGAGTCATTGCTGGGGCCGGTGCAGGGGATGCGATGCGATCACGCAAATTTTTCGGGTTTGTCTTCAAAACTACAATGCGAGATGGGCGGGAAGACCGAGTGTTTGCCGTAGGCTTCTTCACCTTGGGCTTCTCCTCCTCTATATGATCGGAATCCTCGTCGGTTATGCTTTCTTCTTCGTCTTCACTGCTCTCTTTGTAGCTCTGATGCTTAACAGCCGCTTTTCTTGCGCGGCGACCGGTGGCAGTGGTCAAGGCAATGTCGTCTTCTTCGTCACTGCGGCCGTCGTCATAAGACTCTCCGAGACTGTCGTCAGAGACTTCTTCGTCGTCGTCATCAATATCTGATCCGCGATAACCACTTCGTCTCCGTCGGCTAGGAGTACGCTGTATCTTCGTCCCTTTCTGCTTCTTTTTTGAACGACGTGGGCGTTCTCCGTCTTCACCAGGTACAAAATTCTCATCCGAGGAGTCCGACTTATTCGGATCAAAGTCGAGGATATCACGTTTTCGCTTGATCACCATTTTGATTGGAAATATAACGTCGACAAACCGTAATGCAACCCGGTCACTTCGCCACACTTCGAATCTCTTCTATTTCCCTTCAATTCCAATGCAGACTCGATTATCTTCATCAACGTGTTACCGTGAGATGGCCATTTGAACCTCGAGTCAGAGGATGGCAGAGATGGAAGGGTAGATCTGTGTTCGGAGAGGACAGGTCGGTGGCAAAGCGAACAGAAATCTTCGATTGCTCGAGTTGGCCTTCAGTCAACCCAGCTATTTCTTCTAACAAGATCTAGGCGTGGCTTGATGATGAGAAAAGCTACTGTTGTGGTAAATGATGGCAGTCTGTCGAAATTGAGCTATTTCAATCTGCAGCTGCGATGGCGAAGGCGCGGAGCGTTGAAGTGTACCGGCAAGGGAAGAAACACAAAGAAGACGGACGGACGGGGAGATAACTGATTGCTGTTCTGGTGAAGATGCAGAAAACGAAGAGAAACTGACGTGATGATATCACCTCAAGATATGCGATGCGAGAAATCACGAGGGAAACAAGATCAAACACACGGATGCTAGATGAACGATGAAGTAATAAGAAATCGGTGGGACAGAGAAGGGAATCAATAGCCAGAGGGAAAAGTGTCAAAGTAAATGTGATCGTGAACGTGACTTTGAATGTTAAGTTCTCAGTCGCGGTTGCAGAGGCGCTCCCTCCCTTTTCTTATCGTTGGTCATGGAACCAAAAGACTTCCTTTTTTGCCCTGGTGAACGGGGGAAGGAGCGGAAAGGAAAGGTGAGAAGCGTCAAAGTCGCGAGTGAAAACTATGGAGACGAGGCAACCGCGGTTGACCAATCACAAGCCTACTTATGATATTTGGCCTGCCTAGCTCTGGAGGTTTCCCCTTTGCTTGTTTTGCAATTGGTCCGTGCACCAAACAAGAAAGGGCAGGTGATAGGCACCTACCTTTTTCCACATCCATTTTTGCGGCAGCCAACTCTGTATTTTCGGCTTCGTGACGCGCAAGCTTTATTCAACGCGACTCAGTTCGAGACGCAAAAAAAAACCCCATCAACACTCCTAGTTTTCCATGGCGCGGATGAAATTCCAAATGCACTCAATTGAAAAAGGCGAAATCCGCACTTGACGATTGATTTGAGATGGCCACGCCACAGCACAAAGGTGCTGCTAGGGACAGAAATCGATGAAAGAAAGCAGCGTGGAAGAGGAGAAAAAGTTTTGAAAAGAAACAAATTCACTGTCGGGCGAAACCAGAAAGAAAATTGTTCTTGATGGGGAAAAGGTAAGAGTCCAAAATCCATTTGCTCAGTTACCCATGTGTGGGGCTGCGCCGATGCGGCTCAAAGCTGGGGGAAGAGGAAGAGGAGGAAATAGGGCCGGTCTGCACTGGCCAGTATTAGAACGGGACCTTGCCATAGTCAGGCTTTTGCTTCGTTGCTTTATTCTTTCATTCGGGGGCCTGATGAAGAGACTTGGCAGCATTCACAGGAGCTTGTGATGGTAGGGCGACAAGTGAAAACGGAGCCAGTCGTTTCCATGTCAGATTCGACTCCAAAAGTACTAGAGTAAAAAGTATTTTAATGTTGCCCTTCAACTTTAAGAAAGACATTTTGAAGCCTTAACTTTATCATCCGTCTTTGTCTGTATGTGTTGCCACTTTCTTACTGATCCCTGACTTCCCGTCGATTCCTTATGCAGTGTGTGGTCTTGCCCTTGCGCCGCGTTATGAAGATCCCTAGACTTGCTGTAAGTAGATATCTAGTGTATATGCGCTCTCTTTTTTCGTTCTCTATATAATTCTTTTCATTTCTTATAAAATAGGCGAGGACATCATAAAATGGTCCGGTATCTCATTCTTGAAGCGACTTTCCTGCTATTCACAAACTTCGAAAGCTAAACTGGCCAATTAGAGGCCACCAATATATCATAGATATGTCTCTGCCACAACGCCTACCTAGAATTCAGCTAACGCCGACAATCACTCGGAGATTGAAGTGTTGATCAGCATCATGTATCCAATACCCTGCTGGGCTCTCTTGCATCTCATTTTAATAAAAAAGAAACAGGGTCGAGGTGCGTTATCAAGGATATAGTTGAAAGTTAGCTTCATTGCTAAAAGACGCTTCGCGAGCGCGAGGCGTTTGAGTTTATTATGTAGTCATACTGCAAAGCCAGCCGCGCATAACAGTACCGAAATATATGAGACAGTTCAACCTCTTTTGATAATTGCGAGCACTATGAAATGAGAACGTAGAGGTACTCTATCTTAAAGCAAACATGACAATTCTCTAGTCAGGGGCGATTCCAGGGGTGCCGTATATTCGCATGCCAACGTCTCTTAAAATGGCTCGCTCAATGCCTCCGCGACTGCCTTTGCCTGGCCAGAAAGTCTCTGGCTCTCTTTTCCAATTCATTAATGCTTGTTTCTTCTATTCTCATATTCATCAATATAGACCGCGATATCAAGGGCAGATTCTGAGCAAGAAACGAAAAACTGTTATCCACAAATCGTGACCCCCACTAAGATTCCAACAAGCCCTACCGTCCGGAACGCAGGAGACATAATAGAATAGATCGAAATCTTTATAATTTTATTTATACATGTGTCTAAAGAACTCTGTGCAAACTTTCCAATGTCTTCTAGATGTTCCTTCTGCGTATTGTCCCCAGAAACAGCAACCATTTTGCACAGATGACTTTACTTCATTTCAAATTGCTCACTGATTATTTTTCTCTTTCACGTATTTTATCGAAAAAGGGCATGTCTTGTTTAATATCTCTGTTCGTCTATGTACATTTCCTATGAATTAAGGATGAAGAAAGAAAATAACATGTAGTTGGCGTTTTTACCCACGCTGATGACTCCGAAGAAACAAAATGCTCTGCAACCTATCCCAATTTTGTGTACCGCTGCTTCTTGCTCCAAGAGCTGCGTGCTTCTCACTCCAGAGAAAATTTACCTCCGTTTCCGTTGCCGCATACTCCTAGGGAATTGCAACGGCAGCATCAGCTTAGCATAATGGCTGACCTTATCGTCAGTCTTGACGACTTTAATGCGGGCACCAATTTCGGCGAAATATTGGGATATCTGCTTCTGGTCCAATCTCAGATCCTCCCGGAGGTCAATCGTATTGACCTCGAAGTTGTCAACTATGCATGCAAAGGTACAACAGTGCGTCATAAGGAGATCTATATGAAACTTGCGAATTGTGCCATTGTCGGTGAATATTCGTCGGATATTTTCAATAACGGCGTCGGGTGCACCATGCATCTGCTTTTCTAGCTTCTCTCTTGGCGGCTGTCTCTTTGTGCCTCGTTCCTTGCCAGGTCGCGCCGCTTGCCAGTATAGGATGAGCCAGTATAGGTAACGCAGCAGACGCAATTGGTCGACTGCGTCTTCTCGAATCGCCACAGTCGCTACTCGCTGTGCCACAAACTGGGAGTAGAGGTCGATTGATTCACCAGCCTTGGCTGCCTGCTGCCAGTCGCGCACAGGGATGGCTGCCAACACGTCTGCCCCGATGATCTGGTTTGGCACATACACATCCTGAATCTCCGCGGCTTCGAAGTTGCCTTTAGGTACCGGTTTCGCCTTGTCCACTGCCGCTTGAAGCTCCTCTCGCGTCGACATGCTTGCCGTGGCTGCTTCCATCGTCTCCATCAAGGCACGATCTCCAGCTCCCATTTCCACGGCTTGGTAACTACCATCTTCATTGCGCTTTCGAGTCGCAATGGCATTTTCGGTGAGTGACTGAATCGCTTTCTTGGCTTTCTTGGTACCGAACGTTTGACCCAAGTCATTCTTCAGGTCCATCATAGTCTAGATTGAGAAGCGTTGTCAGTCTAGTGCTATTTCACAGTAAAGAATTCCATGAAAGTGCAAAATAAGAGAATGCACTCACCCTCCGGACTGTCAGTCCTTTCATCTGTTCTTCTGTGGCGTCGCGTGCTCGAACAGTGCCTCGAATCTCCATCTTCTTGGCCTCGACCACTTGCAATTGTCCTGTAGCAGGATCGAATATGCCGATGTAGTGGTGCAAAGATGAATCTGTACCTTTTGACTTGTCTTCTTTACCGGTAAAGTCAATCGTTCGGTGAGCGGATGAATGCAGCATCATCTCCGCAGAAGGGTCCTGGAGCCTTGACCGCTTTGAAGATTTGGTGCTGGCACGAGAGAAACTCTCGAACTGGACGGTTTCTGGGATGCATAATCCTGGAGTTGTGGCTAAGAACTGGTCAGCAAATTTTCAGGCTCCAACAGAGGAATATTTATGAAAATCTCTAAAATATATGGACATACCAATTACCGGGGCTGAAAGTTGAGGCTTCACGACGTTTGAGACACGGATGATAGTCGACACCTTGGGCTGGGTCGGCGATGCTTGCTTAATGGAAACTTTTTTCTTTTTTGGCTTGACGGCATCGGCAGAAGCGCTCTCTCGCTTGCGCTTCTTGCCTACATCAACGTCCATGTTGGCGGTTTGGACAAGCGAAGGCATGGATTTATTCCGTCGTCAACAACGTAGCTATGTACGCAAAGCTCTCCCCATTGATTTCACTGCAGAAAATGGGCGGCAACTTTCAGTTGCTAAAAATTTTTGTCCCTCTCCACTGTATTCCTGAAATACGGCAGAACCAAAGAAAAAAAAAGGCGGTGTGGTTGGACAATCTGCGCTTTTAGATTATGTAATCCATTTTGAGGCAGCTACTGTCATTTTTTGACAGTTCCTACACGTGATGTCATAGGCTGCGGGGATATTCCGGATTAACTATCGGTGCGTCTTAGGGCACACACCAACTTTTCTCAGTCTAGATGTGAATAACTTTCCTCCTCTGGCGTCTGATCACATCTTACTCTTGCTCTTCCTACAACCAACCCAAACTTCAATATCGAGCAATTTTCTCATCCAAGAACAAGTAAGTTACTCCATCTGGTGCAATGGAATCGACTTAATTCAAACAATCGTTGAGTTAGTCTGTTTGTTTAATTGTTTCTCTAAAAAATCTTACCTCATGCGGCTCGATCAGACATTTTACTAACCGCAACGCAACAGATTAGTTCAAGATGAGAGCCAAGTGGAGGAAGAAGCGCGTTAGACGTCTCAAGCGTAAGCGGAGAAAGATGCGGGCCAGATCGTAAGTTTTATACCCGGTTGCCAATATCCTCACAAGGAATAAAGTGTGCAGAGATGCGATCTCAGTATTTTACTAACACAAACTCAGCAAATAAACAACTTCCTCTCGACACGACTTCTTATTAGCTCCGGACTTCACTCCTTTACGAGTAGCGGAAAGCTAGTAGTTTACGCCTCGTGAAGATTGAACCGGAAAGCTAGTGTCTCTCCTCGTCCAGCATAGGAAAGCTGGCTCCCTTTGACGACAATCAAGCACTTCGCCACAACGATAACGGATTAGTCATTCCGCTCAACATGCGAGAAGTATCTCAAAATCAGTGGCTGTATTCGTGTGGGAAGGCTTTGAAGTGGCGAAAGCGGGGCATCGACCAGTCAGTGCTGTATTGGAAGAAGGGATAGCTACTTTCTGAGGTGAAGTGGGCTCGGTGACGGAACTGGCTCATTTTCGGGATTTTTGGGGAGTCGTGAAGGGCTGCAAAACAGACGGGAAGTGTTTACCGGGTCACTGCAGTGTATGGAAGCTTACTAGCTCTTACAGAGCAATGATATCCAGAGAAGAATAAGTTGCAGACAAAAAAAATAAAATTTGAGCAGTTTGTTTCCAAAAGCAAGGCACACCATGTCAATGCCTACCCCCATCCTCGACTTGACTATTTCATGCAGTAATTCTAATGTTTCCATAAAAGAGCATCAAAATTCCCAGTTCCGTCCTGTTGCTCCCTTGAGGTGATCCCTCGCTTCTTCATGCTTAACCCCATCGCCAATTTTTTTTAACCATCTATCCCTTAACTTCCATTCCAGTAGCTGTCGTTGCCATATGTAGAAAACTTGAACACGCAGGTTTGAAATTTTTTGTATACATAATAAAAGCCGCATTATGAGGCACTCAATTATGAAAGCAGCTAACTACAATATGCTTTTCCTTATTGCTCTCGTCATATTGTTCGGTCGCCCCTTCCTACCGCACTACGCAAGTGGCTTTGTAGAGCAAAGACCTTGGAAACACTCTCTCCTCTGTGATCTAAATACTGCATTGTTTTCAGCAAGATGCACTCTTTTGTCTTCGTTGCGAAAATACGGTCTTTTTTTAAAAGCATCCGTAATCCCACCACATAAAAAGATTACAATCAGCTAGACTCACCAAGGTAGACAGTACGACAATCATGGCCGAATTACTGTCCACTGCTTGCGCCTCGCCGCTAACTTCAGAGGGTGATGTTGATTCGAGTGATGTCGAGGGATCCTCGCCAACACCTCTGGCATGGATTGAGGTTGAAAGCCTTGCTTTAGGCAAGTTTAAACAGGGTACTGTTAACCAAGTCAGAGAATCAGAGCCGTACTCCCTGTCTTCCAATATCTAATGACTATATACTGGCAATAGTCATCAGAATTCCATTTCATAGAGATCAGATTATTAGAATCGGCAGAGATGCAAAAAGAAGGTAAATTATGTCTTTTTTCGGTGTTTTGGTCTGGGCCAACGTTCTGACGAATGTAGCAATCTTCGCTTTAAGAATAAGGCTGTCTCGCCAGTGCACTGTGAAATCTACTCGATTTTATTTAACAAGTACGAGGAATATCCACCTCTCATCTACGTTCGTGACTGCCAATCGTCATCTGGAACATACGTAAATGGTCAGCTTATTGGAGAAGGCCCATTCGTAACAGCGGGCCGGCTTCTGGAAAATAACGATGTCATCTCCATTGGACCCTGTTGCCTCCGCATCTGCAGCTATAGAGCCCCAGCTATGAGCTTTACTCTGAGCGTAGTCCAACAAAGAGAAGCTTCTGTGAGTAAATCGAGTCTTAGAGGAACCGATGACCTCGCGTTGAAAATGCTAAATAAATAAAAATTTCTGGAGGCTTTTGCGGACAAGTTCGTCATCAAAGATACACTTATCGGCCATGGTGCATTTGCCCATGTCTATCTCGCTTTAGATATCAAGACAAATCAGCAACTCGTATGTAAAATTCACGACCTTACTTGTTTAGAGAGGCTAGATGAATCAGCTGCTAGACGAGTTGATCGCGAAATGTCTGTATGGAGTCAACTTGACCATGTACGACACTTATCTCCCAGTCTGAAACAGCTCACTTGTCTAACATATTACCAGCCAAACATCATCTCTTTCTGTCGTGCATTTCGAACAAAAAATTCAGTGTAGGTTGACAATGTGACTATGCAATAATTGCCTGCATTGACTTTTAAAATCTAAACGCTCATTTAGGTTTGCATTTGGGGAGCTCGCATCAGGTGGCGACCTTTTTTCTCTCCTTCAGAGAGAGAAATCAATTCCTGAACTTGAGATAAAGTGGATCACCTCCCAGATACTTCGTGCATTGGAATATCTTCACGCCAAAGGTGTCGCTCACCGCGATATCAAGCTGGAAAATGTTCTATGTTCAGTTGGCCCGCATGTACGCCACAAAATTGCCCTAGCAGATTTTGGCTGCGCAGGAGTAGCTAGCTTGGGAAGGATGACTTCCAATGTTGGAACGAACTACTATCAAGCACCGTATGTACAGTTTCAACGAAGTCTATTTCCGTTAGCTCTGAATGCAAGATTCTGATGTGACGTCAGAGAATTTCATTCATCTCAAGGATCATACGGGTTTGCCGTCGACATCTGGGCTGTTGGCGTCCTCACGCTTCAGCTCCTAGTTGGAAACGATGCACACGAAATGCCAGCACCATTTCGCGATGACTTTGAAGTTGAAAAATTCGTTTGTGCTGCGAATCTCAGACACAATAGGAAAGCAGAATGCCCTATCTCACAAGAGGGTATCGACTTTATCCTAATGTGTTTGCACCTCAGCCCTAAAACACGGCCAACAGCAGCAAGAGCAGCCAAGCATGTGTGGTTCACTAGTTCTGAACAGGAGTTAGCTCTATTCGAGGATCGGGAGAGACAATATGTCTGGAAACCAAAGGATGTTGTCATACCTGCAATAGTAGACCTTCACAACAACCCCAGAGAATTTACCGAGATGCTTGGGCCAACAGTTGATCAGTTTGCATCCGATGCCTCCATAGGACGCACTGTAGAGCGCCAAACTTGAGAGAGAAGTTGCATTTAAGTAAAGGGTGCTTTTTCAGAACTAATGAAACCAACATCCAGCAATATAATTACCTGTGGTCCACGTGTGTTTGAGGGGAGCGTAAGGCACCTTCAAGTAGACAGGTATAACAAAACGGTAGCACTTGATAAACGGAAAGGTGTTGACTGGCTAAGCGATCGATACACTTCGGAAACAATCTGATCCCTAGAATTTTGCCAAGCCAGATTCTTTACGGACTACTCGAAGTTGTTAAACTTGATAAATTACTCTATAAATACCCCTAGCGTCAATGCTTGATTTTTCTATTCTATTTGTATGCTCCATAGATATTCACTATGTTGTTAAGCTTATTCACAGTCGCATTTATGTTATAGAGTGGCGTCATGCGGCCAATGGGCCGATTGTAACTTCTTCCCTCTGTCGTTGTATTCTTTCGCGTTCTAGAACAGACACTTCTCTTTCTTTTCGGCGACGAAGAGATTCAATATCAGCAAAACGCCCTCGTGCACCATGCTTGATCTTGGTGATCATGTCGGAAGCAGTTCCCCGATTGATGTCCTCGCTGGTCAATTTTGCTTCATTCTTGCCTCGAAGTTTGTTGAGAAAGTCGAGCTGCCCCTGACTGGGAGGTCCTCTGCGCCAGTTTTGGTATCGGAAAATAAATGGCCGAGGGAACACCTTAGATGCATAATTGTCGGCACCATGCACAGCGTCAGCAAATGTTTCTGTACGACAGACTTCCCTCGGTGCAGCATATGGTGATTTGGCTATCCCTGCCGGAAGAGCACGAATTTCAACCACTCGATGTCGGCAAACCTGTTTCTGGCCCTTTGACGCCGCTTCATATTCGATATTATCAGGTTCATCCACACCTTCTCGGCCTCTGATATTCTCGTTCATCTCCTCTATACGTAGATACGTGCCTGTCGGTCCGCAAAGTACGTATCGATCCGCTCCCACTTGCACCCATGCATGCTGGCTAAGGGCCCGGATATGCCGTTCACCTGACGTGTCTGCAATAAGGTCAAAAACCGACTCATATTCTGTCAGTTGTATGCTTCTGACAGGCATATGATCAAGTGTGGCAGAACTGTTAGATGAAGAACTGCTGTATGCTTCATTGTCTCGCGCCGCCTCCGCGTCTTTTCGGCTCTTTATGGCCCTCATGTCCTCTACAGATGCACCGGAAAGTAGCTCCCCGGGGTCAAGCCCGAAGAGCGTCGGCGTAGTCACAATGCCCGTCTCAAGACTCGACACCATGTCGATGACATGGCAGTTGGCTTTGCCCTCGTGCAGTCGCATGCCGCGACCAATCATCTGCACAAGTAGATTACGAGACTTGGTTGGCCGAGCCAGGATAACACAGTCGACGTTGGGCATGTCAGTACCCTCTGTGAATACGCCACAGTTAATCAATACGGGAAATGCGCCTTGCTTGAAAGCATCCAGCCGGCTACCCCGCTCATTCTTGTCTGTGTCGCCGGTAATAAACTGCGCGTCAATACCGTATTGGCGAAATGTGCGCGTTAGATCGGTGACGTGGTTGAGGTCCACACAAAATACAAGAGTAGATTTCCGCCCTGCCGTCGCTGCCTTTGCTAGCCACGTGCGCACGGTGATCTGGTTGACTTGCTCCGTGTTCACAGCGCGCGAAAGGTCTGCAGGCTGAAAATCCTTCCCGAGTCCGCCGCTCCGCACGCGTGAGATATCGGCTGTGGATTCGACCGTGGTGAATATGACATCTGATAGCCAACCATCGCCGATCATGTCGACGTAGTCTTTGTGATAGACGATCTCATCGATAGCAGCGCCCAGCGCCAGCCCGTCAAAGCGTGAAAAAGTGGCCGATACACCAACTAGAGCTGGCGTACCCGGCTGCCAGCTCTTCGATATATCTTTGTCTGCCAACCCAAAATGCGCCAGTGTCCGCATATAGCCCGGTGCGACAATATGGTGGGCCTCATCGACGAGGACCAGCTTGAAACGCCCAGGGTCGAACTTAGCCATACGCTCTCCCGACGTAATCGACTGCACGCTTGCGATAGTGATGTCAGCGACCCCGCTAGCGTGCAGAGAGCCCATCTCGATTTCAACCCTTTTGTCTGGATAGGCGCGTGTGCAGTGCCGCGCGGCCTGCTCGACGAGCTCGCGCCGGTGCGCTAGGATTAGCGTCTGGTTGGCATCTGGAGTCGCTGGCTTGACTCGGTCAAGCAGCTGCGTGAAAATAACCGTTTTTCCAGCGCCAGTGGCCAGAGATATGCCTAAGCGCCTCTGGCCTTTCTCAAGCGAAGTTAAAACAGACTGGATACATTCTTCTTGGTAGTCACGGAGGAGTAGTGCTGGAGGTGTGTTGGTCGCTCTGGTGCTGATATTGCTGCATCTTGGCCTTGTGCCTGGTGCACTCGACAAAACGCGCTGCACTAGCCGCAACCGCATGAATCTTTGCATTGCATCGTATGTGGATGAGTGCCTTACATGGTTTATCTTTTGGCAGTGTATTTGTGGTTTGAAAGAGATGTCGTTCAATCTCGTGATGTTATAGGTTGTCGCGCTGCTAAATGTGGAGAATGCACGGACCACATGGGAGAAGAGGCTGCGATTTTAGAGAATGGGATTTTCAGCGGTCTGTCTGCGCTAGAACTTCACTCTCATGTTATAAAGCTCTTTTCACGGTAACTATCATGAACATCTGAAGAAAAAAATTCCACTCGAAAATAAACTGCTATGTTATGGAATTGTCCACTATGAGGATAAGATGCCATTTAAATACGTCTACTTAGAGGAGAGTTTGATAGGCCGCAGCTATGGATTTCTCTCCGCCATCACCTCGGAATTTCTCTTCGGCTGATGAGGCGACGGCTGGGGCAGTGAACTGGTCACATAGACGCAGAGGTGGCGAAGAACGAGATAGTGATGCTCATTTGAACGAAGTACTGGGCAGCGGCTCAACAGTTACTAATGAGTTCGGAGAAGAAATCATCGGGAGTGACAACAGCTTCAAAGGCGGCCAAGTGACAGAAGACGTGTCAGATGCTGGCATGAAAGGGAAAAGCACAGAAGAATCTGACGACGCCTCAACTGGAGAAGAGAGAAGCGGGGACGAAGGAAATCAATTAAGAGGAAATCAAATAATGAGAATGACAATCGACAATCTGCCTGGAATCTCAAATGAAATCTCTAATTATCCGGCAAACAGAGAGCTTAGAGATACTGAGGAAGATAGCGAGGAGCAAGAAGAAGACGATTTGGCCGTTATTTATGGCCGCCGAGAGGTAGAATCCGACAGCAGTGAATATCAGCCTTCTGAAAAATCGCCATCTCCGGAAGTTAAAGCACGAACGGATAGCAGACAAAGGTTCAAAAATGACAGCAAAGGCCTCAAAAGATCGCGTCGGAGCACGTTGTCGGACTCTTTCCTGGACTCAGAAGATTTGCCGCTGAAGCGCTTTAAGGGTGCTATGAACCATAGCTACTTGAAAGTGCTTAATGGAGACAAGGAAGATGCACAGAATCATTACGTGCCTGAAGATTGGCCAAAATTGGCTATGTCTCAAGTCGGGCTTACTTTCTGGACAGCTGAAGAGAAAGAAATGCTATATGAATCAATATCTCGACTCGGCCAGGACGACATCGTCGGCATCGCTGCCCGTTTGGAGTCAAAGAGTGAACTTGAAGTGCGCCAGTACCTCAATTTTCTCCAGGAGAAGGTGGAACAACAACGCGGTGCGGCTAAGGAGTCGCTCCGCAAACCAACAATGTCCGATTTTCCCGCTGCTGCAGAGATCAGCGCAGACTGCTGCGATGCACTAGAAAAGGCAGCGGACGACTTTGCTTTGCGTGAAGAGCACGCAGAGGACAAAGAAGAAGCACGCAAATGGGGTCCCGGCCATGTTCTCACTGCATTGAACGCCGACTCGTTGACTCGGGCTGCCGCTAGTCTGGCTGATGGAAATTACGGCGCAATGGCACAGCCATCTACTCCTTTGGCCATGTCTAGAACATTGAGACCAGAGGCATGGCCATTGTTGACACTCTTTAACGTCCCTAATATGCTCACACTCTCTGAACGAGTTTTCATGAACAGTGCGCAAGAAGATGGCAATTGGATGTCTGTCGGTGAGCTGCCAGCAATTCGCATGACGGCGCTCGCAGATCTGTACTCTCTTGTACATTCCCTGACACAAAGGTTAGCTATGGCCGCCGCGTATGTGAGCATGTCTCGCACGCGAACCAACAAGCCAAAGTTTTCTCACATGAACGGCATCGTGCAAAAAAGGGACGTCAAGGCAGCCGTGGCTTCGCTTGGATTGAAGAGGAACAGTGATGTATTCTGGGCCTTGTGTGCTCGGAGACTGCGCCTGAACGTATATCGACTTGACAGAGAACACCGACTTGCTAAAAAGCAAAGAATAAAGGAGAATGAGGCCAGAAAAAACATCAAAATAGAACATGGAAACTTTCGATACCAGAACGCGGATGAAAATTGGCACAGAAAAAAAATTGATGGAGATGGTAAAGAAGTGGATAAAAACACAGAAGATTATATGACATACGACGAAGTTGAAGCGGAGCTCATGCCGGCAGATGCCATGGACGGCATTTCTAGAAACTTCTCGTCTGATTCGGAATCATCATCACCCCCATCAGAACTACTCTCGCCGTCAGACATAAAATCAGAGCCCGGATCGGATGATGAAGAGGATATCAACAATTATGGTTCTGTTGAAGGGGATCAGAACCTTGAATACGGAAGCGAGGACGAGTTCACTCGCCGGCGCATTGAGGTGGAAGTCGAAGAGATCTTGGAACACTCTGCTATTGGCTATCCGGACTCTGGATGGGCACGAGCAGGACTCAAAAAGCGCGTCGAGGCAGAAATAAGAGAAGAGGCGTACACTGAAGCAGTCGACAATTACGAGAGTACTATGGAAGAATTATATTTATGGGATGTCCTGGAACAAGAGCCTCCAGAGAGTCTCGGTATAGACAAATTTGATCAAAATGATATTCCACATCTCGAAGGCTTCTCGGTAGACCAAAGGCGATTTCCGCTAGATGAAATTCTAGATAGGAATTCTGACTGGAAGGAGAAGCTGCAGTACCAGAGCGAATGGGAGGCAGTAGTTGCTGAAGAAGAGTAGACGGCTTCTGGCTGGGATACCATCGTTTTGGTAAGCCAGCAGCGGAATATTCTGTCACAGAACAACTGTTTTTCTTTTCTTTTTTTGTGTGCGTTCAAGATACCCAAATAGATTTGAATTTTTATAATTATTTTTTGTGCTATCTATATTTCTCCAAGACACTGATTGTATACTTGTGTCATCTCGCCTCTACTGCTCTATACACCACTTCCAAAAATATCATCTTTGCGCGTCCGCCTGTCCCATACAATGATGCCATCGCTACGCCGACGGAAATATAGGATACGATGCTGAGGGATAAACTCTTCATCAGTCTGCTCAGACTTCCAAGACTCAAGTGCTCGTTCCTGTGCGCCTGCGAACCGATCCTCATAACCGACGATAAAGTCACTGCGGTCGAGATGTGGATCCCATCGCAAACGCTTGATGACGTCCTGCGCGGAGCGGAATTTGGAATTGCTAGGTCGGTGCACCACGGCCAACGGGTGTCTTTTCTCCTTCTCTTTTCCTTTCTTGCCTTTGCCTTTGCTTTTGGACAACGCCCTGCCGCCATCGCTCATTTCCGAATCATCGCCATCAACTTTCTCACCTTGTTCGGCGCCATCCCTTTCGTTTCCACTTGCCTCCTCCTTATCATCATCATCTTCTTCGTCCTCATCTTCCTCGTCACCAGTAGTGTATTCGCCCCAAGCACGGCTGTCCAGCTGAAATCGGCTGATATCACCCAATTTGTCGCGGTTGACGATGCCCACACCGATCCACTGCCACTGGGGATCGTAGTTGCGCAAATCGGTGTGGCCATCTCCGCCTCGGCGGAGTTGCTTTTCAAAGTGCGCCAGGACCGACTGCAGTGTTCCGAGGGCTACATGGCGGTCCTCGCGTGATAGAGAGCTAGGAAGGTCGAGGCCAATCAGATAGCAACCCTGGTATTGCCGAGACTCTTCCTCGTCATCATTGTCTGCGCTTTGCACATCGTTTGTCCCGTCCACGAATCGTCCCGGCCAGATGCGAGCATTGAGCTCTGGCAGGCGACGGGCGAGGTCTACCAATAGCAGAACACAGCGAGACTCGATCCAGCCCACAAAGGCAGAACCGCGGCTGAGGGACAAGCCCCAGTACTGGAGGTCAATTTTGATGTAGGTACGGTACGCCTGGACAAATTCGGACGGCCCAGGAGCCAGTTTAGACGTACGATCATTAGTGCCAGCGCCACCAGTACTACCACCACCGCTGAGAAATTCCTCCCACGTAAGATGAGAAGAACCGTCTCGTAGGAGGTCATCAGCACGCCGAAATTCTTCAGTTAGAACTCGTACCGACGGCACTGAGGCAGCCAGGCTGGTATTGAGCTGTGGGCGATGGTAGCCAAGGATAGCCAGAGGTTCGCGAGTGGTTGGCTTGTATGGTGTCTTCTGGCTGTGAAAGAAAGGATCAAAGGCCATTTTCATCTTCCAGTCAAAATTTGCATAGTGATGGAAAAAGGTGACAAGGATGTCAGAAACATAATATGGAGGCTTTGTCTTGTTGTCGCTGTTATCACATTCCCCTATCATCTCGCTCACTCCATTTTGCATCAGCTTCATTACTCGAGCCAGCAGAACAGCAATCTGGATCCCGCCAAGGTAGCCAAATCGCGCGGCATACAGTCCCCGAGCACGAGCCCAGGTTTTGATTGCGCGGTGTGCGGACTGAAAATTGCTGGCAGTGCAAGTAGTATCTGATCTGCTCGCATCACTGGTCGCCTGGGGAAATGACTTGCGAAGATAGTACATGTCCCGGACGGCCTTCAGCTTAGACAGGGTTTGTGGCGACAGAGAGAAGATAGGATGCGTCTGTGGCAACACCAGAGCTGCAGGCCAGGTTTCAGCAACGGCGGCTGCCTGGCAATACTGAAGATCCATGCGGAGACCATTGACCTCAAGCTCCAGCATGGTGCCGGTGCTGGCGCGAACGCGGCGGATGATTTTTACTGCTGCCGCAGTAGACGAGGATTTGGCTGCGGCGGCTCGTAGACGCTGGCTGGCCAAGGCAAAGAAAGTCTTCAACGCAAATGTCCCAATGCAGAGGCAGTCAATGTCAGATGAGGGTGTCCATACGCCCAAGCCGTATGAGCCAACGGGAACAACGACCAGCTTCCGAGGAATTAGGCTTCCAGAGACGGGAGCTTCGGATACCATTGAGTTCGAGGTGGGAAGCTGTTCATCCAATAATATGGCCTTTAGCAGATCGAAATCTTCCTTGCGGTGCTGAACTTCATCATCAGTCGGCAACACATTGAGCTTTTCCAGAGTTCTGGTCACAGCATCATTGTCTGTGAGTGGGCCAGCTGGAGCCTTGATAGGAATGACGGGGACTACGAGTTTAGCGACATCGGGAGAGATCATAACTGATTCGTTCTTCGGAGTAAGTTCTGAGCGTGACGGATCTGCTAAATCGTCGAGCATGCTAGCCACACTTTCACCGTCATCTTCGTCATCGTTTTCCTCTTCCTCTTCGTATTCATCAACCTGCTCTAGAACACACCGGATACCCCAATGATCACTTGCAAACGAGGTTGTCAAAGAGTGATTCTCTCCTGGTGCCGGGAAACCAAAGCTATTAAAGCGAGCGATCTTGAAGTGATCTTCACTTTTCTCCGCGTGCTCATCGCCTTCGGATTGCTGACGAACGAAAATGCGATCAAACCGCTGCGGTCGGTTGTTAAGACCAGAGCCAATAATCTGGGCAGCCAGTGCGTTCGTAAAAGGGTTGTAAGTGGCGCCATCCTCGCCGTCATAGAGGACGTTGTCTTGCTCTTGAATGTGCTTCTCGTCATCGACGTCCTCCTCGCTAGCGAAGCGCCGAGCTTCCTGCCAAGCATCGACAAAACCATTGGCCGAGAATAGGCCATCAAGACCGGACTTGACATATTGTGCAATTTGGGTCGAAATTGCTTTGCGCTGCAGAGCTGCTTCAATGGAAAAATGGGACGTGTGAATATTTAAATCACCAGCAATGACCACGGACTTGGTCGCATCGGCGGGATACTGCCACCGTAAGTGGGACAGCAGCCGAGACAATTCGGCACGCTTGCTCATGACAGAGCCGTTCGTTAGACCGTGAGTGAGATGAGCAGCGGCAAGAACAAGGCTGAATCTCTTGCTACCACCGCTCTCCATTCCCTCTTC
This sequence comes from Hawksworthiomyces lignivorus, assembly GCA_002917075.1. Taxonomy (NCBI): domain Eukaryota; kingdom Fungi; phylum Ascomycota; class Sordariomycetes; order Ophiostomatales; family Ophiostomataceae; genus Hawksworthiomyces; species Hawksworthiomyces lignivorus. Next base: position 20,139 of record NTMA01000038.1, on the reverse strand, counting down.
GGCGTCGCTGGCATCGTTGTCATCTGGGTCATTGAACCTAGCAATCAAGGCTCCCTTGTGTGCCCGATGGAAAGGCAGCAGGGACCAAGAAAATGGGCGCCGGCTGAGCACCACCAAGTTCAGCAGACTTGGCAGCGGCTCGACGTCTTCCTGGTCCGGCGGGCCATGGGATGCAAAGGGATAGGTGGCTCGGACGCCATTGTCGGCGAGCAGAGCACTGAGAAAATCGTCAGTGACCTCCTGGAGAACGAGGACATCGGCGGCAGCATTGTCAGCCAGAACGTTTTGGATCAGCCTGGGGAAGCGATCTTTTGCGGGCGGCCATTCGAACTCGCCAAGAACATTGTATGTAGAAATAGTGAGGGAGTCAGAGGTCGCCAGAGGATATGAATCGTAGAGACTTTGGTCGTCAGAACACCGAATCCACTCTGCGTCTTCTGGAACAAAAGTAAACGCATTGAAGGATTCGAGCGCATCATCATCGGTTGCGGTTTGGTCCGCTTCCTCCTCCATCTCGTCCTCCATCGTTTCCCTATCGTTGTCAAACGGCAGCTGGTCATAAAACGGCTCCGGATGCTCAAGCTTTTCAAGGGTTCCTTGTGTCAGATTCAGCACGCCCCAGACACGCATACGGCTGGAAGTTTCTGCGACCTCGCCGCTGCGGCGGTTGGCAGTCAACCGTTGGCGCACCAGGATGTGCAGCCGGTCTGCATGCCACTCCACAGGCGGCATCAACTCAACTTTGTGCAGCAGGAAGCGGTGAGCATGCCCGTGAGTGTCGCTCGTTGCGGCGAGGGATTCATCCGTGTTGGCTAGAGAGCTGGCACTGGCGTCGTTGCTTTGAGCGACAGTCATGTGCATGCGAAAGGCGCGCCCGTCTGCTGCTTCGTTATCTTTATAGGAACGACCATTCAGGGCCGCCAAGATACGGGCGCGAATTTTGCGCAGAGACTCGGCACTGCCATCATCCCGGCCATCCTGCAGAAACAGTGTCTTTTCGTGACGGTGGCTGAACACACCGGCCGTGTCGAGTCTTACGTCGATCGGACCTTCAGTAGCCTTATTTTCGTGATCCTTTTCAAGCACCGACAGTATCCGCTGGGAAGCAGCGTCGAGACTCTCAGGCCGTACAAAGGGGTACACGAGGTTCACGTGGGGCGGCCACTTATGATAGGCCTTGTCGTAGAGAGATCGAAGCCGGTCAACAGGTGGCCAGCAGCTCTCTGGTGGGACTAAGCAAAGTGCAGTGTCATATGAGTTAATTGCAAACGAAGTCGCTTCCGGCTCAGCTTCGGCAGTCGCCATGGCCGTCAAAATATCTTCAATATCTGTGTGGAAAAGTGATGTTGGTTGGGATAGGATATGCCCAAAGGGCGGCAGAAAAGATGTGTTGAATCAGAACGTTTATGTTCAAAGCTAATATAGCGCACTCCTTTCTCGTTGATACTATTGTCGTCTTTCAGCTCCAGCCAGAAGAGGCGCAGATGACATCTACTTTATACGAGGGAACGAAGAATCCTTTGGCAATCACGATCCCGAAGCTGAAGTACAAGCTTGCCATGTGTATAAGGCTCTCAAGCGAAGGATTCCTACAAAGGGACTAGTCCCTCCCGAACCATATAATGGGGACAAGGCGTAAACAGCAAAATGCGTCCCGAGAGTCTAGCTTTTCCCCTGTGTAATTGTCTGTGCTCTGTTTTGCTTGTTTGTGTTTAGCTTTATATTGACTAAGTCGGAGAGTGAGTCAGACGAAGCCAACGCCTCAAACGAACCAGGCTGTTTCTTTCTTATTAAAGAAGACTGGAATACGAAAAGCAAGGATTCAAAGGAAGGTGACTCAAGGCATGAATAGAAAATTGGCATTTGATGCAAAAGGTGATCAAATGAGTGGCTAAGCAAAATGGAACTGCTGGCTATCACTTTTCTGCCAACGTGCAGCCACGAGCCTGGTATTTGCCAGCTAGTGGAGAATTAGCAGTGGCGCAGCTTTATCACCGCCGAGGCAGCAAAAGCAGCGAAATACAAAATGCGCTGAAAGTACAGAGTGTAATCTTCCAATTAGATGAACAAGATTAGGTGGAAGTCGTAGAAGAGTAAAAACAGATACAATAATAGCAGCAGTAGCAGATAAAAGTTACCCAAATACACGAAAGCAAGGGAAGGCACCGTGACTCCGTCGCTGAAGACATGCCAAGGCTCGTTGCCGGCTGATTTTGCTCCAAATGACCCAAAGAAAAAGCAAACACGCGATAATTAGAAATCGGGACCCCAGTCTACTTTCGGTATCGTCTTCCCAAGGCCCTCCATCAGGCACTCCAGCTTGTCCTCGTTGGTCACCCAGCCGGTGCGCTTCGAGACGATTGCGTGCCGGAGGGGATCCCGCCACTCCTTCCACCAGGTTTCCTCGCTCTGCACAGCAAACTTGCGCCCTGGCTCGCCGTTCTTGTGCGTCGCATACGGCCACACCGACTTGACCACCTCGTATGTGCTCTTGCCCGTAAACAGGGTCGTGACCTTGGTGAAAAACTTGTTGACGCGGTCGGGGTTCTGGACGACCACGCGCGCGTGGGTGATGGGAAAGGTGACGGTCACCAGGCCCTCGTATCCGGTGGCGGCGACCATGCTGCGGATCTGGCCCTCGATCCAGCCGATGTCCATGTTGGCGACCTGGCGCTCGAGGACGAAGACCTTGACGGACGCCGGGTCGTCGACGAAGCGGCGGCACCAGGCGTCGATGGCGCCCTGGCCGCCGCCCTGGCCGGAGCCGCCGGCATCGGCGTCGACCTCGGGCAGCACGGATGGCTTGTTGCCGTTGCCGCCGCGCAGCGCCAGCTCGCCGCGGCCCACGCAGCGCACGTAGTTCATGCGCCGCCGCGGGTCCTCGGAGAGCAGCAGGCTCATCAGGTTGATCTTGACGGCAAAGTCCACCTTGCGGCCGCGGTTGCCCGTGATCTGGATGATGGGCTTCGGCGGGATCGTGGCCTGCGACCGCACCAGCGTGGACAGCGCCGTCGCCGTCGCCGACAGGTAGGGCGCCGTCGTCTTGAGCGTGACCTTGTCTGCCGACAGCTCGAACAGCGGCGGCGAGTACAGCCGGTAGTCGATGTGCGGTAGGCCGGGGTACCGCGCGGGGGCTCGCCTCTGTGCCGCCGCCGCTGCTGCTGCCGCGGCGCTGCCGTCCTGCTGCTCGAGGGCGGCCTCGTGTGCGGGGGACGCCGGGCCAGAGTAGGGCGGGAGCGGGTTTCCCGCCGCCGCCGGCCCTGCGGCCGCGGAAGACGGGGACGACGACGAAAGCGGCCTCTCCGAAGGCCCCTCGTCCGAGTCGGAGTCGGCATCGATGAGCGACTCGCTCATCATCCTCGGGCTGTCCAAGCCGTCTGCATCTCGCGAGGCCTCTGCCAGCTTGTCCAGATGCCTCTGGAGCTGGCCTTTCTCTGCGGAAGCTGATGGTGCGGCCATTGCGGAGGGGGAAGGTTAGGTGTGCTGGGTTCGAGACTTTGTGCTGAAGAAGCCAAAGGGTGAGATGCGGTGGGCTGCGACCTTCAATGGCTCATGTCGCTGCCTCTTTGCTGTTTACTATTGCGGTTCAGCTTTCCTTCAATTCGAAGCTAAAGTTTATGTACGTTGGAAGAGCGGCCAGACTGAAAAATACACTTGATGGAGAACTAGGGTGCCTACGCCATAGCTTCTTTATGTGCTGCAGCACAGGAGAGTCGATCGCTAATTAACAAAGTATCCCCACAGGACGTGGCGCAGCTCCCAGCGGGCGGCCTTCCAAACAGCCCCTCAGTGCTGACAATCTGCAGAATCCTCGCACTAATCATCAGTTCGACCGCCACGCAAGCTGCCGTTAAAGGACCTCTAAACGCGTCTCCTTTCAGACAGGCCGAGTGGATCGTAAGATGAATCAAGCAGCTAGGCACCGGTATTTTTTTCTCTGATAGCACCAAAGCTCGCCAAGCTTTCGCTGTATTTCACCCAGAATGGGTTAGCACGACCCGCCACTCGGACCGCCCACACACCAAAGCAGATCTGATATCAGGGCATTAGGCAACTGCATTTTCTTGTTCCTTGTTACAAGGCTGAAGGACAATGACGACTCGGACGCGCCGAAGACTAAAGCAGCAGCCCTCCTGTTGCTGTCTTCTCTTGGCTGCTGATATCTGCATACATCATAGGCCTGGTTTGCACGTGTGCTGCGCAAGCTAGGCTTTTTCCTCCATAGCTAGCCTTTTCGCTTCCCCTACCCGCTCAATGATGTGAAAGAATACATGCAATACATCGGTTGTTATTCTAGCTACATAGGATACAAACTACGCCTTTCGGTTTCATTCCGTTATGTCTTCTCGTTGCTTGTGCAGCCTTCCCATCGCGCAGTCTACTTCACAGGCCATTGATATCCTCTCTTTTCGAACTCCTTCATATATTAGAAGCACCGGTTCTACTTGCTTTCTAAAATAGATATAAGGAGGTCGTGCATCAGCGGTGCAATCCCACCGAGTTCGTTGCTCCAGGTGACCTGCCGAATTTCATCTCGGTGTTTGTGCCACCCTTGTACGATGGGGTCCCGTAAGGCGCGGTCAGTCTCGACGGTCCACGTGTATGCTTCCTTCGTTGCGGAGATCATTGCTGCGAAACTCCACCGGTAGAAGCATGCCCTTTCGAACTTTCTAGCAGCCAGCTCCTTCAAGCCATGTATATCATACCGATCCGCGAGGATGTACACTTTGGCGTGCAGCAGGAGCTCATGGTGACTCTTCTGGGAGCCAGAAAAGATCGCGGCAAAGTCCAATTTCTGCGAAGCCGAGCTGCCTTCGGAGCCGCTCATAGACTCTTGATTTCCCGATGCAATTTTGGGCAGCCCAGCGCTATCCAGCTCAAAGCCCGTGGTGTCCTCTTGGTTATCGACCGTATAGTCTAGGTAGTACAGATATCGAATGGCGCAGTGGACAGCCAGTGGATCGTCTTCTGGAAGATTGATAACGCGATCCTCTGCTTCCTTTTCTTATGTTTATAGAAATGAGCATGATGAGCAGAAGGTTATCAGACAGCAAAAGAAGATCAAGCTCAAGCTGCGGATCGTAGAACAACCTTGAAGCCGCTCTTCAGCATCGCAGCAAAGACTGTAGACTGCGGGCACACAATGGCTCGATGCACATGGTAGCGCCTCCCAGGGCACGCAATGGTCAAATCGGAGTAGTCTTTCGTATTGTAGAGGCTTGAAGGAGATTTTGTCAGACAGCTGACGATATATCAGCTTGATCTTTCATATCTTGTATTCGTCGTATCTGTCGTCTTTTCTCTGCGCTGTAAACGAGAGGATGGGTACAAAGAATTTGTATACTTTGCCAAAGAATGTACGAGCCCGGTTTGAAGCTCTTCATGGACTTGAGAGTCTGAAGGCGACAGAGCCATTGTGAAGCTTAGAGAACCTGCAAATAGCCGACAGTATCCGAACAGAACACTGTTTTATGTGCAGCTGGAAACCATTAGGCTGTGGGAAAGAGACCACAGAAGAACTGAGCGCTGTAGTGATGCCGGTTGTGCGTAGTGATGGTTGAGTTTCTGTAGATCCAAGGCACGAACGGCTTCTACGAGGCCCACAGCTTCTGGCGGATATCCGTCAAGTTCTGCGATAAAGAAAATGTGTGCGCAGAGAAGATTGCAAACAGAATGCAAACAAAACGCAAGCAGAACGCCACAAATACGACAGTGCCTCTTGACATTCTCTTTGTGCAGACAGCTACGCAAACGCATCGGCTGAAGATAATGATGCCTTCAGATCAGATTCTACATCTTGTCAGATTCAATGTCGAGGAAAAACCGGCTGTCTAACAGAACGACGTCTTCCTACACAGGCACGCCATTAAAGTACAAAAAATAGCATCATCCTAAGCGCATTGATTGTCTAGTATATCTCGACTTGAGATTAGAGAATGCAAACAACACGCAGCTCAGCTTGCCAACCTGCATGGTCCTTATCAATGTCACGATAGAAACAGCCTACACAATGGCCTTGGCTGCCGCTTCATCATTTCTCTGTATAGTAGTCTTTGCACAGATTTGGCTAGTTCATTTGCTGGTTGAGAAGCCAATATGTGGTGCTTGCTGTTGCAAAATAGCTCTCGCGGGGGTAATGCTGATTGCAGTTCATGACTCCGGCGAGCCGTCATCTCGGAAAGTGCCTGCTCCGATCGTCCTGTTCGTCCACTGGTGCCTTCTATGCTCTTGTTTCTTCTTCTCCCGGTATCTCCCCTTATTTTAGATTGCGCTTATAAGGGTCGGCTTGGCTGTCCTTCTGGAGACTTCCTCAGGGTAGCCGACCCGCTAGACAGGACAACGTGCTGCCCAGCCTGGCACGCGGAAAATAGATTTGGGAGCCAGACGGCTCATCTCTTCTGCCAGAACTCTCTGCACAGATACCAGGCAATGGATTCTATTCCACCATGCAGCTTCTTTTTGTTTCCCTGACTATGTGCGGCCGGAACCCGGCAGATTGCCCACGAGAAAGGCAGAGACGGCACACGCATTTCCGGCTAAACTATGGCTGTCACGTGTTGGCCCTCAGAGAAACCAAGCGGAATGGCTTTTTCATTTTGGCTCTGATAAATTTGCTACGGGTTGTTTTCTCGAGAATATACGTGAAGAGAGGATCGTGTGCTGCAGAGTTTCATCTGGTCTGCTGTACTCTGGCTTGGCAGCGTCCATCTGCACTATGCTTATTTTTTTTTGGCAGCCCCAGATCGACGATCGCAGTCCACTTAACGCGTATCCACATTCTTCTCTCAGTACTCAGCATCAGCGTCCGCGCCGAAGAGAGACGGGCTTATTTCGTCTTTTCTTTTTATTTATTATTAGCAGTGATGGACACACGAGTATTTTGTGTATTACGTGTACGACACGTACATACATAGTCCAGACTACGTTACAGGGGACAAAGAAAGGCAAAAAGCAAATCATCCACGATTCCCACCAACGGTCAGGCCAACAGCTCCCCTTCCCTAGGGCTAGCACCATTGTATATGGGTACTACTGGTACTCATCCATAACTACACGTACATACAGACAAATGAAAATCCCTCTCAACAGCATCATCCATGTCATCTCCTCCACCACACCCCCCCTTTCTAACTCGTTCGCTTTCCGTTGCCGCCTTGCCCGTGTCCCCTAAACTCATTTGGAGCGCATAACGTGCATGTAGCTTCGCACCAGACCCTACCATAAAGGAAGCCTCTTATCTCACCTCTCGTCGTCTAGAGGATTTTCCTTCTCTTTCTCCCCCCCCCTGTCCTTCAATTCTCCCTGCATCCCCAATTTTTGGCGCATTTTTTCCCTTTTCGTCAGCCTCTCCTGATTAGTCCCTTCTAGCCCTTAATACTATTCTTCTTTCTTTTGGGTGCTCTGTGCCAATTACGCTCGTTTGTGGCTTTCCCTTATTTGGCCTGTTCTCAACGTCTTTTCTCTGGCCCTCCACTTATACTCGTCCCATGTCTCAATAACAACGCGAGAAGCGCCAGCTGCTCTAGTGAACCACGAAGACCGCCCAGCCCATCTGGCGACAGCACATGTGAAGCTGTTTCCTGCTTCGTTCAGGCCTTCTCCCGAGAAACCCGAACGTCTTTCTCACTGGTCTATATCAAGCATCGACGCCAAACGCGGTCCCGTCATACTTCGCTGCCGCAGCTCCCTCTTGTGTGAATACTTCAGGCCAGCTGGGTCTTTTCGCTGCTTCGCTTCGAAAGTCGCTCTTGATTGAAGTCCTTCTCTGGCGGGCCGGACGCCCCCCCCCGTCGCCGTCGCGATGTATACAGATACGACAAGGATGTCCTTTCTGCGATCTGCTCTTCTTCTCCAGCTGCTTGTCTTGTTCACCTCTGTCGCAAATGCCTTCTATATCCCAGGTGCGTCGATGCCACTGCCTCTTTTTTTCCTTTTCCGCCTTCTGCCATTCAGGTTCGACCTCTCGCCGCTGTATTCGCTTTTCTTTGCTAATCATTCTCTTATTGTACAGGCTGGTCGATAAAGAGCTACAGCGACAATGAGCAGATTCCCCTTCTTGTGAACAAGGTGTATTCGGACAACACGCAATTACAATATGCCTACTTCGACCTGCCCTTCGTGTGCCCCCCGACGGGCCAGCGGCGGTACAGCGGCCTTCTCAGCGGCCAGAGCATCCCGCTGAACATTGGCGAGGTGCTGCGCGGCGACCGCATCTCGGCCTCCGACATCGAGATCGAGATGGGACAGAACTCGGAGTGCAACTACCTCTGCACGCGCCAGATTTCGCGCAAGGAGCTCAACCGCGCCAAGGACATGGTCCGCGAGGGCTACGTCGTCGAGTGGATCGTCGACAACCTGCCGGGCGCCACCAGCTTTGTCACGGTCGACAAGACCCGCAAGTACTACGCGGCTGGGTTCAAGCTCGGCTTCACGGACTCGTCGTCCAGCCGGCCCCGCTACTTCCTAAACAACCACCACACCATTGTCCTCCGCTACCGCAAAGCACCCGGCCGCGCGGGCGACCGCGGCGAAAAGGTCATTGTCGGCTTCGAGGTCTACAGCAAGAGCGTCGGGCCCAGCAACAAGCGCCTCGCAAACGGGTGCCCGGCCAACCTGCGCTCCATCGACCAGAACTTTGAGCTCTACCTGGCCCCCAACCGCTCGTCCAGCGTGGACCCCAACAAGTACGCCCATTCGTCGTACCACCCCGACCCAGACGACGACGCCAGCGACGAGGACGACGGCGCCCGCCTCTCGATTCCATACACGTACTCTGTGTACTTCCAGGAAGACAACTCCATCGAGTGGGGCCACCGCTGGGACCTCTACTTTGTGAACCAGGAGGAGGGCTCCAAGATCCACTGGCTGGCCATCATCAACTCGCTCATCATCTGCGGCCTGCTGACCGGCATCGTCCTGATGATCCTCGCCAAGACCATTCGCACCGACATCAAGGGCTACAAGGACGCGGCGGCCGAGGAAGGAAAGGCGCGCCTGAAGCGCCGCGGCCGGCGGGCTGGAGGCCGCAGCAGCACCGGCTCCGGCACCGGCAGCACCACGCCGATTGTGGGGGAGAAGGTCCCCATCAGCAGCGTCGGCGTCGGCAGCGGCGGCGGCGGCCTGCTCGACCAGGACGGAGACGGCGCGGAACACGGCGCCAACGACGCCGACGCCCTCTCCTCGGACGAGGAGGCCCTGGAGGACATCACCGGCTGGAAGCTCTTGCACGGCGACGTGTTCCGGAAGCCGGCGTTTGGGTCGCTGCTGGCGCCGCTGATCGGCTCCGGCATGCAGCTCCTGTTCATGGCGTTTGGCCTGGTGTTCCTGAGCGCCATCGGCGTGCTGAACCCGAGCTTCCGCGGCGGCTTCATCAGCTTCGGCGTCGGCCTCTTCGTCTTTGCCGGCCTGTTCTCCGGCTACTTCTCGGCGCGCGTGTACCGCACCTTTGACGGCCAAAACTGGCGCCGCAACACGCTCGTCACCGCCTCGCTGTTCCCCGGCCTGCTCTTCAGCGCCGTCTTCGTCCTGAACCTGTTCGTCTGGGCCCAGGCCTCGAGCACGGCCATCCCCTTTGGCACGCTGGTCGGCATCCTGTTCCTGTGGCTCTGCATCCAGATGCCGCTGGTCTACGTCGGCTCCTGGTACGGCTACGAGCGCGTCGGCGCCTGGGAGCACCCGACCAAGACGAGCGCCGTTCCGCGCCAGATCCCCCAGCAGGTCTGGTACATCCGCGGCATCCGGTCGGCGCTGCTAGCGGGTCTCATCCCCTTTGCCGTCATCTTCATCGAGCTGCTGTTCGTCTTCCAGTCCCTCTGGCAGGACAAGAGCGGCTACTACTACGTGTTCGGCTTCCTGGCCGTCGTGTCGACCATCCTGATCCTGACCATCGCCGAGGTGACCGTCGTGACCATCTACATCCAGCTGTGCTCCGAGAACTACCACTGGTGGTGGCAGTCGTTCATCGTGGGCGGCAGCAGCGCCGTCTGGGTCTTTCTGTACTGCATCTGGTACTACTTTGCCAAGCTGCACATCACCGGCTTCGTGAGCAGCCTGCTGTTCTTCAGCCACAGCTTCATCGCCTGCTGCGTGTATGCGCTTCTGACGGGCACGGTCGGCTTCCTGAGCGCGTACGCCTTTGTCCGGAGGATCTACGGGTGAGCCTGAGTTCTTATTGTTCACTCTAGTGCTTTTTATTTTCCTTTTTTTTTTTCAAAGATAATAAACTAACGCAGCTTACAATGCAGTGCAATCAAGGCGGACTAATTGCATAATGAAGCAAGCAAGGAATTCCTGGTGCTGGCGTGGGGGTGCGGTGATGGAGAGAAACCCACAAAGTTTCAAACTGCATGTAAAAGCTTGGCGTCACATAGGGATATTATAACTCACTCGGAGCATATGGCGTTGAGTCTTTTGTTGCTCTCTTTTTCTTTTTTCTTTATATTATTCATCTCTTGGGTATAAGGAGTGTATTAATGAGATGCGAGAACATGCGCGTCGCTGGAGTGCTGGCGAAACGTTGGACATATGATAGCTGAAAGCACATGCCTGTTGGGAGCTGGGAGTTTTGCTACTGTTTTGTGCGTTTGTTCATACATAGCTGCAAACTGAAACTAAACAACACATATAATTACGCATACAAAAATCTTTTTCGCATAAAGACCTTCTGCCATCATCGTAGGATTCATCTTCTACCTGGGGATGAGGATGGAGTTTGTGGGCGCTGGGAGCCTTGCGCCATATTGATTATGTAAAAGTTCACGTTGCTTGTCACGTGGTATGTCTGAGAGCCATTGGACAGGGGAAGGCGCGCTCGCGACTCGCGCATCGTCGCAAAAAAAGAACCAGCCAGCCAACAAAATTACAGCGGACACAGCAGACGCAGTAGACGCAGCAGCCGGATAACAGAGCACTTCTCGCAGAAGCTAGACGACCAGGGTCCGCCGAGCATAGCTCAGCTGTGCAGATTTGTTTGCATACAGTTTACGTCAAAAGATCCATCCGGTCTCGAATTGATTCACCTCCAGTTTGCGTCCGTGTATTTTGCTTGTTCTTAGCCTCAACAGGACACCCGCCGTCCAACCTCGCACAATGTCGGGCCCAGGGAGCAAATGGCGCGAGGAGCAGATTCTGATTGTCTGCCCCGGCAGCCGCACGACCATGGCCCAGCTGGGCTGCGGCGAGCTCACACCGCCTGCATACCGCATCCCGACGCGCATGTTCCGCGATGAGGAGACCGGCGAGTGGCGGCCCTACCGCACATGGAAGCGGAGAAAGGCGCAGCTGCTGACGGCTGACGGCGAGGGCGGCGCAGGAGACGCCAAGGAGAGCGAGGAGTGGGAGTATGTCGAGGACCCGGACTCGGACGAGGGCGCCGTGTATCCCCTGTCCGGTAAGGCTCGCTATTCTTTGAAGCCACCTCTTCGATGAACTCTTTTCTTTGCTAACTCGAGCTCCCAAAAACACAGGTGGCTACATTGTTAATATGGATGCCTTCTTGGCCTTCCTCGAGCACGTCCACGGCCTGCTCACGACGACCTACCACAACACGCCCATCCTGCTCATGACGTCCCCGCAGTGGACGCGGCCGGACTGCGAGGCCATCGCCCTGTACATCTTTGAGAAGACGAGGACGCCGGCCCTGTGCATGATCAACAGCGCGCTGGCCACACAGTACGGGCTAAAGTGGCCGCACATGACGGTCATCGACATTGGCTTCGAGAAGGTCGACGTCACCTGCATCTACGACAGCCGCGTGGTGAACCACATGGAGGTCGGCCTCGCCGCCGAGTTCGGCGAGGACCGCGTCATCTCGGGCGGTGAGGCCTTTACACAGCGCCTCAAGACGCTGCTGCGCGACAAGGGCTTCACGTACGAGATGGCCGAGCAGCTCAAGAAGAGCCCCATCTGCGAGGTGCTGCCGTACGCGCCCGAGCATCCCAAGCTGATGGAGCTGCCGGCTGAGGACGAGCCGGCCCCTGCGCCGCAGGCCGCACCCACATTGGCGGTGACGGCGGCGGACGAGCAGACGGCGAGCGCTGCTGCTCCTGCCGCTGCGTCCACACAAGCGCAGCCAGCAGCAGGCGCCAGCGGCGGCGATGCCGACGACGACACGGCCATGGACGACGCCGGGGCGGTCGGCGACGACGGCGTGCTCGACGTGGCCAGCATCGTGACCAGCGGGCAGACCAAGGAGTTTCTGGCCAAGAAAGAGAAGGAGCGGACCGAGCGCGGCCGCTTTGGGCGGCGTGGCAAGGCCGCCGAGGCCGAGGCGGCCGCGGCCAAGCACGTGCGCCTACCCAATGCGAAGCGGCCGCGGTCCACGTTCCACTTTGAGGAGCTGGTCGAGGAGGAGGACGTGGCGCCGCGGGCGAGCAAGGCTCTCCGCCTGCAAGGCAACGGTGCGGCTGTCGGCGGCAGCAACGGCGCGGCCGGCCATCCCGGTGGCGCCGCCGCGGCGACCAACGGCAAGAGCCATGACGAGGACGCCGACGGAAGCGAAGACGGCTCCGAGGGCGAGGGCTCGGACATGGACGAGGACGACGAGGAGGAGGCCGACGGCGAGGAGGATGGTGAGGGAGAGGGCGACGGCGAGGGCGACAGCGCCGCGGCGGCCAACGGCGACGCGACCAAGGCCACCGCGGGCGGCGAGGCCAAGCAGCCAGAGAAGCCTGCGACAGGCGCCGACGGCGCGGACGCCAAGGCGAAGGACGAGGGCGCGCCCGCAAAAGCCGAGGAAACCCCGGCTGTGAAGAGCGAAGCCGCGTCCGCAGCACCGGCGTCGGCGTCGGAGCCAGAGAAGCCAAAGCCTGTCGAAGAGAAGCCTGTCGAAGAGAAGCCTGAGGAAGGCGCCTCCGCAGCGGCTGACTCCTCGGCCGAGAAGACAAAGGAGGAGGAAGCCGCGCAGCCAGCAGCGGATGCTGCCGCGCCGGCCCCGGCATCGAGCGACGCGCCAGCGGCTGCGGCCGCGCCTGCCGACGCCGCCGCCGCCACGGAGGATGCTGCGATGGAAGACGCGCCGCCCGCGGAGGAGGCGCCGTCCAACGACGCAAACGGCGCCGCCGCAAAAGAAGAAACCGCCGCCGCTGCCGAGGCACCAGCTGCCGAGGGCACCGCCGCGTCGTCCACAGAGGTCGTGCCCGCTGCGTCCACCACTGCTGCCGCCGCCGCCGCCGCAGCCACCGCCGAGGAGCAGGGCCGCCGGTACAAGCGGATACGGCGCGACTACGAGATTGGCCTCGAGCGGTTCACGTTTGCCGACCGCCTCGAGATCGACCGCATCGTCACCACCATCTACCGCACCGTGCAGGGCATCGAGGACATGTACATGCGGCCGTCGTGCTGGGAGAACCTCGTCTTTGTCGGCAACGGCAGCCGCCTGCGCGGCCTGCGCGACAACATCCTGCAGACGCTCGCCGCGCGCCACCTCATCTCGCCGTCCACCGCCACCATTTTCACCTCGGAGCTGCCCAGCAACATGGGCACGCCCTCGGGCACCGGTTCGCAGACCCCCACCGGCAACTTCAACACCCCGCCGCACCAGCTGCCCACGTCGTCCTCCGTGAACCCGCTCCTGCAGGCCGCCACCACCGCGTCGCTGATGCTTCCCCAGAGCGGTGGGCCCGGGTCTGCGGCCGGCGGCGACGCCGGCGGCGCCCTCCACTCGCACCACTTCCACTCGCAGACGCCCACCTCCATCAAGCTGGCCGCCCTGCCCACGTACCTGGGCGAGTGGACCAAGAACGGCTTCGAGGAGGCCATGTTCCTCGGCGCCCAGGTCGCCGCGCGGCTGGCGTTCTGCGTGCACAACCTCGACGCCCAGGGCCAGGAGAGCCAGCGGCAGATGAGCCTGACGCGCATCGACTACAAGTAAGTCCCTGTTTGTGCACTTTCTTTGTTTTGGTCACACTGCCATTCACTTGGTGGTTTTTCTTTTCTGCTCTCAGCATTATCCTCACGGGCTACACGGTTTCTGGTATGCACGTTTTGCTAACTCTCATTAGTGAACTCGGTCCCAAGGGCGTCCGGACACATTCCATGCTAGGCTAGATGTCTAGAAGCGTGTAAGAGGGGCGCCGGGGAATTTGGAGGTAACGCCCGCCAAGCGACAGTTGTAGTGGTTGGGTAGGATATGGGCAACAGGGATGGTACCAAAAAGATGCTTTTGTTTGATTATCCCCGGGACGAGGGGGTTTTGTAATATCCAGGTTTGCAACGGCTGTGTTTTTATTTCAGTCTTACTATTTCATTTTTTTTTTTTTTTTTTGCTACTTGTGCTTTTGTGATTTTCCTGTAGTCCGAGTGTTGAAGATTTTCCTCCGCTGCACATGATAAGCAACGCTGAGACGGTGCGGCGCAACATTGGTTCTTTTTATTGTCTTCTAGGCGTGCTTACGGGTCAGACAAAGAGAAATGAAAGACAATATGAAAGCTCAGGGGGTCATTGTTTGTATTTGATGTTTCGTGTTCGAAGTTTATTTCAACTATGTAACAATAACAGCCAGATGACATAGACTCGTTTAACATACTTTATAAAGAGGAACTTTACCATGGAACGAGAGAAAAGGCGTAAGAAGCACCGTAAAACAAATTTAGTGTTATAAATATTAAAAATCTTTTTTTTGTTTGTTTTTGTTGGTGTAACAATCCAAAAAAAAAAAGATAAATGTGTATTAAGCTCCCGTTGTTGACGACGGAAGTTTGCAGATCTCATGAACTAACTCCACCCAGAATTGCATTTTTAGATGACCCGAACCCATAGGATGAGAGAAAAAAACCAGATAGGAAAAAAAAATAAATAAAAAAAATAAAAAATCCCAAAACAAAAATGAAGAATATGTAAAATCCAAAGTCTATGCTGCCAGTCTGGATATCATTCTCATGCTCATGCCACCCGTAAAATGCAAACGCTTTTGTAGTATAAAAATTAAAGAAAGCAAATAGGAAAAGAAAAATGGTGAAAAGAAAAATAATGAAAAAGAAACGAGTGCCCGAGCTAAGGTCCAGCCAGCCAGCCTACCAGCTGGCCGTGTTGTAGCCGGGAAGCTGGCTAGTCTGCTGGTACTCGGCATCGGGGACGGCCAGGACCCGCGGCCGGAGGTGGGCCTCGGCCTCGGCCTCTTCGAGCGCGGTCTCGAAGCTGGGCAGGCCCTCGGTGTCCTCCTGCTGGCCCTGGCCGTCGTCGCCGACGACGATCTGCACGGGGACCGTGAGGGTCAGCGTGGTGGTGGACGACGAGCTGTCGCCGCGGCTCTTCTTGTCGCGCCCCGAGGACGAGGTGGTGGACCCGGGCGCGACGGTCACGGCCAGCTGCAGGGCGTAGGTGCGCGAGACGATGCACGAGTGGAAGGTCGGCACGAACATCTTCTTGCGCATGGGCAGCTCGACGGGCACGACCAGCTGCGCGGCGTAGACGATGCCGACGTCCTTGGAGGGGGAGGGCGGCGAGAGCCGCCGGAGGCCGCTGCTGCTCCCGGCAGCAGCAGCAGAAGCAGAAGCCGCCTCGTCGTCGCTGTCGTCGCTGCAGTAGCCCGAGTCCCTGCGGCCCGTGTCCACCCTGGCCTCCCACTGGAAGTCCTTGATGGTCTGCGACAGCAGCGACACGGACGTCGTGTAGCTCCCCCGGCGCTCGAGCGACGGGCCGTCGAACCGGGCCCACTCGCCGAGGTTGGGGAACGAAGAGATGGGGCCCGCGGCGAAGTAGGTGTGGGCGCACAGCTTGGTCGAGACGCTCGTGACGCGCGGCGGCGGCGTGTCGGGCGTGGCGGGGTCAAAGTACAGCTGCACAAAGGCGGTCGTCGGGGCAGCCTCGGCGCCGTCTGGGCGCAGCACGATGGGCTCGGGCTGCGGCGCATTGGCGTCGTCGCCGGTGAAAGCGGTGATGCGTCCGACTTTGCTGCTGCCGCTCCGGATAAACGGCGCGAGCAGGCCTTTCCGCATGGTCTTGCTCGTGTGGAGCTTGTATGCGCGGTCGTTGCTGGTCAGCTGCAGAGGCGGGTCTACGAGGGTGGCGGGCAAGATCCGCAGCGGGTGGACGGCTTCGACAATCTTGGAGCGGGTGACGGCGCCGGAAGAGGTCTTTTCGCCGTCTCGGTAGACCCGGGCCTTGATGGAATACTCGATGCTGGCCATCTCTGGGGCCAGGTCGTCTCGCTCCCACTTGGCCGTCGTGTTAGCGGAGGCGTGGGTGCCGCCGCTGTTGCCAAAGGCGCCCATGGTCGGCGGCAGCCGCACGTGGTAGTCGTGCACAAGGGGAGACTGAACCTTGTGGTTGCAGGCGCTCAATGTCAGGTGGTGCGGCACGACGAAGTGCAGCGGAAGGGTGTACGTCTGATGGGCCTCGAGGACGCGGGGGATCGGGTACAGGGATTCCGGGATGGGCATGAGCAGCTTCAAGAATACGTGGCTGGACTCGATGGGCGAGCTGATGTTGTCGACGCGGCTGTGGGCGGTGCCGAGCAGAACGATCTCGAAGCGATCAAAGGGGATGTTCCGCTGGGGGGTGATGGCCACGCAGCCCGTGATGGACTCGCCAGACTTGTAGACCCTGGCATGGTAGTGGTTGTCGAGCCGGATGTCCATGTCGGTAACGGGGTACGCAGGGTGGCGGCTGGAACCGGGCCCGGAGAAGGTGCTGCTTCCACTGTCGCTCACGCCGGACATGTTAGAACCGTGTAACATCAGAAAGACTTTGGTTATCGACATGAAGGCAGGAGACGGTTCAAAATAATATACAATATAAGATTGGCAATGCTGGCAAGGCCAAGCAAAAAATAAATAAAAGTAGAGTGTGCTCCCGCAGCAAGAAGCAGATACCGAACGTCTGGTTTCAATTCGCAGTAATGAACCAGGAAGAAGGTTGTGAAAATTGGTATGCCAATATGCGGATGGCAAGGGAGATGGCGCTCGAGTATCTGCTGTCTTCTTGAACGGGTATATCCTATAAAATGGTTAAAATTTAGAAATGTCAAAATGGGGAGGTGAAACAGACTTATATAAAAGATGAGATAGAATGATTTATAGATGAATACCGTGCGGAGCGAAAGAGACAATGTGAACGAGCAATACGCAGCTGCAAGCGAGTTAGCAGAATAGCTCCTGGGGAAGTGGGGAGGAGTGAGTCTACAGACATTGCGAAGCATGTAAGATGGAGAACACACGGAGGAATACCTCCAGAACGCGCAAGTTCAGCGAGGCAGCGAAAGTATATGGCACTAAAACGCAAGCCGTGACGACAATGCACAGAACGAAGTAGCAGAAGAAGGACGATGCAATACGGTAGAGCTGAGTCACATCCGACCTTTTGTATCCGCCGAGGACAAGCTCGAAGCGCCTACTCCGTACCCATGAACTGGGACGACTGGTTCCTCAAGTGGATACAATAAAATCAATGGGCTGTAATGGATGTTGGTTTCTAAGCCAGATGATTAGAAATGAAAGAAAGAAAAAAAAAATACTGCTATGAAAAACAGAAAACGCACGCGCGACATGAGCTAGAACGAGCAAAAGACCCCAAACAAATATGAGAAGAAAGACACCACAGTAGAACTGACTAGAATCTATTAAGCGTTGTCGAAAATGTCGACAAGCGGATAGCTCTACAAAGGGCGCAAGATGTCGTTCTAAATCGACAGGGGGGTGTGCGCGAGTGGGGTAGGAGGGTGGAACGTATTTCGTACTTGGTACTCCGTATGTTTATGCTTAGACGTTTTAGAGTCACATAATAATAACCAAGAGCCTGAGAGAAGGCTGCGGGACTGCGAGGGAGGATCCCCAGCCTTGGCCCACCTGACGGTGCTCGGCATCCATTTTGCGTGACGGTGCTCGGTATTGTTTTGCGACACACTCACACGGAGGAGAACAACGGCGCTCGATCATACATACGTATTTACGAACCAGTCGACATCCGTACGGACATTTCCAAACGGAGATTGCGATTGATGAGGCTACTCCTGTCAAAGCCTCCTTGTACTTGTACTGTAAGCTTAGACTATGCACGCTGCGCATGATCCAGCGGGATTCATTTAGGTGATTTGCGAATTTATGAAAGTGCCGGAAGTTAGTCGACCCAATGAAGGAGTTAACGGAGAAAACATCCTTTTACAGCTGCCTTAGTTAGAGGGCGCGCCACGCCAAAACAAAAAGAAAAAAAGGTGCCAAGACAAAGCTTTGTTTCTCAACTCAATTCATGGAAAGGAAACCTTCACCCGCTGATCGGGATTTGACATCTGCAGCGCGCAATTGTGGGACTGTGCCCATCCCCCTTGTAAGAGTGAGTATTCGCGCGGCGCAGAAGCAGTAATAATTGGACGCTGTTCTGGGTACCGGTGTGCCTCCTAGCCTTTTTCTTAGTCTGATTAAACATTGAAAACCCTTTTTTAAAGGTTGTCATTCAATGGGCGTGGCTATTCCCAATTCAGGCATGTTAGTCACTTGGACTGTAAAAAAAAAAAAAAAAAAAAAAAAAAAAAAAAAAAAAACGACAACCGCGCAAAACTCTGCCACTTCCACCGTATTCGTATTATAGATACACTGTCATGGTGTAGTATAGCGGAGTGACTCCGTGCTGTACGGCTGGCTACTCGTATCTCCTATTGTATTTTACCCCAGACTTCAATTGCGCACGTTGGTGGACAATCACCACAAGGCAAGAAACAGAAAGGCAGAACAGCGATTGCGTATTTGCTGGATGGAAACGGGATTGCCATTGCCTTGTGCCATCTTTCATCATCTTCGTCGTCGTCATCCCTCTTCTACCCTTCTGCTCTTCCGCCTCAATTCGCACAGTTCCAAGGTCTCATTGCGCATTTCGCTTGGGCACGGCTTTCGAAAGAGCGGACAAACCTGCAAAAATAAGCAATCCGATGTCTGCAAGGCTAAGGCAGGAGAAAATCTCTTTTTACCTCTCTCGCTGGAAACAATGAGTCACTCACCGTTTCACACTCCGACGAGACGGAGCACACACGCTGGCGCGCTGCGCACCCGTGCCAATGCAGCGGTTGACTGGCCTGCCGCCCGCTGGTGCGCTATGAGCGAGCTAGTGGCTGCCTGAGGACCGGATAGATTTGCCCCCTGCTAAACGGCCGTCTTACAGTTCCAGATCGTCTCTCCTGTTCCAATAAACCGGACATGCCCCTGCCCTCCCTTGTTGGGTCTTGTTTGACAAGAAATCAGATGGTTTCTGCCCTGTGCTTACAGTACTTGATCTTGTCTGACAAAGCCTGGCTGACAAACTGCTCTTCTCACTGCTCTCTGAATAATAATTCGATGTGTTTAAATCCCTGTTAGCCTATCACATCTTGCGCGGTGCCATTCATGTTCTGGCTACGCCCTTCCTTCAAGACAATAGTATCATTCCATTTTTGGTACCAATAACCGGTAGGAGCATATGCATGGCTAGGTGTAAATCTCTCTCTCTCTCTCTTTTGAGAACAGTTTTATTTTTATTTTTATTTTTATTTTATTTTTCCTTTTTTTCCTTTTTTTCCCTGCCAAGAACGACTGCCGTTTATCCCTTGACGGAGCCTCTGTCTACGGAAGGGTTAGTAATTGTCCCGGAGTGGTGGTGGAGTTTGGGAGGGAGAATAATAGCGAGAATAGGTAACAGAAACGGAGCTGCAGCAGACATGGTCCGATGTCGCCCAATCCTAGTGGCCATTTTCTTACGTACATCTTACCCTCTTCACACCTCTTCACACCTCTTCACACCTACACGCGAAACTGCATAGTACTTACAACGCATGTGGTCACAAAATACAGGATACGGAATAGCTCTCCGCATCACATATTGCGCTGGATGTTGTTTACTGTACGGTGTACTGCCGGAGACTTCTTCATCTAGGCTTCCCACATTGTCCGACTCGCTCCGCAAGAGGTGACGAAACAAGTGCTCATGACGTTACTTCTTTGTAGTTTATGACACTAGAGCCTGAGCCAGAAAGAGACGGTTGTCTACGACGCGCATGCATCGTAAACCAAAGTCAGATCCTGGGAGACAAAGAAAACACTGGCGCCTAGTCTAGGCTGTCGGGAGAGTTCTGCTAAACAATAGGCAGCTGAATTCGCAGAGACGAGAGAGGAGGTGAGAATGTACAGAATTTCGAGAAAGAGAGACACAGGGGGGGGGGGGGGGGGGGGAAAAAA